>VWZV01016552.1:95623-450419 GCA_013397155.1 Irena cyanogastra
AAAAAAAAAAGAGTGAGCACAACTAGAGGACTGAGCATTCAGGTTTAATATACTTACCTTGCTTATCTGGTACTCAGTTAGATTGCAGAATCTTCAGAATGAAAGGCAGGTTGTAGAAAATGTATTTTTCTTCCTCTTGGTACAGCTCTGGCATAGTCTAATTTATGATAGCTGGAGATAAATTCAGAAAATTTAAGCCTTTTTATATAGGTCTCTACTGTTAGCTCACAATCTGGTTGCCACTTTTCACTCACAGTGAACATAATTTTGATTTATTTTTATTTCTCCTCTTCTCAGCTTTTGCAGAATGCTGATGTGTGTATTTACTTACAGATACCATCTTTAGACTGACCAAGCTATCTTTAAATAACTTTTTAATAAATATTTCCATGATCATTTTTCTTTAAAATCTTCATAATCATTAATCATGCTGAATATCATATTAAAATTCTGCATTGTATTTGGCAATGTGTTTGTAATGCTGTATTATTTTTAAGCTTAATGTTTATATTGTATATTTGTGTACATTTTATAAACCCACATATGTACTTTGAAACAAAGTTTAGGATTTGCCAATGAAATGTATCCATGACCTGGAAATCTGTAATGAATCTTCTCCAGTTTCTTGGTAGAGGCTGCAAGACTCTACCAATATATGTATATAAACATGTATTTTTTCAGTAAATTTCATTGATATGTCTACCACAATATCATGTCATAATGAATGGACTAGGCTTCCTCCTCTACTTATAGAATGTCCAAGAAAAGCAAAAGTTTGGCTATAAAATCAAAAGTTGGATCTTTTTGCATTTAAGTGGAAATTCAGCTCCTGGTTCTACACTTTACTAAACTCATATCAAAGCCAAACAAACAAAACCACAAAAAGCTGAAAAAGGAGTGTTATAGCAAAGCTTTGTCCAAGAACAGAAAAAAAAATGTCTTTTGTAAGTTATCTTCTATTTCCACAAAAAGAAGTATTTTATTCTTCTCTAAGCTTTGATATTTCCACATTTAGGTATTCTGGAATTTTACATGGCAAAAATCTTTTTTCATTAGTGTAAGAACAAAAGCACACCTTTAATTATCTGAATTTCCAGCTGAAGAAAAGTACTATTTCATATTGAATTCTAGGAAATATCAGAATTATTTAAAGAAAAGCATTTCATTGATTTCTCTTCCTATATTTTCATGAAGCTCTTTGAGGAATAAAATCAAAAAATATAAGATGCCATATTTTGTAACTGCAATGCTGTAGTATCTTACAGTCTGAAATGTTACAAAATATTATTTGAAAAATTATTTGTCTATTTCTCATGCTGCATTTATTCAGTTACTTTTACAGCTTTGCCTGAGAGAATGCTTTTATTTGCTTTTAAAATCTGATTGTTTTGTTTACACTATGTATATTGACTGTGATCTGTGCTCAGCCCTTGATGGTGTTAAATATTTAATACTTTTCCTTAGAGCAATTATTAGTTTCTCATTAATCAATGCTTTTAAATATCTGTCTTCATTATAACACTTAAGAACTTTACAGCATGAGCTGCTTGTTCCATGACTGTCTTACAAATCTGAGTCTCAATTAGCTCATGCTGACAACATGCTCTTTTCCCTCCAACTTCTATAGAAATGAGAAATATTCAGAAGCTCAGAAAAAATACCTAGAAAACTAAAATGGAGCCCAGCTTCCTACTGCTCATGAGATGCTCATGTATAAATCACCCAGTACACCCACTTCATAAGTATTCATTTTATTTGGCTCTCCCTTCTGGTGATAAAAGATGGGACAGAAAAACTAACAGAAAGAAGGTGTGACAAATAGGAAAATTTGCTTCTCAAGGAGCTTTGCATAGTAGCATGCATGTGCATTAACATGCATCAATATGGCACAACTCTGGTTTTCCAGTCTGATTCCTACCATGTTTCCATTTAGATTTAGGAGCTATATTGATCTAAAAACAGAAAATGTAAATATTTCTCACTCTGAAAATGAATGCTTTCCCCTTTTTTTTTCTTCCTAATTTAAATACACATAAATACTTTTAAAGGCCTCCAGATTTTCCCGGAATTTCCTGAAAAAAACACACTAAAATATTTAAGGAGCAAATCTAAGGGGTTTTATTATTACATAAAAACATTAATTTCTCTGCACCTCTTTTCACCTCTTTTTTTCTGCAATCATATCATGTCTTTCCTGATACCATTTCTGAACACATTTTTATTCATTCAGGGTTTTTTTTTCCCATCATCCAGAACTGCATGTCTTGAAACTTTTCAACAGCTTTGCAGTTCAGGAAGTAGCTATTGCTTCCATTTAACACACAGAAAACAAAAATAAGAAAATTGGCTTACCTGAATTCACCGGAGAGTGGTTCCAGGACATGAAAAGACATCCTAATTTGAAGTCTAACCTTCTAAGTAAAAGATGACTTCTGGATTGGATCATGATTTAGCATGAAGGGAATACATTCAAAGCACAACACATGATTCCAGTATCTAAATGAGCTCTAAGTGTGTCTATATTTTATCTTGCCAAGGGTGCATACCTTCAAACCCCACCACCCCCACAAACTGTTTACAAGTCTTCCTTGGGTTTGCCATTTCCTTCAGTAGCTCGCCCACTCAAAGTACAGATCTACAAAAGGATGCTTGCTGCTGCTCAGGCAGATATTCACCTCACAGTGTCATGAGTGCTTCAAAGACACACAGATTCAAATTTTCTTCTGGTAAAGACTTCTGAGTACTTTTATTTATTCCTGATCATCATATTCAGAGTATTTAGAGTTCTGATGGACATAGTTCATGTACTTTTTTCAGCTGGTTCCCTTTCTGATAAGTCCAGCTGTTAGACTCAGTCAAAACATGTTTCAAAAAGGCACCCCCTCCTAATTTAAATGATCATCATTATTTTCAGATCTGGTTTTTAGAAATATGTTAGATTTTTGGCCTATATTTACTATACCTTTACCATCAGAAAATTCTTCACATGGTTATTTACAACAAATTTTCAGGCTGGTCACTTTATTTGAAAGTTAAATATATTAAGTTTATAACTTCAAAATAATTTTTTAAACATTTAAATTATTCTTGATTTTTTTTGGCTCTTTTTCCCCAAATTAGCCATCAATTTTGCACACCAACACTAGCATAATATGTTGTTATTGGCCTCAGAAATCCTGTGT
Source organism: Irena cyanogastra (assembly GCA_013397155.1). Taxonomy (NCBI): domain Eukaryota; kingdom Metazoa; phylum Chordata; class Aves; order Passeriformes; family Irenidae; genus Irena; species Irena cyanogastra. The sequence goes on from VWZV01016552.1 coordinate 98,806, forward strand.
GTATAATAATATTATTCTTCTACATTTATTGACTACTCTTTTTATTATTTCTTTTTAGTCTTTAGATCAAAAGAAAAGGTGTCATTATAACAAAAATAATAAAATTATATTGTTTCTGATATGTTTTTGAAGGGTTAAATTAGTGGGTTACCTGTGTTTGAAGAAAGAGACTCCTACAAACAGCATAAATTATTATGCTTTTGCAGTAGTATAATGCAACAAACATTTCTCTATAAAATTCTAAGAAACTATCTGCATTTAGATATTTGGCATTCTGAATCACTCCATATCACATAGGCTTTTTCTAAAAATGATGTTACATAAATGACCATAATTTGCTATATCAGTCTGAAATAGAGTACATTTGCTGGCACAGGAAAAAAAAATTGCACCTATAACATCTTTTAAAAAAAATGACACCAAACATCTTTTAGAGATTTATTCTCAAATTTGCCTTCAAATGTAATTATTAAGTAGAGCCAATATCTCCAAATGGGCAATCCATACAACAGGATCTGCAGTATAGCTGAGAAGCTGACAGTGAGTTCTTAAATGCATTACTACAATGTGTTGACCTTCTTGTCTTTGCTGTAGTTGCAGTTTTGAAGCCACATCAATGTAAATTGATGAGTTTCATATAAGATATTGTAAAAATACCCATTCCAATGTTTGGACTGCTGGCCAAGCAATTCCTTCCAGCTCAGCATCACTCATGTAATGCTCTTTCTTTTATGAATTTCTATTTTTATGAGTTTTTGAAGGGAACTTGCCTGGAAAATGCAATGTGGGGCTGCTCAAACCAGTCTGATAACACTGGGTGTTTTGATTTGATCAGAGGTGTTCATGCTGATACAAAAGAAGTTGGCATGGTCTCCTCAGCACAATGCCCCATCAGCTTTTGATGTGTAGGCAGAAAAACTATGGGGAAAAGAAAACTGAGTTTTCAAGATATTAGCTGATTCTTTCACTCAGAAGACAAAAAAAGCTTTGAACAAAAGCACCCCTATATAAAATGCCCACTTGCCTACCAACCAAAGCACAAGTGAAAATATAACAGAAAGGTTTAATCAACAGTTTGTATCCTCCTTGTAAATGCATATGATTGCTATGTGATTATCTTCACATATAGACAGCTTAGAAATATAATTAAGGTTGAGAAATGAAAATAATACAGCAGAATAAAATCCTGCAAACCTGCAGGCAAGCTACTTGCCAGTTTTAAGTATCCCTGATGAAAGAATAGTATACAATACAAAATGATAAAGGGAAGACATGAGAAACACCCTGAAAAGTAGTATTTCATTCTCCTAGGCACTGTCTGCAGACATAACCCCTAATCAAACACTTTGGAGAAGTGCCAGCAACAGGGTGAGAGAAAGCAGAAAATTCCTCTACAGAAGACTGTATGGCTGAAATCACCACTAAATGAATCCTGACAGTACTAAGAGAAAGTAGTTTCATGTTACATACCTCCCTCATTCTTGGTCCAGTTCAAAGAAAGAGTTTAAAGGTAGTTCATGCCACACAGAAACACTTAGTGGTTGATACCAAGGGCTAAGTGACCCAGTGATAGAGCTTGACAGCGGCCAGAGTGGAGGCACATGGAAGCTTAAGAACAGAGCAAGCACAGAAGCCATTTTGTCCAAATATCTCTTCAGTGTCTAGCTAAGGTGCCTTTGTCTACTCCTTTTTGACCCTGGGTTAACAGCTAACAAGTGAAATACCGAGGTGTTATCTGCTGCTCTTCAGGGCAGTAAGGGCAATGGCTTTCTGCCACACTGAGAACAGATTTTATCCCTAACATAGAATTTTGAAGACATAAAAGGAGAAACAATGGTTCAAATAGAAATAAAAATGAAGAGTAGTCAAGAGGCCATTCAGAGACCAAGCAGGACAACTAAGGTGTCAGAAACAGGTGTGGATGAGAGAACTAGTAACACAGCTGGATAAAGCCCAGCAGCTCCTGTGAAAAGAAATGCTCTCACTAAGGCAAGGCATTGAAGGAATTCAGCGCACAACATGCCCGTTGTGACCTGAGTGAACCATGTGCTGGAGGAGAAGAAAAGCACGTTCTTTCCAATACTGGCCCGAGAAGGATCGCCATGGCAGCTTCTGCTCTGTCAGAGTCTTTGAAGAATCCTGACAAATACCGAATGCTTTGCCCATTCCCAAACTGTGATACGATAATATGCAATGGTGTTCTAATGGTTTTCTAATTTCAAATGCAATGTTTGGTTTGTCAGTAAGATTAATTTTAAAACAATAAATGCAAAACGGTCAGATGTATGGGAGGGAGAATGGTACAGTTATTGTCATCAGAGGTTGGCAAAAAAGTGAAACACATTTTTTATTCATTTATTTCATAGACAGTAAGAAAGCCAGGCACTACTCGTTTGAATCTGTGCTTATTTCAAAGGCAGAACTCATAGCTCTAGACTCTGAAATTCCTGATTTTTTTTTTTAAATCATTATATTATTATCTCCAGAATAGCTTCTGAATTGAGTATTGTTCTTTACAGGAGAAAAAAGTAAAAAAATCAGAACCTGACTAGAAGGCCAAATAACAGACTATGAAATGTTTCCCTCTTGTTTTAACGAGCTTCAGACAACTCCTTTATTGTATAAGCACTTTACCATCCAAATATTTTAAAATATTTTAAGAATTATTATATACCTCTGGCATTTCTAAAATGAAAGCACATCCAAGGTAAAACAGAGTGAAAGTTAAGTGAAAAGCAGTACACAGCCACACGTTGCCTAAATACATGGAAAAGAAAATTTATTTCTAGAAAACTGTAATACCTCCCAAATTTTATTCCTTCTCTCTCTTTTATTCTCTCCTCAGCAAGGAAATGGAAATAGACAATAATGTCTTCATTCTCAATATTTCTCAGAATGACAATACAAAACCACAAAGAGAGTGAGATTATTGAAAGAATAAGTGTCAACTTCAGGAAAAGAATCAATCAAATCAATAATGTGTGAATCTGAGCTTCCAGGAATTTTGAGAGATTAGATCTCATAATTATATCTCGAGCCATCCCTTTTATGGCTTCCAAATGTTATTTTAAAATACTGAGACATTTCTTCACCATAGCAGTGTTAGACAGCAGCAATCCCTCTTTTGAAGTAGGTGAAAGGAAAAAAAAATACAGTGAAATTACTGGTTTTGTATAGATGGAAAACTATAGATTTGCACAAACTGGGACATCAACTAAATACCAGCACACTCCCAGGGGCAGAATGCAGCAGAGTTTCCTGGCATATTTCTCTGCTTTAAACAACTGCAGTGCTTAACATTTATGAAAGCAAGACCTAGTCAATATTTATTACACATTTCAGATTTAAAACACATAAAAAATAAAGCTTTAATATACCAGTGCCAAGGAAACAAATGAGCACTGTTTCTACCATCATAATATCTACAGCAAACATTTGGACTGAAGTTACCACCCCCACCACCTACACAAAAGGTAGATTTAGAGTAAAAGAACCAATAAACACATTTTTCCCCCCTGCCTTTAAGGTAACCCCAAAATGAATTTTTTATAGTTATTTTTCTGCTGAGAACCCAAATTATTTGTTATTTTTGTTGTCTAAAATTCAGTCTCATAATCTCAGTTTATTGGATAAATGGAAAAAGGAAATTCACCATCAGAACAAAGTTCTTTGCTGCAAAACTGTCTCATAATAGTGGAAAATACAGTGTTAAAACAGTCCCTTTTCCTTACTTTTCACACATTCAACCACAGCTGATCTCATGGCTCCTTTGCTGTCAAATAAATTGCAGGAGAACCTTACAAGCGTGATAATGAATGTTAAGGTGAGCATTGTGTGATCCTGAGTGACACTTGCCAGTTCTGCAACAGCAGGGTGTGGATGTCTGGACGAAAACAGGCTGGGAGTCAGAAAGCCAAGATTTACTCCTTTCACTGAATTCCCTGAAATGAAAGCAGAGAGGTGAAGGCTGAGATGTCCTCATTCTTTCACAGAACTTTCAATGTAATTCTGACCTATGTTGGATCATACATAAAACAGTGAAAGAAAATAAACAATTTTGGAATTTCTATTAGTAACCCTCGTTTATTTAAAATGTCATGTTCTCTTTAGGAAACTATTAGTTTAATTACAGTTTTGGCCAAGAAAATCTAGAAAATTTGTGGGCAAGATACTTTCAAATGCTCTATTCCCATCTGTTTCCAGTAGGCAAACCAGTCAAGGCAAAATAGAAACAGAGCAGAATATTCATTAAGGTTTCTACTTTGAATAAAAATATTTTTTATTTAATACAATTTTATATATTTTGATATAGTATATTTTGAAATATTATGTAGTAAAAGTGTCTTAAATTACTCAATTAGCAACTTGGGCAGCAAAAAGCAGTGCTAATTCCTAGGTGTTTTTCTAAAATTTTGCTATTCTTAACTGCTTACTGCTTAGATTACCCTTCAAAAAAAACTTCAAGTGGCATGTAATTATAATATAGTATAAAGACACCTACATAATCAAATATTTAAAGAAACACATCCAAAATAAAAAAGCAGGTATATGTAAAGAGAATATTGTCTGAAGTTTCTGTGTTCCAGTGTGTCACTGTATACCTTAGAAATGCTTACAATCAACATATGAAAAAACTAAATTTGACATTATGATAATGTTTGGATTTTTGTGTTCAGAGATAGATACTTCAATGATAAAGGGCATTGCTTTTGATAAACATTAGATAAATAATAGGTATTTAGTATTGTTAAATAATAGCACCTAAGCATTGCATCTAAAAGTTCCCAAGTGTGTCTGAGCATGAACTGGGCTATTGGATCATTTAACAAAGTGAAGCCTCAGGAAAAAAAAAAAACAACATATTAATTATGTATCAAAAATAGTGCTATTTCTTCAGTTTTGTGCATTTTAACTAAGAATGTCCATTAAAAATAAAAATCAACAATCATCTATGTCATTGCATACAGGACAAGAATGCCGAAGATAGCAGGATCAGTTGCAGTGTCCCCTATTGTGCTGCAAATAGACAACATCTATTTTGAAGCATTGGAAGTGGGATCCTCTTAAAAATGAAATGTGAAAAATAAAGTGTTCTTTTTAAAGATACATGGAAAGCAGTTTAGGTAGGTGCTGTTAATATGTGCTGCTTCCCCTTAGTTTGAAAGACATCAGAACACCTTAAAAACACATAATTAGTTTTTAAAAACTCATATTTCTTGTTTTTTCCTCAATAAGCATGTAGGTCTTCACATTTGGCTGATTTTTGGCAACTGTTTCACAGAAGGAATTGTCATTTGCTTCTGTTTAAATTGGGGTCTGGAAGGCTATGTGTAACAGCATTCCTGATAATTGGTTCTATTATGAAGCACTGTCATGGCAAATTTTCTGAACACAAAACAGACTGCATAACACTACCTCCCAGAAAAAAAAACCACAACATTATCCTGCCTCAGCAACACAAATTTATATTCTAATTACACAGAGTAAATGCAATTATACCTCAAATAATGCGGGTGCCAAACCTGAAATTTGGAGTACGTATTTTAAACAATACAGAGTTGCCACGGAGTTTAAAACAAAGACATGAAATACTATGGTTTCAATTCTTCTCTAAGAAAAAGAAGAAAAGAATTCTTCTGTCTTTTCAAAGTATACTACACTGCTATATTTTTCCTTTTTAACTCACTCTCTAGCAGACCTTTGCTACTTCATTAAAACATTTTTCAACATGTCATATATATCTGTGGTGTAGCAAACCCTAGTTTATTCATGCTGAGTGGCTAACCTTTCTCAAAGCAATTTAGCAACATTTCTCCTTTCTTCCTTTTATAAAATCTCATCTGAATGACTCTGAAGCAGAACTGGGCAAGAATTGACCTAAACATAAACCTTTTAAAGTTTAAAAAAGGAAAACTTGGGAATTTATTTATTTGTCTTGGTTTTGGTACATCAGCTTTGCTTTGATTCTAATTTTCAGGCTTTATTCTGTCACCCAGGTCCAGCTAGCACTAAAAAAACTTTTCTTGTAAAATTGCTTTCATACTGTTTCAAATGAGAATGAAACCAAGATTCCCAAAGGCTATCGTATAACATGATCTTAGAATATAACCATATTAATTTGTAATCGCCTTCACACGTACTGAGATTATCCTTCAAACCATCAACCAAAATATCGATACCCTTATTTAGGATACAAAATCTCTTTTCAAGGAATGCGTGATGGTTTGGATGGAATGAAAAATCAGGTAAAAAAATTCTGAAATAAATTAAGTAAAAAGCAATTCAAACATTAGTTACAAAAAGCAATATTTCAATTTGCATAATTTATTTGGACAAATTACATATTTCTTTTTCAACATTTAAACACTATTGCAGACAAAATTTCATCATATTTGGTCAAAATTCTCCAGGTTTCAGGAGGATCCTTACAAAGTTACATGCCAAATATCCTTGACTATATATTAGTAATCCTTCATATAAATAATGAAAAGTCCTCAGATTGGTCTTGTAAGAGTAGTCTATAGTCAAAATATGTATACTGAATTACTATCAGTTTTTTCAGTGTAAAATTCCCATTTTTCTCTTTTATCTTGGAGTTGAAACTGTGATGATTTAAATTCTAGATCAGCGAGTAATAAAAGAAGCTCACAGGAGTACCTGGGCAAAGTACTGGTTGGGCAGCAGTACAATCTTTTCCCCCCCTGGGATTCCCAACTCTGCTTCATACCAACCAGCTCTAGGGTAAGTTTAACAACTGAGATACCTTATTTTCTTGGCCAAAAAGGAAGAGATTTTCTGCCTGGCAGCCTGGATATGCATTGGATTAAAACAGAGCATGACAAAAGCTCATTTGACCACTGCATCACCCACAGTGAAGTTGAAAATTAAATGCTTGGCAAAAATAAAACGGAAAACAAAAATCAGAAAACTTAAGCTTTGAAACATGAAGGCAGTTCAGATAACACACAACTGAGATCCAATGAAACTGGCATAATGTATAACTTAGTACAGGAATAAAGAACTACACCATCTACTCCATTAAAGTAGTGCTGCAATCAAAGATGGGATATACGTATTTTCAAATCCACTTTCTTTGTAAAACAAGAAGTGCTATTAAGAGATCATAATTTTTGTTTTACTCTGTCATTTGAGGAAAATCATTTATGTTTGCAAGTTTTTATTTCTTAGGGATTCTTTTCATGACTAAGAGTACAGTACACAAACTTCTCAAAAATAGTTTAAACCATCACTCCATTCATTTTTTTCAGTAGTGAAAGATCCCAAATCAGTTAAGGTAAAATCATTTTAACTTCCCCTAATGGGACGATCCTGCGTCTTTGCTATACAGTCTGGTTTTAATCCTATCCACTGTTCCTAGAAACCACATTTTAGTTATATCACAGTATTGTCAAGCACAAGTGTAACATGCTGGCTAGGCTCCTTCTCCATCCTTTCCAGGTGGATGAAAATCCTCTAAGTAGCCCCTCTGATTTTTACCTTAACCATTGCCAGCTTCAAAAGAGTGCATAGCCTTTAGGCAGGCTAAATCCTCTGCATTTCTGTACCTTGCCTTTCCCACTCATCTACAGCGTCTCTCCCTTGACCTAGAGATTTAACTACTCTTTCCACTTTAGAGTCCCAAACACTTCCCTCAAAGGATCCTCCACAAAAACACACACCCCTCAAGCCTACTCAGAGGCCTAAATTAATTATGCTAATCGGACTACCCTGGCTAACCCAATTAAGTTTAATTAGCTGATGCCTTTCTTCCTAAACCACCCTGCCTTGGGGACATATTACCTCTGCTTTTAAGCTAGCTGCAGAAGTCCATCTGCTCTTGCAAACTTGCCCCCTAGCAACAGACATTCTGCAGGGAGAGACTGAGGGCAATAAGACCCTCTAAAGCCTTAGTGAAGCTTCCTGTTTCTTGAATACTTAAAACTGGACCATATTCACATTGGAATTTGGGCTGTGAACAAAAGGAGCTTATTTAGAAAGTCTAGCTTCCATATGAAGCCAACACTGCCATTAATAATCATCCTTTCTCAGATTTTCTATGTCATTGTAGCTTTCTGGTCATAGTCAAGGGCACCTCTGTCTTTAGATAGCAGTGTCCCTGACCATCTACTGCCCACCTGATCCTGAAGCTTTCATTATTTCACTTGTCTCTCCTCCGTGTCACTGCAGGAAACCTCATCTATTTATTTTACTAAACCTGCATGCAGTGATGCAGAAAATCCCCTCTGTGGCAGAGTCTGGTTAAGTTCTGTCCTGCATGAAGTGAAACTGCCTTCCCTCAGTGCTCTGTGAGCTGAACAATAAACTTTTGAGCTTCTGCTTCATCAAAAAATGAATTATTTCCAAAATTTCCCTCAGAGAAAAGTCTAAATTTAAAAAAATAAGTGAAAAATTTCTACTAATTGGAATTCCAAACCAGTGTTGCCTCAGAAATACTGAAAAATGGCATTTCCAGAAAAAATGGACTTCTGAAGTTCTTCAGATAGCCAATAAAACTTAAAATACCTTTCCTGCTATCTGTAAACTGTTGTCTAGACTGTTTTCTAGCGACAAAATAGATATTTACTTCAAATCACAGGAAATTTAAAAAGAAGCTAGCAGACATCCTTCTTGAAGTAATTTTATTCTCATAAACATGAAATTGTGAAGTCAAAGGAGGAAGAGAAATAAAATGGTGGTACATGATAATCAAATTATTTTTCACCTAAATAGAAATCAGTAAAGAAGAGGGAATCAAAATTGCAAAATATGTTCCAATTTTGAAGCCTTTTTTTCTTTTAATTTTAAAAGTTGATATTATTTTATGCTGGCTATCAAACTTTTTCTATTGTAAATAAAGTTCAATTGGTTCAATAGAAACTTCCAGTATAGCTCAAAGCTTTTTGCTGTTCCCATTTTTACTCAACAAATATGGAAAAAAGCATTACTTTGATAATAAAACCTTAGTATTGTGTTTATTTTGTTTATCTTCAAGTTTAAAAGTAATTATGGTACCGAACAAATTCTTCTTTCCAAGTGCTAAATGAAATATTATTTTGAATAAATAAACTGTAGTTAAAATAAATACTGAAGGAGCCAGTATCATATGATAAATGATGACTTAGGAAGATTTAATAAGTGATATATAAATTGGGAACATCATTATCAAATATTTTATCCCATTCAAAACTCTGTATTCTAAAAAATATTTTGATAACCAGAAAGGATTCCGTTAATTATTCTAAGGAATATAAAGAAATGCAAAGAGTAATAATGCAACTTACCTTCCTATTAAGGCATAACTTTGCCTCACATTACTGTCTGGTTAGCTTTCCACTGTACAACCAAAGTAATGACAGGCATACATAGACTTACTATAAATATTTCTAAATTTCAATGAGTTTCAGGGTTTTATTTCTGCTTTTGTTTATGTGTTTTTTAAGGGTGTTTTGCTTTGGGGCTTTTTTTGTAATATGCAAGTGTAAAAAAATCTGTATTTTAGAAAATATTTCTACTGATTTCAGTAAGACTTTCCACTAAGTGGGTATTGCAAGATTACCTCCTTGATTGCACATTCCAACAATAGAAATATGTTTTGCAAGTATGGCCTCTATATAAGCACGATTCTTAACAGGCTTAAAATCCAGAATAATTTGTAGCAATTCTGTACTTTGCAGAATGCAGATTATTCCTGTTTCTCCAATTAAATACATTAGCAGTATGCTCTTAAACAGAAATAGGACCCTCTGACTGAAATAAGACGCTTATCAAGCTAAATGTTACATTTCCAATTATAACACTTAGGAAACAGTGATAGGGAAAAAATGCTGGCTGTTACATACCAGAAGAAACAAGTCAAAACTCACTTTCTTGGAGGTCTTCTTTTTCCCCTTATCTCAGCTCTACACTGTGGCACCTTCTGACCTATAATGTTGAACATGTTTAGGCTATTCAGCTGCTAGAATAAACTCCAGCAGCAAGTATGAAATGAATTTCCTATTGAAAACATGTTGATAAAATGTTGGCAGGTAGAAGTAGTGGCACATGATGGGGAGAAAATTACTTTGAAAATACCCAATCTAATGTTCATATTTGGAGTTAAACAAGTAGTTGCCTGAAGCTTCCCATGTATTCAGGAAACTGCATATCTTGCAAATTGTAGTAGGATATAGATTCCTCAAGCCAAAAATGTCCTGTGGTACCTACAGATAGCATGTTTCCAAAACTGTTTATTTGGAATACAACCATTATTATAACCAAATTCTGCTGTGAATTAGCTTCCGTAGCTCCACAGAGGTCAGGTCTGTAGCTTGTATTTAGTTCTTAAAAATTAGTGTAGTACTGAAAAGCAAAAGATTGAAATGCTGACATTACAAAAAAAAGGTAAATTCACAAAACATACAGCCTACTCAAGGATTTGTTGCTTCTTTAAGATTTAGACTGCTTAGCTCAGTACTGTATCTACTTGAGAAAAGCAATCAAATGTATGATTCCAGAACAGAGAATTTACATGCCTTATACTCATGTATAACAAACATGTTCAAGTGATAGGAAAGTTTCCTATGGCATGTGTATATTTATTGTTCCAAGGAGTCTGGGTGAATCTCTAAAAATTCTTCCTGAAACTGGCATTAATACGAGTCTCTTTCAAAGGTTTAGACAGGTATCCTAAAGACACTAATATAGCTTTCTAGGTAATCTCCAAATCCTCTCCTTCTAAAGGTTTTATATGTGCTCCAAAATGAAAGGACACTGTGAATCATGCAATAAATCAAGGAATTATTACAGTATGATAGGGACTCAAAAAGAGCAGATGGTACATATTTCTCTTGAAGGCAGAGAACATTAATGGAGAGGAATAAAACAAAACAGGGGAATAAAGTTCAGAGGAGACATAAATTTTCAGGTCTCTTCACATCATAGTTCCTCTTGATCCCTCATGGATGCTTCTGTTTTCTGTGATCTCATGTTACAGTCAAACAATAGTGAGTTAGAGAATGCAATTTAGAAGGATGGCATGCTATAGCAACAAAAGTTGTGTCAGAAGAGCTGCAAATGAGAAGCATTGGTCTCTCTTCACACAGTGTTGATTTCTGAAGATTTGTAGGAAGAAAAAGTAGCCCTCAAGACCTTGAAAGATCTTTGGAGAGAGACAAAACCTTCTCTCCTATTGACAAGCTTCCCCAAACTAGATTTCTTTTCTGACGTCTTAACTTTGCAAGTAAGGGTCTGAAATGAATTTTCAAGCTCACTGAAGACAAAAATCTACTGTGATGCTCCAGTTTCAAAATTTGATATGCTACTGTGTTCTTCTGTCTTTAGCTGTCACTGCTAGTCTGTAGTGAGATTTTCAATGTTAGTCTTCACCTGTTCTGATCTCTAATAATCTGCTAGAGAGAAAGAATATCAATTAATCTCAGTGAATATTTCTCTCTCACAACTCAGTAAATTCTTTATCTATCTCTAGAACTTTTAAAAATAAATCCCGCCTTGGGTTTAGTATCTTAACATCAAAAATTAATATTTCGGGGTGGTTTTAATAACAGGGAATGTGGTTGGATGTCTTGAGTAGATGGATGTTAGATAAAGCACAAACTAACAAAATATATCTCAAAATACATTAAAATTGATGGGAAATTGATGCTCTACCTTGTGAATTGAGAAACAGAGCTCTCCACTCACTGTTTTTTATGTTATTCCACTAAAAAATGAGTCATAGTGTAATTTTTCTTTTTTTCACTTTGAGCACTGTTTGTGCGTGAAGCCTTAAATTACATGCATACCCTTGATTTAAATGCTTCTAACAAACATTAGCACGCTCTTTCTTCAACATACAGTTCTTAAGACCCCGCTGCAAATGGTATCCACAGTTTCTCTCCTTCAGGGTTTTTTGTTAATAAATGATTGAAACACCTTTTACTCTCATAATTGATCCAAATTTAAAGCCAAGCATATTTGAGGATTAGTTGGTTCAATAATTATGATAAAACAGCAAGACAAAGCTGTCGAGCTTTATATGTGGAATTATATGATTATCTTATATTGTGCTTGCATTGGCAAATAATTCAGTGTAATAGGAATAGATCAGGAGAGCAAAAAATTGGCACAGAGGCCCTTAAATCTACATTATACAGTTCATTGCTGCACCTGCTTGCCCTTTTCCAATCAGAGGCTCCAATTCTGAGACAGGCTTAGCCTGGGAACGTATTGCCTGACAGCTGGGGTGCTTGCCCTAGGTTTTCAGGTTGCCATTCCACAGATCATAATCAGATACAATTCTGAGAGCCTTAGCTATGTTCAAGAAAACACTACCTCTGAGGACATTCCTAACATACTTCCCACAGAGAGAACCAGCCCCTTTGCAGGAGGAAATTCACCCCACCGTGAAAACACCTGCCAGAGAGGTATAGGCTGGAATCTACATCTCACTGTATCAACCATGGAAGTTCAATCAACTAGCCTAGCTACCTAATATCCTGATCAAATTTAGGAAGCATACAACTAAATAGCTCCTCCTTTATCATTGCATCATTTTTGTTTTAATTAGTGTTAAACCAGTTGCAAAATAATAATGACAATGTTCATACAAACTGGTAAACAATACTTATTTTTTTTAATAATTTTCTTTACGGGGAAAATTTAAGAATATGGAATGATCAATCACAAATAAAAAGGAGGAGAGGGAAGGATAGTAAATCAAAGGGAAAGAGGAAAACAGGACACTGGGTGAAAGTGAAAAAGAAATTGTGTTAACCCAAAATGTTTTATTCCAACTCACATGCAACCTATTTTCATAAATTCATACAAATTTTTAGCTTTTTCATTTTAGTTTAGGCAATCAAACATAATTAAATTAAAGTTTACATATTTAGATTTTCATTATGTGTTTCCCTTTTCTTTTAAATTTTTTGTTGCATACAATTATTCATTTTACTTAACTAAATTTTCAGGTAATTTAATCCCTGTAAAACTTACTTTTATTATCTATTGGAAAATTTTGTCCCACTTCTTTGAAAACACCAACTGTAAATTGTATATACACATAAACAGAGAATTTTTCTTGTAGTTATAGAGACAATTTTATCTTCAGTCTTTTATACTCAAAGTAGTGTTGGAAGAGTGTTCATGCTCATTCTAATGTTTAAAAAATTGTACTTCGGTGGAAAATGGTGTACTATACACATTTAAGACTTGTTGTTTTCAATAATAACGTGCTAGAAGGACTCGTTACAGACTAGAAATAATTACTCCAACAGTTTGCCATAGTAGAGTTCACGCTGAGTGTTGAGATGCTGACAACAAAGAAATCAAATACAACTGGCTCATTTCCAGTAGATGGCATTCATCAAAATAGTATATTTCCAAGACTCAGTACTGTTTCTGCTCAATCTGCAAGTTCAAGGTAGCATCATAACACAAAACAGAGTCAAACAAATACCTCCCTTAGCTGCAGCACTGCTCATTTCCCACTTCTGCAATAAATCTAATCTATTTTAGGAACACTTCTTCAACTTTCACATCATTTCACTCCGGTTTCAGATGTCATCAGTGGGTTAGTGGAAATGTGCAAAGCTAGCTGAACTTGAGTTAAAGAGCTTTTCTAAAGAAACGTGGTTTTATCAGCCAGACAAATGTTGTCTCTCACTTATTTTTCCAGATTCCAGCACAGTATTTTGATAATAAGTATGGGTCGGATATTTGACGAGTGTAAATCAGAAGATGCCTTCCAAGTCCTAGCTGGTTTTATCCCCAGCTAAAGGAGTGATTTACATTATCTTGAGACTTTTACAGTCTGTGTATTTTATTGTTCCATTCTCAAGAAATAGTCAAAGAAACACTTCTTATATTTTTAATACTGTAATGAATTACTGTAATAAGATGGAAAATTCTAGTTAGAATTAGAATTAGACAGAATTAGTTAGATTTAAACAGGCAGAAATAATCTGAAAGGTTTTGGAATAACTAGAAAATTCTGAAAATGTAACATTTTTTGAAGGAAAATGAGGATTTTCAAAACTATGGAAATTCTGATGTTTTAAATAATCCTTACAAAAGCTGAGCTACCCAAAACATTTAACTGCTTGAAAAGCAATGACTTTTGCCCACATCCATAGAACAGCTCCTTCATATTGGGGGGCTGGATCAGCCTGAGCAGAACCATATTTTCACCTTGAGTCTACTGAAAATGCTGAAATGCATATACAGATGGTGGACATGACAATGAAGGAGTATTTTGGAAAAAAAGCTTTGCATAGTTTTGAAAAAAAATGTCTCATAACTTTTTAATTTACTTAAAAGCTCAATAATCTTTTCACAAGGCTCATCTAACTCAGCATATTTTGATTTGGAGATGTAGATCATGTGATGGGGACAATTGCCACTACTGACTACTGTCTACATGCTGGCAGTGTCTAGGGCCATGCCTATCTTAGAAACAAGACAGTCACCTAAACTGGTGGCATGTTTTGTATGAGGCACAGTCTAGCACTAATATAGCTTCTATGGTTTTTAAGCTGACTTGTTATTGGTGTTATTTCACATAGAACAGGCATGTTTGGTGCATATATTGGTTCAGATCAGAAAAAAATTTATGTCTCTCATCTCCAAGCTGCTATATGAAATATATTCATATAAGTTTATCTTGTAAAATTACTTTCCCTCATTACTATTTTTACCTTTACAATTAATTTTTATTTTTTGAATTTTAATGGCGAAGGTCCTAAAAGATATTACACAAGGAAATTTTACAGGGATTTTTGTTATTTCCTTTTGTTTCACAGAAATATTAAGCTTGATGTATTTGCATTCCCTGAAGCTGTTTGTTAATGGGTTTTTCTCTTTCCAACTGAAGGACAATAAGCATTTAGCAAGCATTCCCATTATGTCTGAAGCTGGGATTCATGGGAATCTAGGCTAAGCAGACATCTAGTTTTCCCCCAAAAGCAATGCAGTGAGAAAGGCATCTCTAAAATCCAGTACAACCTGCCTGTCTTAAATAACTACTTTAGTCCTTGCAGAGGCGTTTCTCTATGATTATTTAAAGGAGCCCAGGTAAACAACTTAAAGTAGGCCTCTAAGTTTTAGACAGGTAATAATGGGTAAGATGAAAAGGCCGAATTCTGTGACCTTTTATTTTGTACTGTTAAATCTTGCTACAATTCTGTTGCCCTGGTCTTCAAGGTCTCTTAACTCTACATAATATTCAAGTGCTGCTTTGTATTTATAGTTCCTCTCACATTTATCCATCTGAAAATTTCATTAAAACATTTTTGCTTTTTGTGCCAGGGTCGTAAATGAATATATTAAATGACATCAGTTCTTGTAGCTTCCCTCCTTCTTCTGGATCTGCAGCCCAAGGGCAATGGAAAAGGCACCCAGAGCGACAGACCAGAAAGCTACAACAGGGGGTGGGTTCCTAGGAGCTGACGAGAAGTAGAAGCCACGAGAATCCAGGACAAGAGCAAGGAAGGAGCCACTCGCATGCAGTCCAGAGATACTTTATTATCCCCAAACAGAGGCAGAGGCAAAGTGGCCCCGAGCCAAGCTCGGGAAGGATACTTAAGGATACTTACATTATGCATGGGAGGGGAAAGAACCGAACCAATGGGGGGCTTCAAAGAGAGGAGTGAGGGGCAACAGGGAACAAATGGGAAGGGGACAGAGGAGGGATAAAACTCAGGGAATCAATCAAATATCAGGATAGGGATAACTGGCACAGAACATTCTGGAAAGAAATGGGTGTGGTAAGGGTGATGGACAACCAGAGGGGCAGCAATAACCAGGATTGACAAGGGTATTTTGGGCAACTTAGGGGAGGAGAAGGTGGATTGACAGGTGGGTTGTCAGGAAAACTTGCGGAAAACAACTTGGAACAAATCATTATGAGGGGATAAAATAGGGGGTACAAAGGATTAAACCATCTTTAAACTCACTAACAGCAAATGACTAACTAACACAAAATGACAGCAGAAAAATACAAAAAACACGATGCCACAAGTTCTGAGCTTTGCTTTGAGAAATTCCACTGGTAACCTACTTTCAGCCCAGATTTACTTTTCAGAATAGATATAGCATATTCTTCTATTTTCTTTAGCCAAAGTATAAGTACAGTGTGAAAAACTAGCATTACTTTGAATCTTTCTAGGCCTGAAATAGCAAAAATGTATAAATGTCGCTGTTCCCAGAGGATGAAATGAAGAACTCCAAGGTTTCAAGATGAATCAGAAGGCTACTTTATTGTAACAAGGTGACTTTTTATAGAGTCTTTCGCTAACAATTTCGTGATTGGCTAAATGGCACAACCCCTCTCTACCACCGTTGGTTAAGGCAGAGAGAGCATGTTTTGAGAATGGACACAAAGGGAAAAAGTAAGCAAAGTGAAAACAGCAGCTGTTGTTTTGAGAATGAGAGATGCTTACAAAACCTCTAATCAGTCTTGAGAACCTAAAATTCTCCACAGAGCCATCCTTGAAAAGGAAAGGGGCTCTCTCTTGGGAAAACAGGACCTGCTGCTGAGTTTTTCTAAGTCCCACTGAAAGTCAGCCCCACATATAAACATTCAGAATCAAATTTTGGAGCACATGATTCCTGAAAATTAGTGAAAGGATATTTAAATGATCCATTCAAGGACTTCAGGAGTGTAATTCCACTGTCTACACGTGAGCATCTGATCCTCACCTGTGCCACATGTTGTGTCTCCATAGGGACACAGAGGGTGCCATAAGACATGTCAGATGACACACAGCTGCTCAGGCAAATGATTTGGGCCCTTTGTTAATGCCTTGGGTGTGGGCAGCAAGGTTTTGGTACAAGGAGGGCTGCGGGTGTGGCTCCTGCGAGATGAGGGCCTGCCCTGTGCCAGACATGGCCGGGCCAGGCCTGTTCCACAGCAGATCCAGCACAGGCCACAGTGGAGCCCATCGAGCCACGCTGATCAGAGCCCTGTGAAAACACATTTACATAAGGTCAGAAAATGGGAGAGAAGGGAGAAAGAAAGAGAAACAAGAGGAAACTCCAAATTCAAAGGAGAAGGAAGTACTCCACGGTGAAGCAAACATGTGCACCTCTCTCCCAGAGGACTGAGGCTCATGAAGGAGCAGTGCTAGAGGCCCTTGCAGGAATCACAGCACACAGAAGTCCTGCTTCAGAGCAGGTGCTTCTCATGAGGCTCTGTGGCCAGCAGATGAGCCCACACTGGAGCCAACAACTACAGTAAATTACGATTTAGGGCCAACGTATGCATTACTAAATGGAAGGAAATCCTTCTCAGGGTCCCAGGACACTTGGTATATAAGATACACGTGAAATAGACAAAGAAACAAGTCTGTATCATCACAACACAGAGCTGAAATGGTTTTTCTGAATATTTAACATGTATAAGTTAGATAGATACCTACAATAATTGTATAGGCTCCCTACAGTCACCCCAAAGGCCTGGCGGAAGAGTCTATGGTTTAGCTTTCATTGACTATGCAGAGAGCATAATGCTTTGGCTAGACCTGATGCCTTTTTTGGGGTTTTTTGACAGACAAATTTAGCAGGTTATTGTGGACAATGACCATCAAAGTGCCATCTGAAATATACTTAAAATTTTATATTCCTACAATACAAAGAATATGGCTAAGTGACTAGATCACTGTACTCAGTATTACTTCAGTCACTAACTAGTGATACATTACACCTGCTGGCTTTACATCCACAATTTAGTGAAAATGAGTTATGATTTGCATCATTAACCATGATTACAGCTTCAAAAATAGACCTTTAATGGTCATAGTCCCCATTTTCTGCTAGAAGAGAATTCAAAGTTAGGTGCTACAAAATAGATTATTTTTTCTTAGAATACTAGTACTTTACAGAACTGAATGGGGTATTTCAGGCTGTTGATCTATGTTTAAGCCAGCTGTAGTAGGAATACAAAATAGGCAAAGTGTTTCAGAGCACCTGTGCCATAAAAATACACTGTGCAAAGACAGGTACCAGTCAAGAGGGATATATAAGAGAATCGAAATGAAGGTCTCTTCGGCACCCTCGCAAAGGGGTGTAAGTACTTCTTTGGGATAATTCATCACTTTCCCATTGTCATGGTTTAACCTCACTTGGCAACAAAGTTCCATGCAGACACCTGCTTATATTCCATCCTTCCACCTCTCCATGGTATAGAAAGGAAAATTTAAAAAAAAGGTAAAACCCATGTTTTGGGACAAAAGCAGTTTAAGGGATTAAATAAAATAATAATAAGAATAATAATAATAACTAATGTAGTCATGAAAAGAGAGACAACAAAGAAAGACTGCGAAATAAAACCCAGGAAGGGCAAGAGATACAGAGTACAGTTGCTCACAACCCACTGACTGATGCCCTGCCTGTCCCTAAGCAGCAGTTGGTGGCTCTCAGCAGTTTCTGTACTGGGCATGACATTCTATGGCATAGAATATCCCTTTGGCCAGTTTGGGTCAGCTGTCCTAGCCATGCTACCTCCCATATCCTTGTGTACTTGCTCACCAGCAGAACATGAGACACAAGAAGCCCTTGATTTAGATCAAGTTACTTAGCAACAGTTAAAACATCAGTGTGTTATTGACGTTATTCTCCTAGTAAATCCAAATCACAGAGCACTGTACCAGCTACTGTGAAGAAAATTAACTCTGTTCCAGCTAAAACCAGGACACCCATGATTAGTATGATTAGTGTGTAATGATAACATCTAGAGAAAGAAAAAAAGACACATAAGGTTCAAATATCTGAATGGGCACTTAGCTGAGGACACGTAGCTGAGTTATTGGTATCTTTTTTAGGATACACATAAAGTAAAGGAGAACAAACAAGCCCTACTTTTCACCATTGCTCACTCATTACAGCACACACCAGGATGTCTGGCATTTTCTGAGTGCAGCTCCAGTTTCACAGAGGAGTCATTTTGGGATCAAGCTGCTCCTTAGCACTGCTCATCTCAAGCATTACTCACTTGTTGAAGATAAACTAGGGTACAAGAAGGAATGGAAAATATCTTCATTGATTCTAAATAGTCATGGGCAACATATGACCCACAGTAGTATCACAGCTTTAAGGGTGACAGATATAATTACATACTTCTCTACTAATTTTCTTCTGATATCAGTTTGCGGTCTTTTATCTATTAACTCCTATCCTAGTAGCCCAAATATCCTGAGACTCTGCCACTACCCTTCCCACCTCTCCATTCAAGGCCTATAGCATTCTGGAGCTATTTTGCAGAAGTATTTTGGAGTAGGCAGGAAAAAAAACTCCCTTTTGCCTTCACTGCCATCTCAATCAGCAGGTCTCCTTGTTATCCACAGCAAAATATCAAAGTAAAAAGAGTTGTATACATGCAGCTCTACTAGGCAGACAGTGGACTTTATGAAGGACTGGTTGACGGAGACAAGTTGGTTGCTATGGGATATTCGTGCATGTGAATTTCAGAGTGGGTGGTAAAAAAATCAGTCCTAGAGCTTCTAGCAGCAAATTCTACTGAAATCTTCACTATGAAATGAAATCAATCAAAACTTGCCTTTAAGTATTCAGCAAGGCAAGATCAATTGTAAAGCTAAGAAATGCATCACTGAAGAGAGAGGTAGCTTAGCTATTGCACATAGTTTCCCAGAACTCCATTGCCCTTTTTGGAAAATATTTAATATCAGGAAATGTGCTGATAACATGATTTTTTTTTTCCTCTTCACAGTAACACTATGCAAAATCTAAACTATATAAGCCATTTCTAAGTCTTCATTTTCAGAGTACTTTCTCAATGGTGATTACTTTGGATTCTGGGAATTCTTTGTATTCTTCTAATATCTAGGAACCCAATGAAGAGTCTTTGAAATGTAGAAATTGACAAAGTTCTTTTAAAAAACCAAACATAACCCTCAAACCAAAATAAAGCATTTCCTTTTCTTCACAGCTATTTTTCCAGTGATGGGAAATGGTAGATGTTCTTAAATTAACTCTCATTCAAAATGAAAACTTTCTTGAAATATCAAAATTTCTTCTAGAAGGGATATTCAGAGTGTCAGTCAGCTCTGCCTGAAAGAACCTTTCTGAATTCATTGAACCACAGAAGCAAATCTGTGATTCTTTTCGAGGGTTCTGAAAAGTTGTATTGTATTTTCACTTTAAAATGCACATTAAAGCATTACATGTGCTTCAATGTGCATTCTCAGCAACGAAAATGCTTTTAACCCTCAATTTTAAAAGCAGCTGCAGGGATTTGTTCCCCAGAGTAGACTGTCTTAAAAAGGCCAATGGAATTTCTAGGTTCTTGAGGGACCATGCTAGGCTTGTTTGGATTGTCTCTGGGGTCTTTCATACAGTTCAGCTGAGGAAAGTGCAATTTGTTCCTTATGTTTGCTGATAATTCTTTTTTAACCAATTCAGCAAGTACAAATAGCAAAAAATAGCAGAATAACCAGCCAACATAGGAAACATCTAAAGTGCACACACTTCCATTGTTTAATTACACCTCCAAAAATTATACTGATCAGAATTTCCCCTGCATGTATAAGGAAGCAAGGATTATAAAGTTTTTTATTTCCCTCAGAAATTAAATATTCACCATCACTCACTAGACTGAGTTAGGTTTCTCTATTCATCTCTCAGGAGAAACAGCTAGAAGGAATTGTGGGTTAGCTGAAGCTATTGGTCACCCATGTCACCAATGTACCTCAATCAATAGCAAACTTCCAATTATGCTCTGTGCAACCATGGGAAGAGGTTAAAAAAATCTATAGAAAAGTACTCAAAAATCTCCCCCCGCTCCCTCCCAAGGATTTGGAATGCTACATTCATTGCTTTAGCACATAATCAAAGTTGGTATGAACACTGCTTTAGTTTCCATCTGTGAAATATAGCACAAACTGCTCAATAGGAAGTTCTTGTGATTATTTATTTGGAGTGACAGAGAGAAGCCTCAACTAAAATCATAATCCTATATAAAGACATTGAGCATACACATTACCAAACAGTCCCTGATACAATTATTTCTTACTTAAAGTAAATAAAATAGAAAGGAGATGATGGTTAAAGTGGTTACATGCATTACTAAGCAAAGCTGGACATTCAGAGGCAGGAATAGAATATGGATTGTCAGGTTTTGGTCGAGGACCCAGATATTTTTTGTGGAATATCTTTTTTTTTTTTTAACATTTTCTTCACTGGTCTGAAAAAGGCAGTTATAAAACTCTCATCAGAAAGCATTTTCACACTAGATTCTAACAGCTCTAGCATAGTTAGAGAGCAACAATAACTACAATTTAGCTTCACTTTTAGATAAGATTGGAAAGAAAGCCAGGAGACACTCTTTAATTTATTCTTATCTCTAATATGGTCTATTCACTAGCATGCCATGGCTTTTACCTTCAGCTCCCAGCACAGCCTTTGCATGTCCTAATAAGAAAATGCAAGTATAAATTTAACTGTATTCCAATCACAAAATGGTGAAATATTCTCTTATTTTAAAACAATAAAGCATTAGTAAAAATAAGTCATTACATGGTTTTAAAATATTTTTCCTTCTTACTGAAGGCAGAGATTTCAACTCAAGCTATTTTTGTGGAAAGTAATAGTTAAAATTCTGAGTTGAGCAATAGCAATGCATTGGAATGATAATAATTGTAACTGGAATCAAAATTGTACAGAGCCAATTCCATTTATAACTTGAAAAATATACTCTTGTCCTACTAATAAAAGTAAAAATGTAAGTGTCTAAATCAATGACACAGTGATATATCTTACTTCAGCTTTGCAAGGGCTACTGTAGTCATTCTGGAATGCACTATTTCATAATCAGTCAATAAAAAATGCATCACAACTTTCAGTATCCTTTCCTCTCCCCCAGTTATGCATACATTATCTCTAACAGATTTTTCAATATAGCAATCTCCTCAAACTGCATGATTTAGTTTTATGGCACAGTCACTATGTCAGATAATACTAAATACACTTTTTTATGTTCATGCCTACCACCTCGGACAAAAAATGAGAAAGAATGCCTAACAATGTGAAATAGGTCAGCTTCAGACGTAATTTCTATGAAAATTAAAGAAAAATTACTAACTTTTCCTTATGAAACATGTTATAAATCATTGAGGAAAACATGAAAGAGCACAGTAACTGAAGAAAGATCTGTAGGACAAGAAAATTTTTTTTCCTTATATATTTACAATTCCATAACAAGAGATTACAAATCCACAAATATAAATATTTCTAAATACAAACTAAATGTAGTAATATATAAGCATTAAATTATGCTGCTGTCATCATATGAAGATAAGCACTGCAAGTTCTTAAGGCTGACTGAAGTTATATTCTTGTTTTTAAATTCTGTTGTGGGAAAAGATGAGGATAATGAAGTGACAATAAAAAGATGCTGTGATGTTAGCAAGGCTAGGAAACAGGCTTAGAAAATGCATCAAAATATTTTGCACAAATCAAGATTTAGTTAACTTTTGCTAGAAAATACTGAACTGCTTTTCAAGGTAAAAAAATAATGTAAACAGAAGATCAAGGCAGTCTAATCTGATTATTGGGAATATACCATTATACCTTATTGTATAAAGCCAGAAAAATTATAAACTTGTGCAGTAGAAATGTGGTTTTTTCTTCCTTAAGAAGAAAATAGCATATGAAATTACTGATAGAAACCAAAACTGAAATCTGAGTATCCTAAAAGTGGATGGCATGAGATAGCACTAGCACTTGTAAGTGTTCTAAATACAGCTAGAGTTCAAAAAGTGTGGTAATGAGAAGGAATAGCTTGGAGATTATTACAACTTGATTACCTATGGCTGTGGAAAAAGAACAATAGAGTCATCAATTAAGTACATCCACAAATGGAAAGGTACATAACCTGTTATATTATCTCAGGAAGCCATCAACCCCTTGATCAAAACACCAAAATGTTACACTGCCTCCTTGGTGTGAAGACTGAAGCTGTGATGAGGAGACATGATGGTTTTACTGCTTGTGCCACAACTTCTGAGAACAAATTTTTAAAAAAGGAGGGTTTTGAAGCATTTTGGATTTTTCTTACAGCTCAGCAGTGTTTTAATATGTCACTAAAATATGTATAAAGGATTTCTTATTGTCACTTTGTCAGCTCAGAGGGAAGTAGGAAGAAGTCTTAAAATTTGTACGAAAACACGAGGACACTGTAAGTAGAGTTAGATCAGCTAGTGGGATAGGAGGTCTTCATAAATTTCATTTATAAAACGACAGCCAATTCAACTGTTGTTATGATTTCATAAACACCAAATTTAAAATAGTTCCTTTACCCCAAAAGGAATTGTTTTCCACAATTCTTGGAATATGTAGAACATAGCATATAGAGAATTAATTTTTAAAATATTATTTATGCTTCACCTGTTGGAGCAGTGTAAGGAGGCTCCAACTAGAGTATGAGGAGGTGCAAAAGAAAGGGTAGAATTATATAGAATGATCAAAGAGGAGATAATTAAACCACCTGAAATCAGTTTAAGAAAGCAAGAAAAGAAGAAAAAAGAATCTTTAAAGACTTTGTTGTCACTGAATTCTAACAAGAAATAGAACAAAGAGAAAACAATAAAAGGTATAAATGTTGCCACTTGTGGCATTTAGAATAGGAAAATATTAGCACAGGAAATACTTACTAGGGAAAACATGATTTACTGAAGACAAGAAGAACCTAGAAAGCTGGAAAGCTGGATTCTAAACTAAGTGTGAGTTGCTGTCATCTTGCAAGCATGCAGACAAGACGCTTTAGTCATTCTTGCTCTGTTGGCTTATACTGGGAACTTTATTAGGTTTAGACTACAAGTTCTCTTTTAACATGTGCTTATAGCATGCCTAATACAACACAGCTTTAACTTCATCTCAAACTTTGCCTCTTTGTAGCATGGAAATAATGAATACTCTTTTCAATTATTTTGCAGAGCAGAAACTTGATATAGTGAGATTTTGGGATTTTTAGGCTTTATATCTTTTAACATGAAAAGTCAGTTAAAATATTATCAGCACCACTGGAATAAATTAGTTTATTATAATTAGTGGCATAATTAGTTTATTAGTATTTTTTAGTTTAAATATAGACTGGATAAAACAGAATTGATGAGACCAGTTTATAGGAGTAGCTACAGAATATATGCTTCTCCAGGCAGGGAAGATGATGTTTGACATTTCAGGGATTCTGCCTGAAAGTATACCACTGGCAACAGTCCTGGACAAAAGAGGGGTCCAGAAGCATGGCTTGATTTTTGTGGATCATCTTTTCAAAGATGAAGAGCACTTAATTTGAAATTGCAGAAAATCAAACAAAGATGGCAGGAGGCCTGCTCAGATTAACAAGAAGCTTCTGACTGAGCTCACATATCAAAAGGAAGCACACAAGAGGTAGAAGAAAATTTGAATCACCCAGGAATATAGAGCCATTGACAGCTTGGTCACACAGGGATGTGGTCAAAAAAGTCAAAGCCCACGTGGAGCTAAATCTGGAGAGGAATGTGAAGAATAAAAACAAAGGCTTCTACAGATACATCAGCAGCAAAGAGAAGATGAGGGAAAATGTATTGTATCCATTGGCCCCTACTCTCCATGGAGTAGGGGACCTGGTAAAAAAGACATGGAAAAAGCTGAGGTACTCCATGCCTTATTTGCCTCAGTCATCACTGAGTGGATTTGCCTACAAGAATCCCACAGCCCTGAGAATAGGAAAATCTGGAGCAAGGAAAGTACCCTCCATGGAGAAGCACTGAGGGAGTTACCAAAATCATTGTAAGCCCACTTCTGGTTATCTTTGAAGGGCCATGCCAATGGGGAGAGGGAGGGGGGATCCCTGAGAACTTACAGAAAGAAAATGTCCCTCCTATTTTGAAGAATAGAATGGAAAAAATTTGGAGAACCTCGAAGTGATCACCTCAAACCCTTGGAAAATCGTGGAACAGCTAAATGTGGAAGTCACTTTTAGACATGAAGGACAGAAAGGTGACTGAGGTTCAGTCAACATAGCTTTACCAGGGTCCTGACCCCTGTGAAATGACTTGTTCAGTGACCAAGGAGAGAACAGCAGACGTCGTTTCTCTTGAGTCTCCTATGAAATTCTCATAGACTAACTGGTGAAATATATGCTTGATAAATGAACAATGAGTTTAAAACTGGGTGTACTGCTAGGTTTGAAGGCTTATCATCAGAGAAGGAAGTCCAGCTGGAGATCAGCCATTCATGATAAATGCAGGGGGCAACACTGTTTATCATGTCTATTAATTATATAGATTATAGGACAGAGTGGACCCCCAGCAATTATGTCAATTTCACAAGACTCGGAAAGGTACATGATACACCAAAAAAGTTATGCTGTCATTCAGAGGAACCACAGGAAGCTGGAAAAATGGTTTGACAGGGAACTCATGAAATTCAGCAAAGGGAAGATATCTGGAAGGGAAGAATGCCATGGAAATGTGCAGGGACCAGGGGACTGGAGGATGATGCTGATGGATAGCAAGCTGAACATGAGTCAGCCATATGCCCTCAGAGCAAAGCAGGCCAGTAGCTTCCTGCACTGCATTGCGAGTGCTGCCAAGAGCTCAAGGGACATGATCCTTCCACTCTACTCAGCACTGGTGAAGCCTTTCTGAAGTGCTGTGTCTAGTGCTGGGCTCCCCAGTACAAGGGAGATATGGCAACACTGGAGAGTCCAGTGAGAGGCTACTAAGATGATTAAGGGACTGGACTATCCAGCCTATGAGGAAAAGCAGGGAGAACTGTAACTGCTTAGCCTGCAAAACAGAAGGTTCAGGAATCTAATCAGTGTCTAGAAATACCAGACAGGAGGAAGTAAAGAAGAGCCAGGCTCTCATTCATGCTACCCTGGGAATGGTCAAGAGTAAATGGCCACAAACTAAACACAGGAAATTCTATTTTATCATAGGAGAACATATTTTTACTCTGAGGCTGATTGAACATCAGAACAGATTGCCCAGAAAGGATTTGCAGTCCCCATTCCCAGAGATATTAAAAAACTATCTGGATATGGCCTTGATCAACCAACTCTAGGTGACTTCTTGGAGTAGGTGCACTGCACAAAAAAATATCCAGAAGCCCATTCCAACCTCAGCAATTCTCTGACTCTGCATTTTATACAGCTATTACACTCTGGAGGGTAAGAAGCATAGAAAGACAGTTTTTCAGCTCCAATGCTTCCAATGATGTTAAGTAAATTTACATTTGATGAGGATCTGGCTAAGAGAGCTTTAGAGCATTAGATGGAACAATTCTCATATGAGCAAAACTGGCAAACAGCATAAGAAAATGAGACTGAGTCAAAGAGACTGCTGGCATTTAAAGCGAGCATTCAAGTTTAAGGAAGGAAAAGTGAACTAGTGATTACCATTAGTGGGAATGGTGGGGAAACATAAAGGAGTGTTGGAGGACGTGCATGCATGCGGAAAGATGTGAAGTACAGATATCCTACACTCTCTAACTTAGCAGAAATGCAAAATGTTTTAAAACAGATAGCATAATACATCCAGAGAAACAGTCAGAATGCTGAAACTAAGAAGCCAAAAGACAGTGAGACTAACGATAAGAAGGATAGGAGGAGGTCAGAGCCATTTCATCTAATAAACTGTTGTTGGTTCTAATCTTAATTTCGAATTTGCTGTCTCTTTAACATTCATGGAAATAGCCAAATGCTCTGCTTCTTCAGTTAAGGATCCTGAGCTATCACAGGACAGCAGGAGAAATTCAGGGAATAATGCTAACTCAATATAAATTTAGCTGCTGTATACATTCAAAGGAGACAGCTTCTTCCTTGCTGTATTCTTGCTGACCTACAGAAGATGACCGTACGTCCCTCCTATCATTCATTTCCAAAGTTAGTATTGATATGAGACACTATGCAATCAGCAAATCAGGAGATAAAAATCACTTAAAAGTTAAAGCAGTTCACTGGCCATCATCTGTGTACTTCAAACAAGCTAATTACTTTATAAATTCTTCTCAAATCCTTCTCTTGAGATTCAATCATTTTTCATTGTCAAATACACTAAAGTTTATTTCTAACTCTGAAGCACACATATATATAAAATAAAGCAATTTAGAAAGTATCAGAACATAAATTTATTTTAATCCTTTGACTTTGTCTCTCTTGATGAGCTGAGACTTTCGAGAGAAAACTCAACAAGTTAAGAGGTGATATCACTGGAGACAGCAATTTCCTATCTTCAAGTCATTGAACCATAAATAAAACATTGTGATAATAATTTGGTTTTTCCCATTCTTGATTCCATCCTCAGACAGGAAGAATGAGGTGAGACTGTTGGAATTAACTCAAATTTATTTTTCTTCTTGGTTAAAATGAGTGAGGTCTATGTACTAAAGCATTGCCAACATAAAAATAAATGCAATCTACATTAATTTGACTTTCTGCAAAACACTGTAATTTACAACAATGATGCTTGATACATACTAGTTGATATTTCTCCCAGCATAAGCATCTCACTGAAATTTTCATAAATATTGTTATTATTTTTACTTATTAAAGCAATAAGATAGTTGAAGGCTCTGGGGAAGGTTTGATGTCATCTTTATAGTACAGCTAAAGGGGAAAAATTGCAATCTGTGGGGGCTTTTAATATTTTTGTGTGCTCAAACTCTAAAATTACAGTAATAATTCTAATACATCTTACAGGAAATAGGAGAAATTTATGAAAATATACTCTTTATCAACAGCTTTAGGCAAATCTCACTTTTCATTAGAATAACAGCTAAAATTTGACCTCTGAATTCTTTTCAATTTACAGGAAAGATTTGCTTTCTTTCATGAACTTTTACTTCATAAAGAAAGTAGATAAAACATCTGTTACTAATTATTATTTATTCGTATCACAGTAACACTGAAAGGCTCTCACACAAATCAGAGGTTCCATTGTACTTTATGCTGGAAAACGCATTCAAGAAGACAATCTCTGCTTCAAAGACTTTACAGACAAGGCAGACACATTCTTTCCTCTGAAGATCAGAGATGAGGTATTGTATCACAGAACAATCATTTCCTCTACATTATGCAAAAAGTCTTTAATAGAGACAAGAATTAAATGTAGATATTTTACTGATAATCTTAATTCTTTGGTTGTCCCTTCATTTTCAAGTACAAAATACTCCCTGGATAGTGGGCCTAATCATAAAGGGTACCAGGAAGCTTTCTGGGCATACAAGTAAATCTTTTGTACCTGTTTAATCTATGATCAAAATAGAAAATCTCCTCCTAAGCTGGAGGAAGATAAAATGCATTTTAGAATTCTGATAATATGTGTAAAAACCTTATCTATTTCTTAACAATTCACACCATGCATGTTTGGATTTATGCTTTGTTAGGAATTAATTTTTGCACTATTTCTTCTGTGATGAACCCTGTTCCACAAAATCTGTGTTATTGATTTCCTAATAGACTGGATATCATTGCAAAATACTGATATAGCCTTTCCTTTCCTGTATATAAGATGCCTTCAGTATGCATGAAATAATGAATAGATTACAAAAGATTTTAAATTGTCTATTGATCCTAGTGCAGTACACAGTAGCAACACAAAATTGATGAAAACTTGAGTGAAACTAAAAGAAAGAAGATCCAGAGCTTGAATCGTTTTAAATCTCATAAAGTAAAATGAATGACAGCACATTTCCTCCAACATATCTCAAAATGGCTGAATGTAAATATCTGAGCTGTCATTAATATTAATTTGAGGTCCCTTTTACAACCCCTACTACATTAGCAGGACCTGGGAAACAAATTATGAAGGTAATTATTATTACATTTAAGCAAAATCAAATGCAATATACTCTGCACCAAATATCAGTTGGTCAGGGCCATATCCAGGCAACTTTTGAGTACTGCCAAGGAAGGTGATTCCATAACCTCACTGGACAAACTGTTCAAAAGTTCTATCACTCTCACAGCAAAAAACTGGTTTTCATGTTTAAACAGGATTTTGTGTATTTCTGTTTGTGACCACTGCCTCTTGTAGCTTCGTGGGACAGAACTGAATAGAGCCTGACTGTGTCTTCACACCCTCCCTTCAGACATTCATTTGCAATGGCAAGATTCACCCTTCTGAAAAGGCCAGTCCTACTGTAAGTGCTGAGGAGCATGCAGCATTCAGTTCTGCAGCTTTTCTGCATCCTTTGACAGCAGATGCCCTGCCCCATTCAGCAACAGACACACCTTTACCCTAGCCTTTCTTTTTCTGATTATGTCACCTAAAGAAGTGTGTGTTTCTCTGTTTCTTCTCGTTATGTATTTCACCTGATTCATTTGTTCTCATATGTGATGTTTATTCAATTTAACCTATAATTTTTTTCCAATATGGGCACGGTATCTTATAGGAAAAAAACACTGGTACACTACCTTTTAAGGGTTTCTTTACAACATTGTTGTATTTTTATGAAGTTCTGATTCTACACTGATATTAAAAAGACTTCTTAAAACAAATCTCTTCAAGGCTGCTTGTTTTAATCTCTTCAAGGCTGCTTTCTCTGATTCATTCTAGAGATCCAGAGATGAAGTCATGTTAGTAAGTTTGTTGAAATAAAGACGCCATGTTAAACTATATTTCTTCAGCTTTTTTGGCATGGTTGACTTCACTCAAAACTTTATCTTCAAGTTTTTCTAGATAAAGTGAAGACATTTTGAAAACAAACTGCAGTTAGGCAACAAATAGTCATAGGCACACTAGAATTTTTGACATAAAAATGGATTTGTTTCACACTGTTATAGCAAAAAAGTGTCTCCATTCCTTCTATTCAGTTTTTATTTTTAGCACCTTAATTTATTTTGAAGTCTGTTAGAAGAATTTACAGAGACAAATGTTTTATATATATATATATATGAATTATTTTAATTTAATGCCTTAAAAAATTAATGAGTCATAAGAGAAGAGGTATGTCAAAAAAACCCAAACTTTAAACAAAGGTAAGAAGAAGATGGAATGACACCCATAAGAGACATGAGTTTCATATGGAAATAACTAGGAAGAAAAAGCAGAAACATTACAGAGATCTCTAAGTTGTTATTGATGTTAATAATAGGTGGGACTTTAGGAGACAGCTGGAGTTATCCTAACAAATCTGAAATTCTCCTTTAAAATTAATAGAAATACATCCTCCAGAAAAAAGATAAGTAGAAATACAAAGAATTTTCATTAAGACTGTTTTTCCCCACCAATTAAATATGTAGCAAAATTATATTATAGTTAAACCATCTGCCTCATTCTATTTTCTTCAAATATGAAAATACTGGAGAGTGGATCAGCTGGATGTGTATCTCCTTATAACTTAAATTTAGCCTACTTTTTTTTTTTAAATAAAAATCTCTCGAGATTTATATAGTTTATTTTCCTCAAATTATCCTTCAACTATTATTCACCGTTGATTGTGGAGAATAAGGTAATGCAGGTTCCCATGATCCCTCACTGCCTTTTCCTTGGACTCACTATACTAAGCTTGGTGACCCACTGGTATCATCATCCTGTGGAAGCTTGCTAAACAGGAACACAGCTCAGCATTTTCTCTGCAAAAGTAGGAGGCACTATTTAGGAATCACACACAAGTCCTTCCACTACCTGCCATCCACTCTCCTTACCTTCTCAGAAGAAATTGCTTACAGAAGGAATTGCAAGGAGCACATCCCTGATTTCACTGTCCAACTATCAACATGTTGCCTAGGAACTTGATTAATCCATCATTCTATAAGGTAGTGCTTTCTTTTACCTCTCTTAAACTCTCATCCTGCTAGTTTCAGTGAGTTTATTCAGGTACAGAGGGATTTGATGAATAACAACAGCCTAAACTACTATCTTCATGACTTTGCCAATATTTATCATCTGCTCGGCCTTTTCTTCCCAAAATAGAAAGGCTCAGCCAGTTTGCAGTGACTCCAGTCTGAGTGGTGCAGTCAACACTCTGAGGGAAGAGATGCCACCCAGACGGACCCTGACACGCCCGAGAGGTGGGTCTGTGCAAAGTTCTGCACTTGCGTTGGGGCAACTCTGAGCAGAAATGCAGGCTGGAAAATGGACTGAGAGCGGCCCTGAGAAGAAAGAGAAAGATGGGGATGTCCCATCCCTGGAAGTGTTCGACACCAGGCTGGATGGGACCTGCCTAGTGGAAGGAGTCTGATCATTTCAGGGGGATTGAAACAAAATGATCTTTAAGGTCCGTGACAAGTTTAATCTTTTAATATGAGACAATGTTTCATTCCCATATCATGAGAAGTTAATTTCTCTGCATCATTTTTGACTGCATTATAGCCCTTTAGAGATGCAAAGAAAAGCATTATATCAAATGCATCAATGTTTTTCAGAGAAAAAAAAAGCTTGTTTCTGGTTTAGTCTCAATATGTTTCCTGATGATGCCAAATATTTTGTGTGTTCTTGAGAACAAAGTGCACACTGAGTTGATAGTTTCAGAAAACTGCCAGAAAGCCCAAAATATTCTTCCTGAATTTTAACTTCCACTTTCAAGTTCACTATTTTTAAAGTATGGTTTACATTCCATTGCCTCCTATTTACTCACATAAATTATCTAAATTATTCTTTACTCAATACTTGAGTTTACTGATCTTCTTATGGGGTTTCTCACCATCAATGCCACATTTAACTGCCTGAAAGACCTCAGTAATATCTACAAACTTGAATACTTAATTACACATTCCCTGTCTCAGGGTCATCTGTGAAAATATTGAATAAAAATGCACGCATCATTGATCTATGGGGATTCATACTCTTCTTCCCCCCGAAAAAAGATCTAAAATTAAGCTGTGGCCGACCCTTCATCTTGCCATCCTATTAAGCCATTAGTTTTTCTCCACAGTAATAGCAAATAAATTTCTTGCACGGCCTTTAAATAGAAGCTTCTCAAAGATTTTAATTTCCAAATCCATACACATTAGGTCTTCTGCCTCTCCTTTACCCATTTGCTTACTCATACTCTTGTAGAACTCCATGTTTCCTGGCACCTAATACAATGAGATTATACCTGTGCTGCACCATGTTATTCCATTTTGTAGATCATCATTTTGCAAGGAATGGAAGTCAGACTCACTCTGTAGTTCCAGGATTTCCTTTTAAGTCCTTTTTTTCTCAGATAAAAGTTATGCTAGAAACCTGGCAGTCTTCTGTCAGTGTGGATCTTTGTAGTAGTTTACACAAGTTCACCACAAATTCAGCAGTTTCCCATCTGAGTTCAAACTCATTGCTGAATGCAGCACAGTCCTAGTGACTTAGCCACATTTATTTGACATCATGTCATCATTGGATAAAACATACAAAACTCCTCTCCTTTGGAAAAGCTGTATGGATTACATGTCATCTTGTTTTGCGCTTTTTTTTTTTCCTAGCTCCCTCCATTTAGGAATTCATCACAGAGACATAAGTTTATTATCTGTGGTGGAAAGCATTTTTGTTCACAAACATATGCACTGAAGTTCATAAAGTCTCAAACAAGTTGGTGAGTCTAAAGAGATAAGTAGCATTAAGATTTTTTTTTCAGTACAGGAGGAAATGAACCAGGATTCACACTGTCATATTAAAATAACCAAATCTCTAAGTGAAAAGGGAGATTTATTCTCTAGGTATGCTTTAAAATGAAGCAGCCAGTATCACTGCATGCTCAGTAACCTGTAAGTCTGAGGAAGCTTAACAGATCATACCCCTCAAAGGAGGAAGGCAGTAGGTGCCTAGTTTCTGGATCCCTGAGTTAGGGCTGAATTGCTGAACTACCAGGATTGAGATACTTCTGACAACCGCGGTAACAGTAATTTAAGCATCTGGACAACTTTAAGGTCAAGAACTGAAGTGCTTACAGATTACAGACCTGTCAAATATAAGAAAGAGCTCTGTGGGAGCTCTGGATCTCACAGGTTTAGACTAAGACTTCGAAATATGCTGCTCTTCCACTTCAAGAACTTAAAGTCTTTCTGAGTTCCTGCCTTTGGCAACTCTCAAAATTTGCTTTGAGTTTACCCAGCAATTACACTTTTTTGATATAACCAAGTAGCTGTGAAAAAAATATAAATCCCAGAATAATTTATGCATTACTATCCCAAAACTCAATGGGAATTATATTTGATGTTTCATATTGCTTAACTATGCTTGCAATACAATATTCAACAAAATGTATAGGATTGACCTCTACCGGTTGTAGTATCGGGTGCTCTGATAAACTACATATGACTGTATCACACTCTGTCTGTGTCAAAGACATTCCTACAGCTTAAAATCTGTTTTTTTCCAATGTTAGCCTCTGCCTAAAGCCACTAGCAATATATATCTACTAGTCAAACTGTAAATATTCCGGCACTTGTTGCAGAATGTCTAAATTTTAATGTTAGCAAACTTGAAAATAAATAAAATTCAAAAATGTTTTTCATGTTTATATAGTCTGAATATTTTGGTTTCCATTTATCACAAGTCTAAGCTAAAAGTTTCTGTCTGTATGCTTCTCCTGTCCCTGTATTTTAATTATTCCACAATACTTTCAAGTGTTCAAATCTGTTAACTATTCTCTAAACTCTCCTTTCCTAAGTAATCTCCTGAGAGTTGTGAGAGCTTTTTCTATTGTATTCAAAGAAATTTGTGATTCAGTCCTTCTCATTTATTTTGAACATGTTGGAAATTTTCAATGGAATGTTAGCAACTTTTCTATGCCTCTTTAAAACAAAATAAGTAGAAAGTTTACAAATGGTGTATTATATATGTATGATCTGTGTACATATGTAACATTTTATATGCATACACACTGGTTGTATGGGGAAAGTACTTCCTTATATATTCCCTTCTACACCCTTATTTGGTAATTGCTCCTCTGTATGTGGTCTGATTTTAAAATCAGAATTGTCCAGTAACAAATTGCTCAGAAATATTTTTGGCTTTTTATCATAGTAAGAGCCTAATCTAATTAACCCATTTTAACCTGTTTAACTTGAGTAATATTGCAGAATGAATGAATAAATGAATATTGTCATTTAAAGACATAATAATAGCAATTATATTATTGCAAAAATTACTTATTAGCTCCTGCATTATAGCAAGACTTCTGACATTTGTTAGAGCTGTTACTCACCCACCTCAGAAGAACAAACCAAATAATCAGTTACAGTTTGTTCATTAATTCAAAGTATTATAGAAACTTGAAACTCTTACGCACATCAGAAGAACCCACCAATTATTTGGTGGCACTTTGTTAATGAACCCAGAATAGCAACCTGTCACTGCCGAGCTTTGTTAACACAGAACATTTGCCTACAAAAGAACTTAACTTGAAAGTGAACATCACTTTAAATCCTTGTCTACTGAGACAAAAAGTGATAAATTCTTTTTTCTCCTCTTTTTTTTAGAACACAAATCTTGATTAAATTAATAGCAGACAAGCTGATAGTCTTTGAGTCCTACGAACCATGACAGTTGTCCAGTCCAGCCTCTGATATTCACACACCATAGAAATACTCCATTATAATCCATATAAGCTCATATCTCCCTTTTTTTTTTTGCTAGAATATCTCTTTTGTAAGACACTGGATTTATTTAAAGTTTTCAGGCAGTGAAAATCCACAACTTCCCTCCCTAGATAAGATTTTGTAAAGATTAATTACTTTTACTTTTAGAAATATGTACTTTCCTTTTCAACCTTGAATTTATCTTGCTTTACCTTGAAATAAGATCCCTGGATCTCATTATACCTCTGCAGCAAAATTAAAGAGCTGCATTCTGCAGTATGCATCTTCTTTGTGAATGGCCTTAGAGCTAGTGTTCAATAGGTTAACTGTATGTCACATGTATCCAGCAATATAACTTCAAAATATATACTCTACCCTACATTTTAATATCCGATAGTATTTTTTAATGATAATTTAAAACGTTGCTAGATCAGCATGACCTTCATGTAACATTCAAATAGAGCACTTCTATATTCTTAGGGGAAGCAAAACCTTAATATTCACTTTTGGGCTTTGTTTGACACTGAATCCTGAAGTACTTGACCCTAAAATATTGACCCAGTTTTTATCAACCTTCTTGTTGTATAGTTTTCATTCAGTATATACTGACTGCCATATGAAAGGCCTGCATGAGCACACAGTTGACAAGACATTGGCACTAATTGTTATCGCACAGAGTTGAGAAATGGAAAATTGGATTGACTTTCTATCTCAGTGAGACAGGAACAAATTCATCAAAGATTGTCCGTTATCTCCGTAACTGTCAAAGGAGCTACAGATTAGGTCAGGAGAGATCAAAGACACAGTGCTTTGCTTTCAGTATCTTCACATCCCTGCTCATACGCTGGGAGAAAAACAGCT
This sequence comes from Irena cyanogastra, assembly GCA_013397155.1. Lineage (NCBI taxonomy): Eukaryota > Metazoa > Chordata > Aves > Passeriformes > Irenidae > Irena > Irena cyanogastra. The sequence continues at coordinate 134,141 of VWZV01016552.1, forward strand.
TTTTGCACAGTTTTTATGAAGAAAAACAACAGTTAAAAAGTAATATTTTAAAACAAGTATTGTTTTAAATACTGAAAACAGAGAAAGACCAGTATATCAAAACCAGGTGGTGATGTGACCCAGCATCAGCACCCTGCACAGCCAGTGATTGCCCTTCGGACTAGCTTTAACCTGGTCTCTGGATGAAACACCATTACCACACCTATATTGTGAAGCATCAAACATTAGTTTCAACTTGTACTGTTATAAAGTGCACAACTAGAGCTCCCAATTTAATATCTTCTGTTGGACATCTGGTTTGTGTGTAACAAAACTTCCTTTGGAAGCAAAAAAATGTGTAACAACTGCAATTGATTGCAGGATTAACCTCACAACTGGGCTACTGCTTCATGTAAAATGCTGAGGGTACATCCTCAAAATAACACCTGTTTAGATAACTGGTCAAGGACTCAGTGCCTCCGAAACAGAGGAATATGTGACTAAGAGAAACAGTGACAAAGAGGAAACTACTCCCATCTTTATTATCCCACTCGCTGAAATAGGACGTAACTCCATGTGTTCTGTTTATATAAAGAAAAACACCTGGTTGAAAATGTGATGCTTATTCTAGCCTCTAAAACTGTCTGCTCAGGCAATGACAGACCACAGAAGACCAGGAAGAATCTGGAAGTATATATATATGAATACATAGGAATTTCTCTGCCTGATTTCAGCAGCTGTCATTTAAGGTGCCAGATCTGAAATTCAGGAGATTTAGATTGGTCGCTTAAACTTGTATGAAATGTTCTAGTATCAGACCTCTTGATTCAACCAGCTGTCAAGTGTATTCTACCTCAAAAAAACACCTAAATATTCTACCAACCCTAGATACAGCATATCATGAAGCCTTAAAAAAGATTACTTGGGAGTGTTTAAGTCATTGCCCTTTTGTTAACTATTTGCTGTAGCAACATAAAAGTATCATAAATAACTATTATTGCCTGAAAATTCAGACGTATACTACTATTTAAACCTTATTTATATAAGGTGGCTTTAAAGTTAAGTCAGAAGACTGTGGTCATACCCACCAGAAGATCCAAAATTCACCTCAAATAATCTGTAGTCAGTTCTTGTGAATCATCATTGTCTTTGCCTCATATAAAACAGTCCTTTGGAGCCAAATGACCTAGGTTTAAAAACACTGGGCATTTCTGCTTCCTTTTATTCCTTTTATGATATACCATCTTGCTTTTAGTGCCACTCTTCAGAAAAATATCACCAGGTTTAAAGGTCTAAACAGTATTCATTCCTGTTTGTCCTTTCCTATAAATCCTCTAGCCAGGTTTATACCAAAAGCAATTTGAAAACTTTTCCAAAGGGACTGTATAAAAGATGCAACCTATACAATGTTTTTATTCTCTTAGCTGATAATCTTATAATCTTGAAATTTTTTTAAATTTGGTAGATAACAATGTTCCTAGTTTATCTATTTGTAGGCATCAAGGGGTTCTATGTGTAAAGCTGAGCAGATAACACAGCATAAAATATTTACTTTTTCTTAAGCAGCTCACTCCATTTCACCACAGATGATTTTAAGCAAGGACTCTGACTAGAGAGATTTGTAATTTTAAGTAATGCATTCCTACCTTTAATCTGCAAGCTGACTTTCAGCTTCCTACATGGAGAAATAGAGATGCTGAAATTTTTATATAGAAGGGAATGCAACTGGCATTTTCCTGAACAGGGAATATGCACTGCACTGTATAGTGTCAGAGCAGATTATATCCCACGACCACTACCTGTGAATTATAGTGGTATCCACTTGCACTACTGTGGTCACAGGTCTGGCAGCTGTGCCAAGAGAGCTGTTGTTGCTAAGAGGTGTAGGGAGGCAGGGGTGTTGCAGATCAACCACTGACATGTATTGTTGCTGGAAATTTTTGTATACAGTCCCCTCTGGCTTTTTTATTCATCTCTCTCCTGGTCTGCTGTTTGAAATAAGCTGTTGGCACATTCAAAAGCAATGTGATAAGGATGCAAGTTCACTTGTGCATATCTGTTATGTTATGTGGAAAAAAGGCTTTTCTACCCACACGTAGATGTGTGAGGCACAGGGTCAGGCAGGGGAAACTCAGTAAACTCACCATCTATACCTGCTCCCTGTCTCAACCTGGAGGGTTCCAGGGGAGCATCACCCCAGTGAAGCTGAGGACAACACCCCTCAGACTGAGGGAGGTGCAGAATTTGTGATGGGATAAAGAGGAGGAATGTCTTGGCATTGCATAAGACTTATCATTAAAAATTTAAGGGAGGAGCCAAAGGAGAGAAAAGGAAAGAATCCAAGTGTTTGATGGAATAAGCATGGGAAAATAGATGAATAAGGTGATAAAAAAGGAGGATCACATGTAAATAGTCATATTTATATATCCATATTCCGTATTTATATATCCATACTCTGTTTGCCTGCCTGGCCATGCCTTGTAACCATTACCAGAGTCTGTCCTGTCTTCTTATTTAATCCCATTTCTACTTCTTTACCTTAGCAAAGGATCTGTGTGTTCTTGGGGTGTGAAGGATCTGAGTGCCAGCAGCTAGAGTCAGACTGTGGGCCAAAGGGTCTATGTAATTGCAGACACCAGACTGTGCACACTGTGAGTGACTATGTGTCACCATGCAAACCCCAGCAAACATCAGAATGAGCAAGTCAGGGAACAGGATATACGGCTTAGCAGCCAGGTATGGAAGTGGACTCAAGTTTGGGGTGCATCTGAGTGTGCAGCTCTGTGAGGGAGACAGCTACTGGAGAGACCCAGAGGTCAAGGATCATTGCTAGAGAAGGGGTCTGCAGACCAGCTGAGAGAGAGAGAGAGAGAGAGGGGATGTGTATGTAACAATCTGATGCACAAGCCAGTCACTGGGGAGAACGAGTGTCTAAGACTGGCTACTGAAGGGATCCACAGTGCAGGTGTCTGTGTGTCTCTGCATCTGTGTGTGCAGAGGAAGGACCTGGGGACTGGTACCAGCCTTGTAAGTTGTGTGCCCAGCTGCCAGAAAATAGAAAGCCTGAGATCCAGAGAAAGCTATTGCACAGACCTAGTGCCTGAGCCTCACAGTTGGAGTGACCCACCTTGCATATGTATATTTATTCTCATTAATGCAACTTCATCCTTGTCAGGCAGGGAGGGTAAGAGGATAGGGTCACATGTGCTGAGATTTTTTCAGTGCTGAATGTTTCTGTTCATTTTGATCTGTGTAGCTGGACATGTCTAAATATAAAAACATGATTTGTGAATTCATGTGCCCACTAGGAATGCATGTTCACCCCTAACAGGCCAGGAGATTCAGCAACGCTAACCATACCTGGCTCCAGCAAGTGGACAGAGAATATGGTTAGCAAGAATAGTTTCTGCATACAAATTCCTCTTACAAATAATATAAAAATAAGTATAAAAGATGCGTAAATATCTTGTTACACAAATAATTGTTAAATATTACACCAGTTACATATTCTATTCTGTGGCACCTTCAGTGTATCATAAAGGAAGTGCATACAAATCCAAGCCAAAAATGACTGGCTTTCAAGGGAGAAGTCTACTCTTTGTGTTATCCTCATTTAATTATCCTCATTTAACAATGACCCTGTAGCTGGTATAGTCAACTGAATCAATATCATGCATATTTGAAATACACCAAAGATAAATAAATAGATGTATAACATTGAAAAGCTCAAAGGTTTTAAAACTAGAAAGGGCCAAATCCTGTCACTTCCATAAAGTCCTCTAGAACAGTATGCATGTCAGACAGGCAGGATTTGGCTTACAGTCAGCATTAACATTCAAATCTGATGAAATCAATAAAACTGCTGCCTTACGATGCAAATGCATGGAAAACAGCAATAAAGACCTCCTCCATACTGAAGGTTACTGCCATCACAGCAGAACTACAGGAAGTAATCATGTAAGCACTAAGTAACTTCATGCATAGTATAACAGGTATACTTAGCCAGATATACATAGATAAACATAGCTAGAGGTAGAATCCTGGGGAATGGGGGTGGCAGCAGGGGGAAGGAATTCAAGCTCACTTCTTTTTAACTAAATAGTAAAGCAAATATTTTAAAACTTTATTCAAATTTCTTTAATGCAGATCTGGAGGTACTTAGCACTACTTTAACAACTATTGAAGAAAAGAGTTGTAGCCTTTAGTTCTTTTCTCAGCTGAGCACATAGAGGTTGAAAACTACAAAAACTTGAATTCTTTGCAAGCTTCGGTGGAACTACTAAGAAAGCAGACAGCGCCTCATAGGATGAGCTGGTATTCCATAACACCTGAATAATATCACATTGCATATGTTAAACCTTCTTGGACATTTCATACTTTGCAGTAAAATTTACTCCCACAGGTAGTTCTATTACAATCATTAGATTTTTTCACATGAATGCAGGTTCAGTGGATGCGGAAAATTAGTTTCTGCCTCAGGTTTTCTTGTTACCATAAGAGTAAATCACACTATGCTAGTTGAATGTAGATTCCTGTCATTTAACAGGACAAAGGTTTAATAAAAAACATTTATTTACTTTTATAGTTCTTTTCAGGTCTGCAGAAACTTTAATCAATAGCTACAGATTAATTTTCTCTTCTTCTTGATATAATATCTGCTTAACATGCCTCCAGTTTTAAAGCTTAGAATAGAAATGACTACATCAGTTTTAACACTACCAGTTTTCAGGTCTCCTGTAAACTACTTAAAGCCATTCAGCCCAAAGTCATATCTTACAGTACAGTCACTTAATGGAGTCCAAGTTTAATCCCCTCTCTGCAGCCAAAAGTGTTTCAGCCCACCAGCCTGTTGGCTCCAGTCAGCAGATACCCTTTGCAGTCCTTGTGCAAAAGCTGTGATGTGGTGCAGAAGAGGATTCAGGATTTCTGCAAATATAGAGAAGAAAACCTTCAGATCAGAGTACAAGGGAACTGCATTCCAAGATTTGCATCAGATCCTGTTTCTCTGCTGTGCCTAGTGACTAATGCCCAAAACCACTCCAAGGTGGAGAGTCTGTCCCCCACCTGGTATCGCCATAGCTTTCTGCCTGTGAGCTCAGCCCCTTGCAAGGAGACAGCAGACAGAGTGGAGGCTTCTCCATCTGTGGAGGTTCTGGGTGCACACTACCTGTGCCCTCTGCCCTGGCCAGCTGCTCTGCTCATAGCACAGACCCCAGCCTGCTGCTTTGCACCCTGCATTACAGGAAAAATGCCAATAGTTTCTTGGCACCCAGAAGATAATGTGCCTAAGTCCAATTTGAAGCTGTGAATTCCAACTTCACACAGACAGCTAAATCTAGCAGAAGGTGAGATTTCAGGATATGTTGTTCTTACTTCTAAAACCATTTGCAGAATTTGGACTTAATCCTCATTGAGTTCACTTCTATAACAATTCTCCCAAAAACCCTGAGAAAGCTTTTTGTTCACTAATTGAGATCTATTTTAGCTCTAGTAGTTGTAAAAAAACATCTATGGAACTGAGGGCTTCTCTTATCTAGTTAGAGGTTATATTTAATATTCTGGTCAGTTGTCTTTTGCATATGGATTTGCTAGATAACTGAGCTGCCATATTACAGTAATCCAAAAATTAAGAATAATCATCCACTTTGTAACATTTTAACCATTTCACTTTCCCAAGTGAGAGTCTTTTCACAAAGGATTACCTTCTTTCCTATTAAAGCAACTGATAAAGAATTCTGCACTGCACATCGGGTATGCCAAGCACTACTTATTCTTCCTACAATCCAAAATACTGCTGCAACTTAAAAAATCATTTATAGCAGATTGTTACAGGTAAAATGGGACACTGCTTTTGTTCTTTCAGGCTTTGCGTGCCCTCAGGCTAGTGATTTACTATACATCCATAATTTTCAGAAGCACTGTCTAAATTTGATATAGCTTAGTCCATAGATGTTCAGTTTCAAACAAATCAGTTCATGTTTTTGGAGATAATTACCTGTCTTTCTATTTGCTATTGTTGTTTCACACAAAGGATTAACTTTCATTCCAGAAAGGAAGACAATTTCAGCACTACTGTATCAAAGAAAAGGAAAAAAAATAAACCTAGCATCTGTGCTACCAGTTACCATGTCTATAGACACAAAGGATTTCAAAATTAACTTTTTTTTCAGAATGAAGTTTCCTAAAATTAAGCAACAGTAAACAGTAAATGTGAATTAGGACAACACAAAGAAAAACACCATGCAAAAGGTGTGTTTGTGAAATTTGATTACTCAGATTTGAAGATTCCAGTAATGCTAGTTAGCCTGCACTTAAGCCCCAAAGCTTGAGCAGTAAGAATTGGGGTTCAAACTAAATTCTCTAGCTAATTATTTTGGCAAAATCATATAGATTAAAGATTAGCCTATTTTGCCAGTCAGTTTTTGCTCATGTTTAGATCTTTCTTGACCTGTGGAACTCACATTTTGAATCGATTTTGTGCATCAGGCTTACTGAGTCTGGTCAGACAACTACGGCTTGGGTTTCATTCATTTTAAGTCAATTGTTATGACAATTTGCAATAATATTGGCTGCTCATCAAATCCACTTGTTTCGTGTGGATTTGGTAGTTTAAGCTAAAGTGATAAATACTGAAATTTTCATAGCATCAGTACAAATACTACTGCTAGTCTTTTGACAAAATTGCTTAGCCAGAATTTTGGGATTTTTGGGCCATTCTACTAGGACAACGAAAGTCTATTTTTGTTTTAATCTTATTTATGCAAAGTCACTCCTAGAAGAGTGCTGGAAACAGACACTTTCTTCACTGAGAAACTTTCTTCAAAAACTATGAGTTTGACAACACAGTAAGTTAATTGTGTGGGAAGCTCATAGATTATTTTGCTGGATATATAGGACAAGGTAAAGGCTTCACTGAGAACAGGGACTCTTCAGGTATGCAACTGCAAGATATCATTTCCTTTAATTTTTGGAACTGTAAGAATAACACAGCTGGTAGAATGGCCAGCCACTTTGAGAATGCAGCCTAAAGGGCTCAATATCCATTTACATCCAGACCAGTAAGCATCTAGGGAATTTTGATTTCTGACTTAAAGCTTAGAAAAGGATATCTGACACTAAAAAGCAGACATCACATCATGTTCTGTGTGAACCTCATTGCCATGGTTTCAGCATGCTCTGTACACACCTTGGTCAGGGCTCCTAATTGGCCCTGAATATCACTTGGAGTTAGTGGTAAATAGATGTCTAAGTGTCTCAGACTGAGAAAGCTGTTGGCATACAAAGAGATCAAAACCTGACATGACCACCACCTCTATATGATATATTTTACTCTCAGTACAAAATTGCCTCTTTCACAGCCTTGCAACAGTGATAAGCTTTGAAATCTATAGCTTGTGTGTCACATAGAAAATAAAAAGATCCTTTAGTTTGTAATTTGGGTGTGAGGACTTGACAAATATGTATCAACTGTTTCCTAGATAAAGCATTTTCTTATGTTTTTTTTATATTCTTACCATTAAATATGAGGTGAAGTATATAAATATAAAAATAGACTGATCAGCTGATTTTATTTCTTTTTATGCTTTTCTGTGTAAAAGTGAATTGCAGTGTTACTATAACAGACCTTGTGAAGGTGGGTCATGCTAACATAGCCAGTATCAGCATCACCACTAATCTTATCAGCAAGGCTTCTCTGGCGACCTCTTTTCCTACAGTAATTGTCATAACCCATCTTTTCAGGGAGGGAGTCTGACTCACACATCTACATGCTTATTATGCTGCCATCCTTCAGGATATCACCAATGCAAAGGATTTTAAAGCCTGAAACAGGACCAGGCAACCCCAGCAGAACCCGGCAAACATTTGCATGCAATCTTTGTGTGCCTATGGCTACACATGCAAAAATTAGAAAGGAAGCCAGTAAGTGTATCAGGGAAATACCTGCTCCAAGAGGAGCCAGCTGAGAACCCATAGCTACAAGCCAAAATCCCTGCTGTTTTTAAATAGATTGGAGGAGGAACAAAAAACGTACAATGCACAGACAGGATGATGTCCCTTCCGAATTTCTGCCTTTTGCAGTAGCTGCCTTTTGCACTGACTTAAAACAGCTTTAAGGCACTACAAACAGCAGTGTAAAGGCTCTATTTACTGCTGTGTTCCTTCTATTGATATGCCAGCATGCAGTAGCAGTGTCCTGGGCAGCCCTGACAGATGCAGATGTCAAACAGCAGAATGTTATCACCTCTGGCATCCAAGGTAGACAGGAGGGACCATCAGCCTACCAGAATAACTTGGAGCTGCAATTTTAGCAATATCCATAGTGAAAAGTGACCAATCACAAAAAAGTATTACAACTTAACCATATAGCATGATATGAGATATATTAGTCTGTTATTGGCAGAAGGTTTCAAGCCCTTAGTACTCAACTTGTTCACAAGTACTATAATCTTGAATATTTGCAGCCACCCATTTCTGTTATTTATATGCTCAAATTTCATTTTAGAAAGGAAAAGATAAGTATTTATGTATCAGTGGAGAATATAGTTGCTAGCCATTCAAATGTGAATAGTTTAGCTCTGATTCTTTGCTCAAATTGTAACAAAAATTTTTAAAAAGGTTATTTAGAAAAATTATAATGGTAATTTTGAAAATATACAATATTTAATAAGAACAAGTTTCTTTTAAAAGTATGAGGATAGTATAATTGTAATTAATTTTATTATAATGCTAATTGTTTAACTGTTAAACTTTTCTTTGGTAGTCCATTGTTTCTGTAGAGATGCACTTTAAATGTAAAATCTGTCTATTACTTCCACACAAATAAATTCATAAAGTTATGTTATGGTAACACAGACAGCTAGAATTCTTCATGCTTCCTACAGAAGAACATTATACTTTCTTCGAATTTTTTTTTCCTCAATGACAACAAATTTAACATTCCCAGTCACCACCTACAGTTCTATCAGAGAAATGAGCACTACAGACAAGGTATGTAATAATCTTTTTAAATAATGGTTTACTAACAGCTATACAATGCACTCAAAAATAATTGCATACTTCTTTTTAATTTTAATATGAATAATTAAATTCAGAAATACTCCTTTAATATGAGGCTGTTTTGTTTTGTTGGTTTTTTTTTAATCTATATAATAGTGGAAAAGTGATCCTATAACTTATAAATCTCTTAGTAATTTTGGTAGAGTCCCACCATAAATTAAAGAGTTTTTTCTGAAAAACTGTCTCTGTACTGCCTGGAGTTTCTATCTGATAATTCTAACCACCTTTTCACATACTAACACACCAAAATGAAAATTTCCAAAACATTTCCACATCCTTAAGTAAGGTTGTTTTAACGTGGACTCTTTCATGAAATAGCAAAAAAATTGAAGCTTTGGAAAAACTCAATTAGTTTTTACCATGAACTAGTTGGAGACATCTTCATAATATACACAAATCAGGTGTGAGTCATTTCAGAACTGTTTTAACATAGCCACTGTAGACATTCAGATCTGCTAAAATGCTTCCACATTGGGCAACAAATAGGCCTTCTGATTCAAAATGTAAGACGTTTTCAAGTTTTCCTAGTTTTGTTAAGGCTGTTCTAAAGTTTTCCTGTTGTAACTTTGTAATATTTCCCGGTTTAACTCTATATTTCCTGGTCTATACTGCATGTAAGCGCCACCCAGTAAACAGATAATTTTTGAATACCATCAAAGTGAGGGTTTTCCACCCAAGCAGGAAAAGAAGTCTCAAAGCCACACAAAGATAACACAAGAAAATGAAGAATTGGTCAGCTAAAATAGGGCTCTCCTTCAAGTATTAATTTGCCAGGAGTCACAAAATATTAAGTACAAAGGACATGACCTTCAGTTTCCCATCTGCAACAAGTATCCAATAAAGATGCTTTGTAAATTCCCTTTAAGGATGTTCCATGAGGTTCAAGAGGAGCAACATTGATAAAATCTGTTGAATAAAATTCAGAAGACTTCTTTGAATTGCAAAACCTTTAGTTGCAGAACAGAGACACAGAGGATGCAGACAGCAGACAAAGTGAAACCGTATTTTCACCTGGTGTACCGATGTGCTGGTGGTGCTGATAACAGGTAACCAAATGTCTTCGTGCCAGGGATGCGCCTTTCGAGTCCTCAGTGAACCTCATTCACATGACTAAGTTGTGAGTCTTTGCAGATGCCTTTTACAGGATCATGTAGGAGTTCTGAAGCAAAAGGAAGAATAAAATTCCCTTCTGAAAGGCATAACTGGGAAAGCGGCCTCTTTTTCCATGCAGTTTTTTTCTAATATGAGGCATATACACAGTATTCTGCTACATACAGCAGACCAGGAAAAGGCTTTACAGAAAACAGAGGTCTGTCTCTTCCCTGTAAAAACAGTAGTAGTGCACACTGTTAATGGAGGTAATAAAGAACAAATTAAATTTGCCTAGACTTTAAAACCATAATCACTTTCTTTTAACTTGTATGGACTCTTTAATGCATTGTCCTATACCAACTAGGAAGTCTTTTTCTTTTAACTGTGAGCATATATGCTATCACAGCTTGTCCTTTTAATGAACATGACTTTACATAGAGCATCTGAAAGGTATTTGCTTGCTAAACAAAGAGAATTATTTGAAGCAGTAAAAGGATTCTTCAAATTTCATCATATTTGAAGCAGTTTATATTATCTAATAGAAGTGAAAGTAAGTCATTTTTCAATACCTTAAACTCCATTAAACAAGTGAGCAAAATATATTAGCATCACAGTAATGTGGTCCTGCCTGTGTAACACAACAGTTATGACACTAGTTTCACAGACACTGAAGATCTCTACATGTGTTTCAGTCCTGTGATCTAACTACTAACTTCATGAAACATCAAACTATCCATGAGCAATTACAAAGGGTCTGAAGTCAGTGAAATTTCATGAATTTCAAAAGAGCAGGGAATGAAAAGTCATCCTGTTATCCCTTAAACAGCATCTTCTAACTTTAAAAGTTATGCTAATTTCAGCCACTGAAACTTACTTATGAACATTTTCATTACTAACAGATAGCAACTAAAATTAATGACCTCAGGTATATATATATTTTCCAAGTAGGATGTCCAGGGTAAGTAGTAACCTTGTGACATTTTTTTACCAATGTCAAATATGAAGGTCAAATAGGGGACATTCCAGAAGCCACAACCCATAATGAATAAACACATCCAATTTAAGGAGCCATTATCCTGAAGAGAATTAAAAATTAATGATTAATGATATAATGATTAATTAATCAATTAATGAGCTGTAATAAATTTGTTGACGTGTTTAGCCAAAAAGAGTGAGTGGCAACACAATTGTTAAAGGAGAACATAAACCACCTTTATAAGTCCTGCTTGGCATCCTACTACTTTGAACTGAAGGAATTAATTTATCTGCAACCTATGTGGCACGAAATATTGAATGAGAGATGGATGAAAATGTTTCCTGAGAATTAATGGAAAGAGGGTGAAGTACATTTTTTTTTCTCTTTAAATTCAAATTTCTTACTTTTAATGTTCTGGTTTCTATAGTTTCTCACACTCCCTAAGAGCAGCTACTTCTTATATCCATGTACTTTCACTCTCCAGAGCTACAGCTTACACTACGGTTCCATGAAACAGTCAATCTGATATTAAGTAGAAAGGTACTAAAGATGGGAGTAAAATAAGTCAGTTGTACGAGACAAAGCTTTGAAAAATTCACTTTGTCTGTTCAAAAGGACTCAAAAATTTTGAAAAGCTAACTTTTTTTCCATATAGACATTATTCCAGATCACATATCAGCCATTCCACTGCTGCAGAAAGCCTGCATAGAGGACTATGAGATGGTCTTTGTGAACAGAAATGCAACTGTGCTCTATCTGATCAGCTTGAGACCACCAGGGAATTGAGTGCATAAATCCAGCAACACTGAACATAGAGACATGAATTTAATATCAGATGTTGCTTCTCTGGTACAGATTAGAGAAAACCTGAAAGCAGCTGAACTCCCCATACTGTCCTTCCTATGGTTTGCATGAAAAGCTAAGGATACATTATTATTTCATTTCCAAATTGGGTAACTTCTTCCTTAAATAGGTAACGCAAACTGGTGCAAGAAAAACGTGAAATTTTCTTTTAGTTCTTTAAAAGTTCCACATTTGTTTCATTTAAAAGGTAGTTGTCTGTAGAGTCTGTGATGAAAGAATAAGTAAGTTGAATATATAGACCCAGCAAGGACCTAAGGAACAGTCATGAGTGGAAGACCCGCAGTAACACAATCAGTGAAAACCTAATCAGTGAAAATTAGAGCACACTGAATCAGCTGCCTCTAAAGCTATCAAGAGAAAATTATTGTCCCTGGTGTGAATCCCACTGAGATGAGTCAGCAGCAGAAACTCTCTCTCAGAGGCCTTCAAACTAAAAGGAGATTATTGCCTTCAAGGGTACAGGATTTATCACAAAATGGGGTGGTGAAGAGGATTCGTGGATTGCATAAAAATTATTAAGGGATGTGTCAAGTTAATTGTGGGAATGTTCAAAATTTTTCATGGTATACTTAATGTAAAGATGGGGAGAGAGGGTAACCAAGGTGAACTGGGAGGAGCAAACATGGGAAAATAGAGGAAACATGACAAAACCAGTTTCATGTGAAGAGATAGTGAGCAGTTTTGTGTCTCCTGATCAAAGAGGGGAGGAACAGGTTCAGGCTGACTGAGACTCATGGTTATGTGAGGGCTGTATGTGCATTTAGGGGTGTCAGTACAAGCACTACTCCTTGTGGGGGTCTGTGTGGCCGCAATCATGTCAGATTTGTGTGCACAGACTGGGAGTAACTTGTGTCTGGGGAGAGGGAGCCACAGTGGCTTCACAAGCATGGCTGCAGATTCCTGCAGAAGAATTTGGAAAACTGGAAACAACCATGTATTACTACTATTATTTTTCAGAGAGATATTTCAGATAGTCACCAAATCATCTTGTGGTCTTAGCAAATTGAGAGTTGTGAATTCAAAGATTCTCCATCCCTGGAGACATTGAAAACCCAACTAGACCTGTTCCTGAGCAACCTGCTGTAGGTGACACTTCTTTAAGCAGGGTTTTGGACCAGGTGGTCTCTAGAGGTCACTTCCAACCTCAGCCACCCTGTGATTCTCTGAAAAAAATTCTGCCCCTCTTTTCCAAAGGCCCTAAAAATTATGCAGTAGAAATATCAACAAAAAAATTAAGTGAGCGCTCTCAGGAAACAAAAGGCACCTTTCAAGAAGCTCTGTGGTCTATACGGCCTTGAGACACAGACTTAAGTTTTCTCCATCTATTTTGTGAACCTTGTGCCTTTGTAGTTGCATTAAAGCAATGATCCAAACAAATCATGTTATATTGGATTCCTTCCATATCACTGCCAGCTTGGGGTTCAGAGCTGTTTCAGATTCATGTAATCCAAAAGGCGAAAAGATGCTGAAAAATATAATATAAACATCTAAAGAAAGATAATTATAAGTGGATAGAATTTAATCAAACTGCCTATTTTTTCATAGGGTTAGCAGAAGCCAATTTTAAAAGGGAAAACTAAAACCAGAGACCATTATCAACATACAGTACAATGTGTTTATGGTAAAATGTTGCCTCAGGGGAGAAGCTGATACTTTCAAAAATGAAAATAAAATGGTTTTCTATAAAACCTCAACTCTTAAAATATTTATGTTCCAGTTGAAAAGACTTGTCTAATAAAATACTTCAAGATCAAGAGGAATCACTGAGGCATTTAGTCTGCCTTTGCACGTATCTCGAGCTAAACAATATACCCAATTACTCCTGTAGTCACATCAGTAATAAATGGCTTTGACTGAATCATACCTTCCAGAAATAAACATACGGGACTGATCTGGAAATACCAAGAGGTGGAGAATGCACCACTTCTCTCTATAAGTAATTTCAATTGTTGACACTGGCAACAGTAAAGGTGCTTTATTTCTAACCTGAATGTATTTGATTTTAAAATTGAGACATTAGTTCTTGTGATTTTCTCTGATAAATAAAGGAGCCTTTAACATCCAATATTTTTCCTCTATGAACCTTAACAACTATCAATTACTCAAGATGATGGTGTAATATGCAGGAAAAAATATTAGCAACTTCAAAGAATATTTAAGAAGTGAGAAGAAACAAACCAAAACTCAATATTTTTCCTATCACTCTCTAATACTTGTACTCTTAGTACTCAGGATCTTTTCACCATTTTTCTGGGAGGTTTTTTTTTTACTATTTCTGAGTATCACAGTTCCGTTGAAATCAAAAGTGGTCTAAACTGTATAGTTCAGGTAGGTCAGAACTGTTAGCCAAATCCCACATATTCTTATTTAGGTATGAACATAGGATTGCTACTTATAAGTTTCCAGAATAAATCATTGCAGATTCAGAAGAGTTTCCTATTTTTATCAAAAATTTTATCAAAAACAGAAGAAGAAAGGTTTTTATTTTTCTTAGGTAGTTTTCCTAGGAACTTAATTCTGTAAAGCAGTGTGTTTAGTTGCAACTTCCAATATTTCACTTTTAGCATTATTTAATTTCTAGAGAACAATCTTAAATATTATGACTTTTGTTTCCAGAAATATCAACATGATTTCTAGTATTATTATATGAGGACACTTTATTTGACACAAAACCTGATTATATGTGATCAACAGTGAAGAAAGGAGTATATTTGACTTGTAATATCTTTTAAATTGTAATATCACCTTCCAGGTCAGACATTTTAGTTCATATCACCAGTGTCATTGTAATCCAGGATCTCATGAGGAAGAGAAATCAAAAACTCTCACAGAAATACATTGTTTTGGCGATTTTTGAAATTCTTTTATTAGAACAGTGAGAGACAGAACAAAAACTACCATAGAGTCATAACAAAAGAATACTAGCTATTGCACTGCTTCATTATACTTCTTGTATAGCCATTTTGTTTCAGGCTTATTCAGAAAATCATTTCCTCCAAGTGTTACAGCATTGAGAGACAGCCTCTAGGTAAGTATATACCACAGATAACCACTAAGGCTGAATTTTAATCATACCCTTGGTTCTTTTAGCTCCTCAAAAACCATCCTTTGGAGTAATATTTGTATACTTGCACTAAAGAACAAGAAAATGTGTCTGCTCAAGCTACAACAGCAGAACAAATTATGATTCAAAACATTGTGTGACAAGACAGACAATGAATGGAGGCCTTCAATTCATTTAACAATTATTGGAATAATTTTTCAAAGACATATACATGCATTTAAAGGCAGGAATATATGTAGTCACGTTTGTGTCTACCTTTAAAGATACTGCAAAGCAGAGAAGTTTAAATCTGTAGATGTTCTTATTCAAATTTTATATTTGATTGAGTTCTATTTAAAACAAATTAATAGGAATTACTAAACTAGAACAAGCTGAACAAGCTGAGCTCCCAGTGAGAAAGTCATTTTTCACTCAGCAAGTTTTGATGATTACACCCCAGTAAAACCAGGACAAATGGTCTAACAGAAAGGGTATTTTGGATCTTGCAGCCTTAGGTTTCCAGGTTAAGGAATTTACAGAGTCTGTGCTTTAACTGCCTCCATCTGTACAAGATTTCTAGACTTGTTTTGTGAAGAGATAACCCCCTTCTCATCTCATAAGAGTGCAACTTCTTTTTCCCATGAGATATTTAAAGTGAAAACATACCAAGACTCTACTTCACAGATACAGTTAGGAGCTTAAACCTTACTGAAATTAAAATAGCTTAGGCTCCTCAATGCTTGCCCCAAAATCAAACAGAAATTAAGAAATCCAGTTACAATTGAATTGTGCCTTTGACTTTCCTTCTTCTGGCTGGACATTAATATATATTTAATAATGAACAGTAAATAAAATTAGATTTCATAAGGTATATTAGCATGCCTGAAGTACTTAAACGAAATCACAGAAGCTTCTCCATGTTCATCATTCATCTCATTGAATTTTGAAAGCAACTAAAAGCCATTCCAGGCTAGAATCAAAGAAAAATGTTATGCCCCTACAACACCTTGCCTCCATTGTTAGGACATTGCTCCTGCTTTTTAAGATTTCTACAACATAAAGGAGGCAAGACAGAGTTGTAGCAGGTGAAGTTCCCCAGGCCTCCAAGGAAACCACAAGGAACCATTCAGGCTAGCCTATTCCCAAACTTCCCTGGACAGCCTCATTTATTAGCTTAGCTGCATCACTTCCCTGTCTTTCTCTTTTTCTGCCTCTTCTAGATGGCTTTGAACTGGTGACAATGAATGATCTTGTTATGTGTGTCAATTTGAGCAAAAGCCAAGCAGCTCTGCTATTGTTAAGGGCTTCTAAGCTTTACTAAGAAAAGTAGTAACAGTAGGAGGGTTTAGAGCTCACATTAAATTTTATTTAATGATACCTGTTACTGGGGCCCAGCAAGCTGTAATTGACATATCACTATTTGAGTGGCATCTAATTAATCATTATATCACTAACCGGAATCAATAGTTATAACTTTGAGGACCTTTGTTCAACCTTCCCACTGAATATCTTGCACTAGCTTTGAGTTCAACCGAATGTGAGACTGTTTAACCTCTAAACCATGTGGCTGTAGGAAAGTACCCTGGGGTTTTGTCACCTTGACATTTACTGGAATGCAATTGTATTCTAGTAGTGAAATAAATGTATGCTTCTCTCTGATTGGAAAAACATCCCTGTCAAACCTTGGACATACAGCATTTCCCCCTTGTTCCCCTAAAAAACAACATAAAAGAAAAAACAGATACATTTTCTTTCACTTAAACCCAAGGAGAGTTATTCTGGATGACCCTCCTGGCAGCAGAAACTTTAAAACCACGCTTTGCTTTTAGAAGCTGGAAAGCAAAGCATGTGGAGAGAACTGTACTTATCTACCAACACTATATCTTATTTTTCCTTAAATCACTAACAATTTGAGTCAGTGTGGTCACTAAAAACTAATATTTTCTTCTTTTATTTTTTTTATAAGGAAAGGAAAGCTAAAAAAGTCTCACATCACCTTGTGTGGTTGATGGTGAATGACTCTACAAACACTCTTGAGGGCCTTGGATTTCACCTTGATGTTTAGTTTATCCTCCAAATTCTTTCTAAAGTTTGCTTATTAGCCCCATTCAAAAGAGAGAACATATGTAAGAACAGGTACGTGTTAGTCAAGTCCTTAAGAGGAAAAGTTATAATGCCCAAATAAGAGTCCTACTGGGATTTTCCTATGGCAGAGTTAAAACAAAGCATGGATTGAATCTTAGTAGCATCCTTCAGTCAAACACATAGAGTTTTCCTGTCTCCAGCATAGGATGAACAAATAGAAACACATTTGCATATGTATATTCTGAGTAGTAAGTTCTTAGAAGGTCAGGTTTTGTGCTGGGTTTTTAGTCACTGCTCCATCACATTCCTATTTACATAACACACTTTCATTTCCTACACAAGTTTCATTTTCTGTTTCATTTCAAGGATGGCTCTAGCCTCGTGTTTTGTGGAAACAAGGTACCAAAATTGTGATGCTGAGCTCTTGTTTCTTTACATTCCATAACCAGATTCCAAAACTTTGCTCTAGCCTAACTTTTTCAAATAAATTTCTCTGTCATATCTTATGTGTCAGAAACTAATTGCTTGTTTTCATACATGGAACTACCAATTAAAAGGCTTACTCTCTTTTTCTGCATTGTACCAAATGTCACTAAGTAGCTAGAGGAAGGCATTTTGCTATTTTAATTAAGCATATGAAGGAAAACACAAGAACATGACTTTGGAAGAAATATGGAAAGACTAAGCTGTATCAAAACATCTCAGCAAGTCTGTGACATTAGAGATCAAGACAATCACACAGTAAAATAAAACATGAAAAATTCATCTTGAAAAGCCATGGATAATAACCCAAGTTACATCAGTTTCAATTAATTTATCTTCATCACACTGAACTCGCTAATTACAACTCAGAGAACTGAGCCATATTTCTATGTTTCTGAGCAGAAATGGTCGAAATTTAAAGTGGAATGACAAGAAACCCCAAGGCTTTTATTACATAAATAAATTTTAAAAAAATCTAGGCATTTTCAGATGAAGTTTTTTAGAGGGAAAAGGAGACGGAGGAAGAAAGCAATCTCTGAGTCAACCAGTCCAGTGCTGGCATGAGTGGCTAAAACCAGTTCTCCTTGTGCCTAGAGGTGACCTAAACATCCAAAAGTCTATCAGATGATAGGTAAAGACAATGAGGTGGTTTGAGTTAACATCAGATCCCTACTGGCAGAGATAGCAGGAAACTAGTATCCGTCCATCTCTTATGGCAAGGGGATAACAACACCAAAATAAAACGAGGAAAAGTTATTTCATCTCATACGCTGAAACTTCCAACAGATAAATATTGCAAAGTCTTTTTTTTTTTTACTCTAAAATAATGTTAAAATCAGTATTGACAGCACACCTTTTAAATACAAAATTCTTGGCCTAAATAGAATGAATATTTCTCTATTTACTCTGTGAACACTCTATGTTGCACAACGCAAGAAATTTTAACGTTTAGTATGAGGTTCTCTGAAACATTTTTGGACAAATAATAAATCAAACTTCTGATAAATCAATGAGCATGTTAAGCTAAAATTAAGTTTTTAGACACTGAAAACTTGTAGAGTTTGTTCCTTGAGCTTTGTATTTAGGAAGACTGCTTTTAAGCTACAATAGTCATAGCTTGAAGCATTAGCTTTTCCTGATAGTCTTGTTTCCCCACACTGCAATTTCTATTAACTGCATTTAAAACAAGCCAGAAAGACTATGAAGATGAATGGGACATAAGAAACCCAAAGAAAAGGAAGGGGGAAAAGAAGAAGAAAGCAACCAGTGGTTTATTTCTAATACTACAACTTTCCTTCTGTATAAGTAATCAGTGAACTGAACATACAGTAAACAAAAATGGGGAAGAAAAAGGCAAGCACAAGAGGAGTGAAGAAAGTAGAGAAACAAAGAAGAAATGCATACCACCTCCAGTAGCCTTTATTTCTCACCAGTACAAGTTATTACAAACATAATTGACTTTTTATGTTGGCAGCTGCTGCTCTTTCAACAACAATAGGCAAAGAGCATAATATTACTCTGTTTTATCCAGGCATTAATTAAACATTCAGCTCTGCATCACCCACGACGATTCACTACCCCTGCATAGTGTAATAAATATACATTCCTAGTTCATTATGAGGGGTAAAAGTGAAGCATAAAGTTCATGCCATAACAAATAATTTTGCAAGCAATTCCACTTCTTCCAAACACTTTAGAGTAGATGAAAGTCAGTAAGGCATAAAGGACTTTCATAAAACCATTTAAATCTCCAGCATAGGCAAGTGGCTTCAGAAAGCATGTTCATGTACAAGATTTTCTTTCCAAATCAATTCAGAACAAGCTGGTGAAGATATATGCCCATGGGAGGCAAGAGGATCCACATTTTGTTGTAGGCAGAAATTAAAAGTCCAAAGAATGGATCTAAAACCCAGCCTACTAATTTAGTGATAAATGGTTTTATCTATCAGCAGCATTTATCTTGCATGGGTATGGAAGTTTTCCCATTCAGGGACTAGTTTAAGAAACAGAATATAGTTTGAATGAGGTTTCAGAGTATTGCCAAGAGAATGAAAGGGGCACTATAGCTTAATATCCAAACATACAATATTTTAAAAGTTTATGAACTTACAGGTGCCCATACCAATTTTAAAATGTTTAGTTTACACCAGAGGAGAATTTAGCCAACTATCCTAACATAACATAATTTTAAGACATTTTCGACTTGAACATGTGGTTGCAAAACTTGTCTGAACACTTAGTCTAGGAAATATCACCATACAAATGACTGCAAACATTCTTGTGTTACAGCAAGTTATTGTATCCTCCGTTTCCTTACCATTGATCACAGTGGAGTTCATTTTGAAAAGATAACGTTAATATGTGATAGCAATATGCTGATAATTCTATGAGGATTTTTTATGATGCAGCAACCACTAAAACTCCTTGTCTAAGGAACAGAGAAACCATTTCCAGCCCTGATTTTCAGCAAATCAATGCTTTCAAATTAATTATAATCACAGAGACTAGGAAGCCTATGAAATATTTATGAGAAAGTACATCATATATATAGCAGTTCTAGTCTGTGACTGCAACATATGGTTTAGAAATTGAAACAGGTGTGGGAGAACAGGTGGTCACAGTCATCCAAGGGTATAGCTGGAACTTACCATGAAGAAAAGGAAAAAAAAAAAAAATAAAAAAAATAAAAATAATAAAAATAAAAAAGTAGCTCATTTACCTTCTAAGGTAACTTGCAGTCTTAATGACAGAAGTCACAGCTCTTCAAAGGGGAAAGGGACATGTGAGATCTTGTGATTTTGTTACACATTAATATCCTAGAACAAGTTTATGATATCTATCTTCTTTCATAGTTGCCCTGACTAAATTTTTGTCAAAAATCCATAATAATTTAAGAAAAAAAAAACCAACACTGTTTCTCCATCTTAACTTTCAAAGTTAAACCAATTTGTAAGAAACAAATGCTACAGAGGCATAGTAGTCCAGCTTCATTCAGATGTCAAACAAAATCATCCTATCAACTGATTCTTTTGTTGACTGATCTTTAGATCCTCTCGATCTAAAGTAGATGTTGCTGTGCAATAAAATTAGCCTTTGTGCAATACTTGATCTATTTTGAACTTACACTTAATTCAATTTGCAGTTGTAAAAACCCTGCAATATATCTAAAATTCACATGCAAGAAGCAAATACATGGCTGGTACAGCTCTCAAATTCCTTAAGTATTCAAGCACATCTTAAAAGATCATTAACCTTGTACTTTTCTCCTTTATGAGGATGTTTCATCATTTGGTATATTTCCAATTTTTAAAACTGAGAATTTCATAGATCTTTAACAAAAGCATCAAGTCCACGAATTACATTCTTGAATGGTTCAGTAGCTGCCCCTCGGGTCACAAAAAATGATCACTTTTGAAAACAGAACACTCATGCACTTTGACATGGAAGTACAGTAAATAAGCTAAACTTCAAATATAGCTGGAGTCTGCATTATTTTTCAAAATCATCAGCAGCTGTTGGTTTGACTCGGGGAACTCCTGAATTCCCACAACACCAGAAAGGTAGAAGGCTGAATTCATTTGTGTTTTCTTAAATGCATTGGGCTTATGCATTTAAGATGTACGCACTCTGCTAAAATTGATCGTTTTATTTTTTAACATTTACAAGCAAAAATAATTTAAAATAAAATTAACTTGTTCTAACCTCTGCTTGAGACGAAATTCCTTTTGGCATTTGTGTACTGAAAAGCTATTTTCAGGTACATAAGAACTGACATGGCAGATCAAACTAATGGTCCATCTAGATAGTGTATTAAGTGTGCTTATCAACTCTCACCGTTTTCCTCTGAAATTCCTGATTCTAAAACTCCCTATTTATTTTTAATCTTGTAGACAACAATCAAACCAGACCATTAATTCCAGGGAGCAATTTACTATATGTGCTTGAACATCATTCCTATGGATCTCAAAAATGCTAGAAGTGTGGTGCCTAAATGGTATATTTAATATGTTTTTACTAAATTATGCTGTCACATGCAGTCAGAACAAATAGTCTTCCAAGAGCAGACCAAATTCATCTCTAGCAACGTTACACAGAAGCCAAGGGGGTTGCACCAAGGATAAAAGTAACCAGCTATGCTTCAGATTTACTGCTTCTTTACATTCATCTGTATGAAAGAAAAAAATAAACACTCACTACTTTTGCTACTCCTAAAGCAAGCCATATAAAATTATTTTAAAACTAGTAAAACCACTTACCTGGCAGAAACACTACTACAACTGGAAACTTACAGTTAAAGCTTTTTTCATATAGCAAACCCTCTGAAAAAAACTTTATTTACAGGAAATTATCTTATTCTTTGAGAGTGCTCCCATATGCAATTAGATTTCATTAAAGTTGATGAGACTTAAGCAGTGTTCAAAGCTAGGCACATGTTTAAGTACTTCCCTGAATTAATCCTGTAACTGTCAGACTGTGTATACCATATCAGTAAGTAACCTAGGTGTTTCTCTAATACTCTTCTAGGACTTGACATCATCTTTACAAATAGAGTATTCACGCAGGAAAAAAAAATAAATTCAACAATTAGATTAATTGTTTATGTTCTTGTGCAGGTATGGTTTTTGTAGGGGTTTTTAGGGTAAATTTTAATGAAAATTAATATTAGAGTGATTTTTAATGTTCCATTAAGGTAGTGAGGAACTGAAACATGTTTCCTAGAGAAGTTGTGGTTGGCCCTGGAAGTTTCAAAGACCAGGTTGGATGAGGCTTTCTGTTAGCAACCTGATCTAGTGGAAGGGGTCCCTGCCTATGGCAGAGTGGTTGGAACTAGATAATCTTTAAGGCCCCTTCCAAGCCAAAATATTCTATGATTCTGTAGAATATAGAATCCTATGATTATTTTCTGGTCTTTGAACAATATTTTAAACTTTAATCTCTTGCAGGACCTTCACTCGTTCCTATGCATGCAATGTACATCAGATCTAAGAAGGCAGATTGGTTGGTCCTCTGTTTAAACTACTTATAAGTACGCTCAGCACATCTGTTGGAAGTACAGCTGCTTAGAACATTAAAAGATAGGCTTAAATGTGATTTAAAACATCCTCAATCATATTTTACATAAACAAATACTTCTGTATTTATAACATGTTAATAAGTCTATCAACCCATTTCCAGAAAATTTTGTGTTTACTCATAGAAGCAAAGAAATGCTTAACCTAAAGGAAAAGCTGTAACTGGTATTAAAAAAAATTACATGGAAGGAGGAGTCTGGATATGTCCATTTGTCATTTATTCATTTTCATCACCAGAAAAAGAAAAAAAGCCCAGTTTTTAAAATTCCAGGACAGCAGGAAGTAAACATATTTGAGGTCTAACTTTTCAGTACTTCAATCATAGGCATGTAAAATCACTGACACTGTGCTCTTCCCACCTGAGGCACTAAATGATAACCACTAATAGTGGGACAGGGAGGATATGGAAGCACTAGTTAATGAATGATCTGCTGCCTCTATAAGTACATTTTCAAGGTACAACTGAATAGTTTTGGACATTATGTTATACAAGCATAATTAATAATTTAATTAATATCACCAAGCTATTTTAAAAATAGGACATTCAAATTGAACGTGATAGTCAAAAAGCAGAGTCAACAGATGTTTAATTTAAATTTAACACACAGTTGTGTATTAATTAAAAAATCATCTTTGCCATACATTATCTTCTGAAGGTGCAGAGATGATTTCAAGTGAGTCCAAAGAATCTAATCATAATTATGTTCCAACCTGTTTCAGAACGTGATTGCATTTTCTCTAGACATGGTTGTGATGAAATCACTCTATCTACTCCTGTTGTCTTCCAAAAAAAGGAAATCTAGAGGACCTCAAATCGGATCAATCTTGACTTTAACTAAGTTGTCGAGTTACAGAGAATCTGCAGATGTCATTCTTTCAGTGGTAGTTTTGAGTACCAAATTCAACTCTTAAGATTTGTAGATGGTAAAACAGCTTGTGGAGATGAGCCTGGGTAAAATCTGTGGAGTTTAATTCACACCATTTACTTTGCAAGGTACTGTAACTGCATCCTACAGATCTTAAAATTCCAGGATGCTGCTGTTGAGGAAGCTCATTATAGTAAGCCTAACAAGCCAAATAAAGCAAGAGATAATTCCATTTAAATAAAACCATCCCAAATCATGAAAGCAGAAGATATTCTTTGTTTAGGAACATTCTAGGTCTATGTATGTGTGCCTGTATGTACATGTACGTGTGTGTACACACATACAACTCATGAGGTGAGGTCTCTGACATGTTACACTGCATTCTGCTGATATTGCAAGTTTGCATAGTGCCTTAGGTTATTTTTTAATTGAATTCCTCTATTTATACATGAACAGTATTAAAGAAATCCTGGAGGAGTGCACTGTTTGATACTGGATGATTTGTTCAACACCACGTCATTTTAATTTTTATCGAAGGAGAATTTGTTGGAAGCAGGCTCCAGTTGCTTAAGCTTTAAATGTCAAGTAGGGCCGAGGAGGGGGGTGATGTTTAGTTAATGTAAAAGACAGTTTCCTAAGTAGAATTAAAGAGCATAATTTGTCAGCTAGACTATTTAAGTAAAATGGAGTGTCCTTTTCAGCTCACAGCCTATTAATGGAGGGGGGAAAAAGCCCTCTCGAATACTAATTGCATTTCTGGAGAGTACAGCATGCCTCTAAATATATTCTGTAAGAGACTGAAAATTCTTATCTTGTGACCTGTATTGCAGCTCCATAGAGTAAAAACATAGAAAACAAAAAAAAAAAAAAAAAGAAATTATTTGGAGCAACACAAAGCCATGTATTATGGTTAATAAAGAGTTGAACAGACGTTAAACTGAATTTGCCTTTCGGAAGTTGGATAGTTGATTGGAGTCTGAATGAAAATAACACACTTCACAGTAAAGAAGTGACAAACTTGAAACACCAGCAAAAAGGAATTCTTTGGAGTCACTCCAATGCAGCCTTTTTCTTACTTTTCTCTTAATTAGAATCAAAATTGGGGAAAAGTTTAAATATTAACAACAATAATGATAATTATAAAGCCTAATTACAGAAGCATTTTTAGCCCTAGGATCTCAAAATGCTGTAGAAAGAGACCTATTTCAATCCAGTGTATAGTGGGGCTAAGAATAAAACTTTGTCTCCCAAGTCTTCTTAGACTGCTGCCTCCTTCCTCTTCCTCTCATATTTCTTCTCAGGGAATGGAGAAAAAGGAATATGAGTGAAATATTTAGTCAAAAGCAAAAAGTAAAATAATTTCAGGACTTCACATCTATTTCAATACTATTGTGCAGAGGGGAAAAGCATAGTTCTCATTCTTTCTGCAGGAACTGAAAGACAGAAATCTGCCTGAAATGTGCAGTATGCATTTAGTGAGTTTGATTTGTCCAAGGTGCAGCTCAGTCACCACACATAACCTTTTTCTGCTGATCTGTCCATATAATCTCAGGCATAGATAAAAATTTCCCTGAATGGCTTCAACTTGCTTAGATATCCCAGGATATGTGCTCACAGTTTTCAAATTCTATCTATATAAGACTTTTCAGTGGGGAAAAGGAGAAAATGTAGATAAACACAGATATACGATAACTATGTGACATGCAGCCATTTTCACTAACAGAATTTAACAATCTTCCTATGCATGGCTGTCATTATCAAGCCTCAAAATCCTCCTGACAGAATGTGGGGAGAAACTAGGATGTGTATAAAGGGTTTTTATTTTGCTAGTCCATTCATTACTATTCCCTCAATCTCATATGTTCACAAAGCAAGCAAAATTTTTTAACTTCAGCATTACAAGGGTGGCTTAAAAATACTCTAACAGTAAGTTTATCTAAACATTACTTAAAACTAACATTTTAAACAACAGTTATATTCAAACAGGAGAGAAACCACACATAAACCTTAATTTTATTAGAGTTACCACCCATAGGTCTAACACTTGCCAGAATTTACTGGGATACTTCACATAGTCCTTAGGTCCCCCTCTACATTCAGCCCCAGCATCTTTATATATTCCACCAATGTATGTCTTCCTTCAGGCTGTTTTACTCCCACTTGTAATGCTTTAAAGAAGGGGAGAGAGAGAAAAAAAGGGACCTGGATGTTAAAACTTTTCTGCTTGGCTGCCCCAGAGACGATTAGGGCAGCTGCCCTCTTTTATGTCTTTCTGCTAACCTTAGAATGGCTGGATGCTCTTCTTCATCCCCAGCTTTCTGCAAGGAGTTCCCTCCTGAAACAGTTTATACTGTTTTTTATACTGTGCCAGAAAACTACTTTTGAGTTTTCACAGAGTGGGAGGAATCACTGGCCAGAGTGCGTCTCATTATTTCGGATCTCAGAAACTCAGATGAATGCAACAAACTGTGTCTGTGTGCTCTCACCTACAGGAGCTGGGATTCCTATAACTCATTGGCTTTAACAACAATGTAACTTAGGAGAAAAATGTTCCCGCTAGTTTTACATGCAAATGCTCTCTGAAGGAAAACACATACTTCTGTAGTTAATTTCTTTGATTAAAAAAAAGTCTTACTTGTAACATTATTAATTTGGAACATTAAAGTCAGTAGGTTTTTGCTCTCTCTAAAATAAATTTAAAAAAAAAAGACCAGGAGATACAGTTTAGCTGTGAAGTAGGTCTTTGAAGAGCTCAGTGTCCTGTTGTCTGCTGTGGAAGATTGATCCCAGCTGGATGCCAGACACCCACCAAGGCTGCTCTATCACTGCCCTCCTCAGCGGGACAGGGGAGAGAAAATAAAACTAATGCCTCGTGGGTCCAGATAAGAAACCAGAAATAGCTCAGTAATTCCTGTCATTGCTACAACCAGATCTTAAAACATCTTCCCCAAGTCCATCCCTTCTTCCCAGGCTCAATTTCCCTCCCAAATTCTCTAACTCCTCCCCACAGGAGCACAGGCAGACAAGAAATAGAGGCTGTGGTCAGTTCGTCACACGTGGTCTGTGTTGTTTTTTCTCCCTCTTGAGGAGGGCTCCTCACACCCTTGCCCTTCTTCAGCATTGGGTCTTAACTTCTCCAGCACGGGTCCTTCCTACAGGGTGCAGTCTTTCTGCAGCACAGACTGCTCTGACATGGAGCCCCACAGGGCCATAGGTCCTGACAGCACACCTGCTCCAGTGTGGGCTTCTCTCTCCATGGGGCAGCAGCACAAGCTTCCCACAGGATCACAGGAGCTTTTGGACATCTCCCCCTGCTCCACCATGAAGTCTTCCCCAGGCCGCAGGTGGATCTCTGCTCTGCCACGGCCCTCCATGGGCTGCAGGGCCACAGCTGCCTCACCATGGTCGGCACCACGGGCTGCAGGGCAATCTCTGCTCTGGTGCCCCGTGCGTCTCCTCCCCCTCCTCCTTCAGTGCCCTGTGTGTCTGCAGAGCTGCTGCCCTCACACATTCCTGTCTTCCCATTGCTGTTATGCAAGAGTTATTTCTTGTTCTTTATCCTGTTATCCCAGAGGCGCTACCAACATAACTGATGGGCTCAGTCTTGCCCAGCAGCGGGTCAACCCTGGAGCCAGCTGGAATTGGCTCTGTAGGACACAGGGAAAGCTTCTGGCAGCTTCTCACAGCAGCCACCCTTGTTGCTTCCCCAAAACCTTGCAGCACAAAGCCAGTACATCTGTTAAAATTAGCAGTCTGTTAAGGAAACTTACTAAAAACAACGTACCCAGCTTTAACAAAAATTCTTTATAAAGGCTGTCTACTAAAAGCATAGCATGGAATATTTTAGTGTAGCTAAAATTTTTGAAACTCTGCAGACCTTAATTTGGCATCACACTTGTCAAACAGCTCTGCTACTTGCATAGTGCAGGTATTCATATTCCCTTTCAAAGCTGAAGATATAAAACTTATTTTTTGATGGCTTTCTAGAAAATGCAGACTTACAGTTCTGGTAATAAGGAATGCCTGCCAGCAAAATCCCTGTAATGATCATGACCAATACACTTTAAGAGAGTCCAACTACTCTGGTAATTCTCTCATCAATTTCGGTAAATGTTCACTTTAGAACATAATGTATTTTATAATTATACAGTTAGAAATATGAGCATATTGATTTGTGTGGAGAATTGAAATGTTGCCCTTCACCTATTTTTAACTTCATCATTGCTGAAACTGCTCCTGATGATCTTGTGTTTCTTACTTTTTGCACATATATCAATTTTAGACCTTATAGACATTTTTAATTTTTTTTAAATGTCAAAGTTTTGAAAAAAAATTACACTGAGATTATACTAATCTGAGTTTCAAGGTAAAAAGTAATTTTTTTTCTTCCATAGGTCATCAAGCTGCAGCTTGATCTTTTTACAGAGAATGATTTCTCATCATTATAAAGAATTTTCTTTGATATGGTGTTTGGATAGTTGATTGGAGTCTCAGTTTCTCCCAGTCCCTTACCACTAGAAAACTGAAATTTTACTGAGATTGGAGGAATAAACAAAAATCAAAAAGGTTGTAAAAAAAATCAAAAAAATTACTTTACCTAGAAATCACAATTATTCCTCCAAGGCAATGACTTTTTATATGAGTACAGAATTCCTTTATATGATCCCTGACACAGTTTATTTTCCTGTATGCAGTCTGGAGTCAAAGGTGACTTGGCTTCCTGGCACCATGTATTAAGTTTCCTGCTTTCAACCTGTAGACACTATTTGCTTAAATCCAGTCTTTGTGAACATTTCCACTACTTCCCTTATTCAGACCTGCTTTCAGGAGCATGAAATTTAAAACTCAAATAAACATGAACAAAAATCTGTTCTAGAGATGGATTAACTATGAGCAACCTGCACACCCTGCTCAGTGGTGAGATGAGGCTGTTTACCATTTCCTGCCTTGACTCAGACTTCCTATGCAAATGGCAGCAATATTTTTTCACACTTGTGGGCAAAATTCCCATATCAAAGTCATATCACCATGATAAACAAATTTATTGTTTTTAAAATGCAGTTGTTGTGATGATGAGACATATACAATCAGTGTTATGAGAGAAGTAATTTAAAATTGCTACTTATAGCCAAATAAATACTAAATAAAATGTTTTCTGGTGCTCACAATCATTGTCAACTTTTCCTTTCTTTTTCTTTTAACCCTCCCTCCCTTACCAGTGCAGAACCCTATGTGCTTCTTTCTGAAACTTGTGCACCAGCTTTACCCCACTGCTCTCCTGTTCTATTCACTACTTCTGGCTGCCTTTCCCCATTTGCAAATTTCCACCTCCATTGGATCAGTAAAAAAAGGCTCTAGATAAAAAAAAAAACCTTTATCTCACATCATTCATTTTACAGACCAGCCTCCCAGCTGATTGCTGCTCCCCTGTAAAGGGTAATGCAGGAGCACAATCTGAAGCTGTCTTTACTACCACAGACTGTGCTCCGTGCTCTCATTATTTTTGGTCCTTTCAGCAGCTATCCTTAGTATATAACATTATGCTATCTATCATGTGTCTGAACCTATTTTTATTACTTCTTGCTTGCTTCCACTGGTTTAGCAAATTATATATTGCGGTATTTTTTGTTTAATTATGTTTCAGTAGTGACACTGAGTCTTATATCCACTAACTACTGCCATAATTACGAAATTTCAGTAAATTCCAGTGAATCTTTTTCTTTTGCAATTATAATAAAGTCTAATTTAAACTTTTCTTCTGTTTAAATCCTTACAATCTAAGGGACTTTTCTTTTTTTACCATTTTAAACTCTGAAAGTCAGTGGCATGCATTGCAAAGTTGTATTATACCAGTATTTAAGGTGAGGTGTAGTGACAATTTTGAATAGAATATCCATCACTGATTTTGTACTCCTAACAGTACAATCCAAGAAACATGTTTTTCTTCAGCACTACAACTGCACTACACCGAGGAACTGACAGATTTTTCATACAATAACTCTCAAACTTTTTCTGTTTCTTGGCCAGAAATCTGTGACAGCTTTCCATTTTGTGTATACATTGATTTTGCATTTGCATTTTTGATTTATTATCATATGCTTGTCAGCCGACCTACTGTCTAAATCTTTCTGCGTTGTTTCTAATTATATTACAGGTATAACAAAGAAATATTTTCCTTGGGTCTTTTTATCCTAAATTCGACTAGAGAATAATAAATTGTCTTCTTATTATAGAAATAAAAAAGGTCTACATTATGTCCGTGCATTATTGGGGAAAAGAAAAGAGACAGCAGAAAGCAATAAAGATGTATAATCCAGTTCTACATTCTGGAAAGAAAAGGGTCTAATATCATTTATGGTGTCAGAAGTAATGTTTCTGGGAAGGGTAGGGATGGGTTTTGATTACCATCTATCATTCCCCTGCAACAGTTAGTCCACAGAGCCAAATTTCAGGCTTTCAGGCCAAATTTTTTTCAAATTTGCAGTGGAAGTCCATCTCATCATACCACTTCACACTATACCATACCTTTTTACCAACTGTGGTTGTTTCAAATCTTGAGCACTTATTAAAGTATCTCTTTATTTATGATGTACCTCATATTTTGCTTTGCTTATTAGAAAATATCAGGAAAGTAATTTACAGCAACAGATACCTATTTGACCTTACTAGTTAAGGTATATTACTTAAAGGATACATACATTTCGGCTTGTCAGACCCATGAAAGCTGCCAAGCAAATACTTCCTCTTGCATCATATCAGAGAACAAGATATCTACTGGTACCTGAGTAAAGGTGTGGATATTCTCCTTTCTTCTGGGAAAGTCTTAAGGATGAGGCCACAGTCAAATCTCTATCCATAAAAGAGATTCAGACATCTCCAGAATGTTGAGGCAGCCTTTATGTAAAAGTTAATTTCAGAGCTTGTGTGGGTACAAAGATAACCTGGATGGAAAAGAAATAACAACAACAAACTGATACTGCAACAAAGAACATGTAATTTTGGGACAATCTAATCTAATCTGATCTAATCTAATAATCATATTGATTAGAGTTAGGCAATTTAAAACATATGTAGACACAAAGGAAGAAGAAACAGGTGATGTGACAGACAAGAACTTCAAGATCTGAAAGATAAGGATCACCACTTGTCTGGTGGGTGTGCCAGCCCCTGACAGGGAAAGGAAATAGGAGATGGAGTTTAAGAGGTTCAAAGAGAGGAACAGAAAACCAGAGATGATACAAATACAGCAGCATCCAAAAAAGAAAAAACACCTAAGGTCTTAAGAAATAATAGAAGGGCCTAGACTCTGTAATAATTAATAAAACTTGACAGGACTTGCTCAGTTTTACTTAGCAGTAGTAGGTGCTAAGTGAATGTAATGCATCCTATATTCTTTGCTAATGAAGGAATTACATAGTGCATTTCTGCTTTAGCATCTCCCAATAAAAGAAACTAGCAATTTCATTTCATTGCGAGGATTCAGATCCCTAAAGGGAACCTACAAGAAACCCAGAGAGGGACTTTCAACCCTTTCAGGGTTATTATGCCACATAACTGAATTGCATGTAGTTATAGGAGAAGGGGTGATGCCTTTAAACTGAAAATGGGTAGATTTAGATTAAATATTAGGAAGAGATTCTTCACTGTGGAAGTGGTGAGGCACTGGAACCAGTTGCCCAGAGAAGTTGTGGATGCTCCATCCCTCAAGATATTCAAGGCTGGTTTGGATGGGGCTTTGAGCAGCCTGGTCTTGTTGATGATCTTCCTGCTCATGGAAGTTGGGTTGGAACTAGATGGCTTTTAAAGTCACTTCCAACTCAAACTATTTTATGATTATATGAGATTCCCTCTGTCATCTGCTTCAGCTTGCATCTAGAGGGTGGACTGAAAATGTGCCTTTAATCAGCAAGGCTAGTTGAACAAAGTGTCTTCCCTCAATCAGCTCAGGCTGATTGATAGCTAGTAAAACTAGCTGTGTTGTTCCTGTTCTGGGTTACAAGAGTCTGCCATTCAAAAAGAATTACTCCTTTTCCCATTTACTCTTTGTGGCAAAATAGCAATGAATTTATTTCAGATTTTAAAATTATGTCTCAAAAATATAATGATGCAAATTAATATAATTATCTTTATGCAAGTTCTGGTGTCAGGACTTGTCCAGAAGTATGCTAAAGACCTGATGCAGTACTTACTGAACTGATAATTGAAGCTGTATTAAACCCATATTATTCCCCTCTGCAAACTATGTTAATATCTCAAAACCAGATTAGATTATGAGGAAAAAAAATTGAAAATAAAAACTCTTGCAGAAAAAGACTGTGTCTCCTGATGCAGGGATAGTATATTATGCTTTGCAATGATGGTTACTACAAACAGCAGTATCCTGCATGAGCTGTACAGAAATGAATTTTATTTCAGTACACTCTGCATTAGAGATCCACAGTCCAACTTTGTCATCATAATTTTTCATACAATTATGCGTGGGTCCTATCTTGCTGAAGACTCTATCTGTCTTTTACTGCCTCTGGCTGTCATCTGGAAGAAAGTCCTCGATCATAATGTAAAAGACTTTCCAAACCCAGAAGTTAATGACCATAGCCATAACTCCTATTGATGCATTCTACTCCCCAAAACCTCTGAAGCATCAGCAACATCTGCAAATTCAGAAAGGCATATGCCAAAGCATGTGCTAACAGTAGCTTACTGGCAGCAGCATGATGATGGATTTGGGACCATTTCACCTTAAGAATCAGTTTTTTCCAGATTTTTCAAGTGGTTTTATTTGGCTGACTTTACAATAGCTTGCTTCAAAATAAATTTGGTGATTAGGTACCTATCCTAAAACAAGCATCTAAGTCACAGAACACTGTAACAACTTTTTATACTGTTTCCACAGAAAACTTAAAGGTGGTGCAGTAAATAGAGGGATTGGCAGACACTCTCAATGTAGTCTGGTTTTAAATAATTAGGGCAGGGTTGCAGCAAAACTAAACTAGATGTGAAAATATGGATTGTTCTGACTGCTCCATTTTCTGACGTCTCCCTTTCAGCACACTCTTCTAAGAGACAAAACATTCCTATATGATGTGAGATGTTTCAACTTGAATGCATAATTTATCTATGCAATTCCTATTTCAGAATCTATTGTTTTGAAGAAGTCTCTGGTTCAAATATTTTTTAAAAAATCCTTCTCAAATTATCTGCTGCATTTCAGGGTTAACCCTCAAAGTACCCTGCCATTCATATTCCACACAGCAAATCAACGACTGCTGCTCATTTGTGATTCCTGCCAAATCGCTACACTCTGCTCAGACTGAATAGCTCAAGACCCTAATATGGTGACAGCTGCTGAGAATGTTATTCTGCAAAATGAATAGCTGGATAGTATTCTATCAGCTGACTGCACACAGTCTTATGAGATCTTATTTGAATATAGGTGGTGATAGCACATTTCCTCGTAATCCATGTGTACTTCACAACATGCTGAGTTTGTTCCCATTGCAATAATTATAGCTGCTTGCATTTCTCCAAGTTCATACAAATTCTTGCAAGATCGGGGTCAAACTTCAAAATTTAGCAGTCAAATGAAAGTGCACGTTCTTTTTGGTTCTTTTAACTGGTTAACATCATCTAATGTAATAAATGCTTCTGTCCATGATAAATAATGATAACTAGGAAACTAGAATATGCCTAAACCCAAGTCAGTGAGTTAGAGCACTTTCTAACACAGGCAAGAAAAAAACGTGTATCATAACAGCCAGAAAATCATGCTTTTCATAAACCAATCAATCTTCAGATCAGAATTCATTGCATTTCCTACCGCCACCATTTTTGCTGGAATTCTCTTCCACACTTCACTGCCTTACAGTACATATCTCTTAGGCCCTAATGCACTTTTTTTCTTTTCTTTCTCATTTTAAAGATAAACAGCACATCTCATTCTTTGTTGCCAAAAACATGGACTATTTACAAGGAATATTCACTCGCTCCCAGTCCCTGCTCTACAATCTAAAGAAACAAATTTAGTCTCATGCTGAAAGATAGGTATTTCCTACTGAGTCTGGTATTTTTCTCCACTTTCTTTTAGAAAACATGTGATCAGGCCTCCATCTACAATGGTGCTTGCTGTACATACCTAGCATGGAACAATTTATAAAACAGCCAAACCAATATTTTGTTTTCTAGCCTGGACTAGTGGCTTAAGCTGACTCTCTTAAGAGAGAGAAATTTAGGTATTTTACAATAATTGATCAATGAGATCAGTGGTACATATCAATGAGGACAGTCTGGCCACAGGGAAGCAGGTACAAGGAAAGACTAGTGTAACTGCTACAATGTGTGCTAAACTTCAGAAAGCATAGAAAATTTGGGACATTCTGCTGCCTTTCTTAAACTGAGTTGCGAATTGTACTGCCACATGTGGCCACAAAATATAAACCAAACCACAGAAACAACCCAGGCAGAAAGAAGCCAAAACAAAACTGATTCCTGTCCTGCACACTCAGCCCTGGAGGGTCTGGGCAGTGACACAGGGAGCAGCCAGGAGCTTGGAGAGATAGTTACAAACAAATACAGTAAGAGACAAAATAATTGCAGCTAGCTTTTATTAATCCTCAGTGTCTTTTGTATTGCTGCAAGTATTTTATTATTGATTTTCAGCAAGATTTTTAGCAGCTGGGCGAGAGCAGTTGGTTTGGGCTTTTTTTAAACAACACAAGTTTTGAAAAAGGAGCATCAAAGTTGAGAAGCTGAGAGCAGTATCTCTTTAATTTGGTTAATTTCTGAGGGAAAGGGTTAGTGCTCAAGCAGGTACATGGCACCCTGTCAAGCAGCAGGTGAGTGTTGGTGAGACTGAACATTAGATACTGTCCTATAAATGTATTTTGTGGCAACAAAGGGAAACTTACTGCAAAAGCATCGTTTAAAGACGTAAAAGTAGAGTACTTGAAATACACTGGCTTTAGGCAAGTCCTTTCATGTACGTTTAAATTATCTATGGACTCAAGTAGAGTCTCCAGAGAGGGCTTGCAGGTTTCACAGTCAATGTTCAAGCCCTGTTTTAACATTGTGAACAAGAACTAGAACAGGCCTGAATGTGGGGTTATCAACCGTATGTAATAAACAATGGCATTACTCCCCACAGCAAGCACATAGGCCTCCTGCTGCATCCTGACTCCCTCCCTGTGCTTAAAAGAGCAGTTCAGAGCAGGCAGGTAACCCAGGTGCCAGGAGCCAGCCTCAGGAGATGACTTTTTCTCTCCACTCCTTTCTCTAACCTACTG
Source organism: Irena cyanogastra (assembly GCA_013397155.1). Lineage (NCBI taxonomy): Eukaryota > Metazoa > Chordata > Aves > Passeriformes > Irenidae > Irena > Irena cyanogastra. The sequence goes on from VWZV01016552.1 coordinate 168,937, forward strand.
GTTTAGGCACCTATGATTATGCCAGAGTAAAACTCACCCACGCCCCATAGACAAGTCATTTGAGAATTTTCTCTGTAGTCAAGTTCAAATTTATGTTGAGATTATTAATGAAAATTTTACATTACATCCGTTGCAAGATTGTTCTTGGAGGAATTTCATTAATATTTCCTCTTTAACAAAATCCATTATCATCTCTGCTTTAGCTGATCCCTCACTTCCTTATAATTCCTTTACAATTCTCTGTCTTCAGTACTTTAACTACCAATCTGCCTGTGGCAGATTTATTTCTCTAAAATATTCAAAGACAATGGGTTAACCACACTTTCTGAAATTTCAGGGAACTGTGTGTTTCATTTTAGCTATTTCTGTTAGTAGTCTCTAAGCAGTTCTTGTTTTCTGTTGTCCTGAAGTACTTTCAGTTGTTCTTTTCTCCAAGAAACTTCACAAACCTTGCAGTTCACTGAGCTCAAACCAATAGTTCTGTAGTGACGTGACATGTTTTTGCCCATTTCCTTCACTGGAATTTAAGTGCATTCAGATTTTGAGCTTGAGGTTCAGTGCAATACAATATAGGAACCGCAGAAAACATTATTCGCCTTTTGAGCATATAGGCTGCATTTGCACCAATAACTAGGGCCAACCTTAAAGTTACCCTATGCTCTGTGTCAGCCAGAGTCAAGGACTCAAATTTCTGAGGTCAAGAATACCAAGCAAGAAACATCTTGTAGGTATAGTCTGTTCACCTTGACAATTCAGTTTAAACTTGATAATTCTCTGTTTCTATGTCTTTGTTCAGATAACAACATAAAAGTTCACGAACCATGTATGTTACTGTAAGAGAAAATTTTAAGTGGAGGAGAGCTATATTTTGCCAACAGATTGTAGCATAAGAACACTAAAAAATGAAGTTGTTTGCTGGGACTGTGTCAGTGTAACAGTGAAGCATGTTGCTACACTTCCCACCTCCCTCGTAGTTTGGTGACCCATAAAACCTGAAGCCTTTTGCTCTGTCCTTGCTGCCATCCAGATTGCCCTGCCCTGCAGTTCTGACACCCTTGCAGAATTGGTGATGTTTACATTCCTCTCTCACCCCAACCCTGCTCCTTTCATTGGCTCATCTCTCAGCTTCACAGGGTACGAGGCAGTCAGCACCACCTCCACCATACATGAAAACCTTAAATCCCAGCCCTTTCTCAAACACTCTTTGCTACTGCATGAAGCACAGAGCAGCCTGAAAAGACCCTGCATTATAGAAAGGCTGCACTTTGAGTGTGCTTAATACATTTTGGATAAAACAAGCAAGAATGATAGGTAGGACGCGGATGAAGGAGTTGGCTCAGGTGGCCTGGAAGGGATATGTCAGTGAAAATAGACCTGCAATGGCATCTTTCTCAGCAGCAGGAAGGCCTGATACAGCTGTGAAAGTGATTCCAGGACATGCTGCTGCTTTACAAATACCTTACCAGTGCATCAGGAATATTTTTACAGAAATAAGGACCTTTAAATCATTTGGCTGGGTAGTCAAAGTTTAAAAACTAGAGGTGTTTAAATATGCCAAAATAATGTAACAAGAAACGGAATTTGTACATTTGTAAAAAAATAGCTAACAACATAAACAGCTAGGTAAGGACAAAATAAGATGCAGATGGGAACTTAAACTGGCACTTCTTATCTTCTGAGTGCTTGACTTCACAACCTTAATACTGCAGGTTCTGAATGAATAATGTCTTTGTTTTGTTTTAAGAACACTACAGCCACAGAAAACACACCAGACAAAAGACTCAGCAGCAGGGGAAAAAGTTGGGTTATCACTTCATTTTACATTTTCGTTACTATCTTATTTTTCTTAGAATATTTGATTATGTTTAAATGCTGAAAAACATCTCAAACATAAATCTACCAACAGCCTCCACTTTTTATTTACCATTTTTTAGGGAGGAATGGCTGTAAAGAGGCTTTTTCTGACTACTTGAAAATAGAATTTACATAGAGATTAATACACTTGAGACATTCCACGGGACACAAATCTGTTTAATTGGTTTCTCTTGACTGTAATCATTCTAGCTAAGATTTTTTTTTTCCACCCTTGAAAAATTACAGACAAAAAATCCAGTTTGTAATCACCTTGCTGAACCATGCAGAAGTCCTCTATTAATTTTCTGTTAATACATTCTTTGCTCATTGGCTGCAAGTGCAGTTTTGTCTGTGAAGTTTTAATATGAGTAAAAAAGTAAGAATATCTCTACAAAGCAATGGCTGATACGAATGGCTGGCTAGACACTGTGCAAACCTCCATCCTGGTAATGCCACCAGCTGACTCAGAAACTGTTTCAAGCTTCTAGTCTGCTTCATTTTTGCCTCATTTAGTGCAGCATTTTTGCTTGATGGTGGAATTTTGACAGGGCATTGCTGTGGCATTGTTTCAATTTAGTTTATACACTGATCTAGCTATACCACAGGTTTGGCAGCTACTAAAATATACTTCGTTCTCCCATATCCCCAGTGATTTTACAGCCTTAGCAACGTTCAGATCTTATCAGCCTCTGAATTTCATCTTCTCAGAAAAGTGCAACTTTCCTTTCTTTCCTGTTCCCTGCCACTAAACATTACTTTTTATCATGATTTTCAAGCCTTCATCTTTAGAGCACAGAGGTCAGTGAATTTGTCATCTTTACTTCTACAGAAATACTCCTGTGCATCCTAAAACAACTACCAAACAGTTCTCAGAGGACACAACACACTAAACCCCTGCTAGAGCATTTCTTTGCAAGATTGCTATTCTATGAAACTTCTTGCATGACATTTATTCAATCAAATTATAATTGACTTCTCTTATCTCATCCCCATAAAGAGTAAAATATTAAAGTAATGCAATGAAGTGAAAAATAAAGAGATGATCTATAAGGATCGTGCATTTTAAAAATAAGTTGTTAATCTGTCAATAAAATCAATAAACATTTGTGGGTATTCCTGTCTGTGGAAAAGATAAATATTTTGTTGTAAATATAAAGAAGCCAGTTGCAAATTTTGCTTGTCACTGCAAAGGCACAATGTATGATCTATTAACCTTCCAGCCCATAAGCATTTGTATATGTATTGGCTCTAACTGGCACTAGCAAACTTCATACTTTGTCAAGAAAAGAAATCATTTTTTGCTGAATGCAATGCGTGATAAAGCCAGTCAAAGGGAAATTAAGTTATAACCAATTTTTTCTTAGCAGGCTACTTAATTAAAGTCAATTTAAAAAAAAACTTTTTATAACTGAAATATTCATGAGAGAAATAAAAGTCTAACTAGAAAGTATTCATTGAAGATGCATTTTTGCATATTTGGCAATGTTAGTACAGCTGCTTAAACCTCTAATTGACATCAGGTCTTCTTGCTGATTTTCTGAGAAAATCCAGCTCAGGTAAGAAAGATTTTTTTTTTCAGTCTTTCAAGACACAAAACTGCAGAAAGGTGTATTCAAGAGGGATGTTTGAAGTAGCATGCAGGAGCTAAAGCCTGTTAACAAACAATGAAATGAAGGTTTAAATCCCATAAATCTCACTCAGTTTCTTTTAATGTTTATAAACTGTTTACTGAAATAATAGTGTTTCTGTTTAGCAATGAATGCAACTGTGAGATATTTCTTCTTTAAGGGAAAATCTAAAAGGTAATGCTTTTTTCCTAATAAGATTTGTACTTAGTTATGCCATAGCACTGCTGATGTTGAAGGTTTAAAGCTGAGTAACAATGAGATTTTATTAATGTTTAGTGACAGTCTGCCTAGTAGAAAGGATGGAATTGATGGATAGTCATGCTTTTTTACACCACCTTTTCAGTGACTCCATTATCTCTGTGAGCATAGAATAAGGCTGTCTGTTAGGCACACATAAGAAGCCCAAGTTTTTCCAGGACCAAAAGGGATCCTACAGTAATTTCATTCTGTGCACTCAGTCCTCATTTCTCACATCAGAGGGGTTTTAGGCATAGAAGTAATTGGGTTTCTTGTGTTTTTTTAAAGTCAGATTAATTCCCTAATTCCCAATCCACCTAACATGAACAAAGACTTGCGCTGACACAGCACAAAGGAGGGAGGTGCTGCAGGAGGGAAGGAAGAAAAATAAAAGTCAACAGGCAGTGAGACACAGCACTTTGTACCGTGAAACTACTGCTCAAATCTGGAGCAGCTTAATTTCTCTAGAGTGGGGAATGAGCAGCAGCTGTAATTACTGCCTGTAAGTACACACACTCCCTCACTCTCCTGCCTTGGAGAGGCTGAGCTGCTGCTGGCCATTTAAGACAATTCACAGCTCCCTTGCCAGAGTAAACAGTTATATCCAATAATCCCTCTCACTTCTTCTCCCTTTTAAAGAGGAGTTTGTTTTTTAACATACATCATTCCAGTGCTCTGGTTTCCATCAGGGCCTTGCAAAGGCACAGACAGAACTAAATGGACTGCAAACTATAGAGAAGGCATAGAAAAGCCTCTAGTTAAAACATGGCCCACAGGCTGGTGTAGCTACAGACACTGATGGAGAATGGTGGCTGCTGGAGCAAGCATATCAGACCTTCCCCACTGAAAATGGCTTTGTGACAACCTACATTCCCAGCTATTTTTCACTTGTGGTCAGAAAATCTTTCCTATTTTTATTTAAATATTTCTGTCTGCAGAATTAAGCAGATTTGATGTCCTCACTCACTGGGCTTTACTTGACTTCTAAGATTTTTAAGAGGATTTTTCAAGGACAGACCTGGTTCCACTGCAAGGGAAGAGGGAAAATCTGCTGGCAAACAGAAATATATCCCAAGGGCACACACCTTCTCAAATGCATTTGGTCACATGCCTCCTGTGACCTAGTTCAGAGCACTAGTGTTCTCATCTCTTCCTAGCTTAATTTTCTATCCAAGCCTCAACAACACTGATTAAAACATAGGTAAAACATTATCCTAAACTACGCAAGGTTACATGAATTTTGCTTACTGCACTTCTAAAGCCTGTACCAAAAAAACCTACTTGCTATTGACCAAGTGGAAATTTCCACTCATGTCATAGTTTGCTAAAGCATGCTAAAGCATTTTTAGGTTTGAGCAAACACTTTTCGTGCTCTAGGACTAGAATGAGGCATATTTGCTCCATTTGTACTTGAAAGGCTAATTCATTAGCACATTACGCCTACATCAAAACATTCATCCTCAGAGGTGCTAAAAAGTCATCTGTCAGTTTTCTAGAACTTTTAGTTCTATATTATCTTTACCCATATTACAAGAAAATTTTATTTCATGCCAAAAAATATGTCTGTGTTTAGCTGAATTTTCATGAAACCATCTCTCTGCATCCTAACTATGTCTTAATTCTTAAATGGACAGATTGGGATGACCCTTCTGTTTGTAATCCCACTGATGCCAATGTAGTTACAGTGCCTTGGCACTGAGGTGCAAGTCTCTTTTCATGCACTGGTAAACACAAAAAGGACATAAGGATAATTCTTTCAAAAGAGAAAACACAGACATGGTTGAAGAGGGGCACAGAGGCAACTGACCACCCACTGCTGGTACTTCAGGATCTGCAAATAATTCTGCTTTCTCTCTAGAAAGCAGTTACATGCTTAGCTCTCAGTTACATCCTTCCTTCCTTTGTCCTCAGATTCCAAAGGGAACAAGAAATATTCGTGAGAATATTTCTATTCTAATTTAACCAATTAAATTCTTTAGTTGATGTGCCATACAGAGACCTACACATACTCACTTAACAGTAAATCAGTGGCAGTATTAAAGCATTTTTCTATAGGAATAGCTAGATCACACACAGCTTCCTAATGAATAGGATTTTCTAAATACTTTTTCTCTAACCTTGGTTTGCTTTATCATCCCTGTAAGCTGCAGCAGGCTTTACAAGCCTGAAGGACAGGTGAGCAAGCAGAAAGCAGATGAAAAGCACTTTTTGAACAAGTCACTTCTGGCAGCATTGCAGAGGTTGATCTAAGAGGTTAGTCAGAGGCAGAGAAGATAAGAGCTGCTGTGGCTATCCTAGACAGGCTGTAGGACAGGCTTGTGCAGCTTTTGTGCAGGAGGCAGGGAAGAAGCAGAAAAGACCATGAATGTTCCCAACACTCAAAATGGCAACTACAGGAAGGAAAAAGGAAATGGACTAGAGGAAAAGAAAGAAAAGAAATGAAAAAAGAAAAGAAAAAAAAAGAAAAGAAAGCTGCGGTTACATTCAGAGTTATGTGAAGTTTGAGAACAAGAGGTTTTATTTAATGTAGCAATAGCCATTGGGATTTGAAGAGAGGAATTATGTCTCAGTGTCAATAGAAAGGAATATTACTCTGGTAACTTCATTTTGTAAGAATAGAAGGGGTAAGGGATTGGGGACCTATTTGTGATAATAGATTCAGAGCTCACATCTAACACAGTTAAGTTTAATAAACAATACCAAAAATATTTCTCCCCCCATTCAGCATAATTGTAATATATTTAGCTACTGAAAGCATTTATTGATCCTGCCTCTTTCCCTCACTTGCCCTTATGTCCATAGAAGACAAAAATCTTTTCTTTCCAATTCTTTCTTAAGTGAGAAAAAGTATTTGCTATTGAAGATGCTACCACTAGTATTGCTCTTCTTTAATCATGGAGAGACATTCAGCTGAACCCTTAACAATTGAATTTCACAGTGTTTACATAAAAGAGAATGTGGATACAATTCATTTCTGTGTGTTGCAAAGACAGTGGGTTTTATTCTGCAAAATGCAGCACATTTCCATATTTATCATTGTAAGCATAGAATTGCTTAAAGGCAGCACATCTTTAATTAATTTTTACTGCAGTGTGAAAAGAATCCTAAATCATTAATCATCTTCCTTTCACTATATACTGAAAGAAAATTTTCCTGTCTTGTTCCATACACATACATGCACACACACAGAGGAAATCTTGTTGAACCTGACTTTCCCACACACTGGTTACAAATTGAGCCCCTTTCAGCCTCTTGATTTAAGCAAATGTACCCACCACAGAATAGTCCTCTGGTAATGCTGGGTTAGTTAGAGCTGCCAGTGCCCAGCCAGCAGCTTCTTCCAGAGCCTTAACCAGTTTCAACAGGAACAGATGCTGCATTGAATTTAAAATAAAATGTTTATTTTCCCACTGATTCTTTTTAGCCTTCATTCACCTTCCTGAACTGGCTGACACAGCCCAACTATCCTTCTGTCTTCTGTTATTTTGCATTACAAAAGAAGAATAAATAGATTTCTGTTGGAGAAGGCAGTTGTATTTCTTCCATATATGTATTTTTCCACTACATAAATGTCAGCATATAAGACTTAGTCTCCAGTAGGGTAGGTTACATGAATGCACCTTATCATTCAATCTGCTGCCTAAACAAAGCCTGGCAAATCAACTTATTATACATGCCAAACATTTTATTAATATTAGCTAATTAGTCATTACTTGCCCCATTCAAAGGATGAAAAAAATGAAGAAGGAGAGAGAAGAAATTATGTCTCTGAAATACTTCTACAACTCAAGATTCTAAAGACTTTCTTAGGGAACTGGTGAACTTTACAGGGTTTGACAAGTAACTGTTTGGTGGTTAAATTAAAATTTGACCCACACAAGGGATTCAGGATCACAGGCAGAAGAATTGGATGAATACATTGAAATTTCATAGTGCCAAAATGTAGCATGTATCAATTTTTGATCCTTAAAAGAACACCAGCCTTCTTATTAATCTGAAGGACAACCCTTGTACTTTCCTTTTTTTCTTTTTTAAGGTTCCCAGGGTATGAAGTATGTACTAAGATTGTACTGTTCTTGACAAGCACGAGATGTTAACTAACTTTACCATGCATACTTCAGCATGATCAGAATCAGAAAGGAGGCATCTTTTTGCCCAAGTTATACAAGTGTGGTCTTATGTAGGGAAGGAATTTTATGTCAAGCCTTTGTGCTGATTTTCACAGAATCACAGACCAAGCCAAGTTGGAAGAGACCCACGAGGATCATTGACTCCCAGACCTCAGAGCACCATCCCCAGAGCCACACCATGTGCCCAAGAGTATTTTCTACCCAGAGTGAGCAATTTTTCCCCACTGCAGACTTACAGGCAATCCAGCTGAGGAGGGTAGCCCTCATCATGAGCCACTCAATCCACAGTTCCTACAAGACAATATGGAGAGATTCAGTTTCACACCACAGCCAGCTGAATATGTTGTTCTGATGATTTTTGACAAGAGAAAACAAATCTCCTTAATGCTAACATATAAATAGTCTTCATTTTTATGTTGCAACTCGGTGCTTAGCTATATTTTAACATTTCCTAATTGCATTTTTATTAATTCAGCATTTTCCTTACTTTTCAACCAAATTCAGTATAAAAATTAGTGCCAACAGATATTAATATCACACTGGGTAAGACTTTCTATTTTCAGGTAGCGTTACCACTCTAACTTTAAAATTATCTTCTGAACCACTAAAGGAGATTCTGAAAATAATCTTTTGAGTAGGTTCACAATAGTCTCTAACACACACGTGTTACAGCCACGTTCAACATTTTAGGGCCAAATCTCAGAGGAATTATTTCAGTGGTGACACACAGATTGAGACTACACACCTTTCAGTTAGCATACAGACCATGGTAGATTTTAGTTTTTCTTTCCCATCACTGTTAATATTTGCTCTGTGTGTCATCAACATATTCAGGCAGATAGTTTCTGAAAGTTGTTGCTAGGATGAAATGCTACTCTTAATGTTGCTTTCTTAAGAAGAAACGCATCAATGGATATGCAATAAAGAGATGAAAAAAGATAAAAATTCTCTACAAGGGGGTGGTGTTTATCATATAATATTTATATGTCACTCAGTACTATATATTCAACATAACATCAGTTTCTATCTACATATAACTTTCCACAAAGAGTACTCTTTACAAGGTGATACACCTTCTGTGAAGGCAGCTCTTGAAAAGAGCATCTATGTGCTCTTGATATGTGAAATGGATTAGAAATATATTTAGGCAGATGATTCTTTCTCCATATATTATGATTCTATGATGACTCTTTTCAAACAAGCATGTTTCTGGTTTTGTTTGAAAGTGGAAAAATATAAACTTTTACCCTTTTCTTTCTTCACAATGGTAGTATTCTTTTACATATGTATTTTAACATATGTATATAGAATGCATATCCCTGTATGTGAATAGAATTAGCCAAAAGTCATCTCCATTTGGTGTTAGGGGCAGATCATTGTTTAGCTGCATTTAATTGAGATCAAAACAAGAATAACCACATCATATGGAACCTCAGATCAGCTCTATGTCATTTACAATAATCCTTTATGTCCAAACTCCAGATCTTAAAGCCTGTACATCACTTAATTAAGTAAAGCATACACAGTCCTGAAGATGAAAGTTCCAGGAGCTGTCTGAAATTATAGAACACAGCTTTGAAGTGTAACAGAACAAATAAGAGATCATAAACAGGAAGAAAAATCCACTTAAATAGTGTCACAGAATGGGTCAGCTCAGCAGGAAGTATCATTTGTCTGCGAGACAATTTAAACCCTGCTTGCATTGCTTATGTTCAAGCACTGATGATTTAAAAGATTTTTCTGTGCCTTAGATTTCCATAGCACTTCTTACAAAACTGCCTCAAAATGAAAGAAAAGTATTTTAAAAATGCTAACTATACTTTCATGTTGGAGGCTTAAGAATAACCCATTTAGGTCTGTTGTAGCAAGTGCAGCAACTGGCACAGCAATAGCCTGGGTGTTATTCTCAGCTCTGATATTTTGCCAGTTCTTTTGACTTTTACCCAAGAAAAGTTTAAATCATTTTAATGAATCCCTGAAATCCTTAATGTGGCAAGTAGCAGTACTGCTTGTTATTTAGTAACATGCAGATTTTGAAATAAATTGGATTTAAAACATGTACAAGTAATAAAAAATAGTTTAATTATTTCTCTCTGCACTTGCTTTGGTGTGGGTATTTTTTTCCAGAAAAACTTTTCTGCCTTTCATGAAAGAAATGCTTGAAGCTTTTACATGATTTATTATCTACATTATACTATCATGTAGCATAAAAGATGAGAATAACTTTCCCTTTTACAGCTGGAAAACAGAATACGCATAAACCATGAGACAGGTTCAATTCAATAGAGTAACAAGAATACCAGAACAGTCAAGCAACTTTTTTTGTGCATTTTGTGAATTTTAAACAGTTTGTTGATAAAGATATGCTTGAGGAAGCATAATCATAGATGACTGAAATCTACTATTTTAAATATTACAGTACATGTAGTTTGCTTTTTAATCAGGAGCATTATTTTCCCTCAGCGTGAAACATAAACTCAGGGTACAGAAATATAATAACACCTTTTATGAGTTGGAGTTGGGGGCAGAGGGATGAAGCAGAAGAAAACTAATCTGACCAAGGAAAGAACAACTGAATTTCGAAACAAGAAAAAATATCTTTCTCAGCATCTCTTATGGAATAGGCAGTAAAGGACAGAAGATAGAAACTTCAGTTATAGTTTAGAGCTCTTTCAGAAGATTGACACCATAGGTACTAATCCAGGTAAAGTGGTGTTCTTTTTAGAAGTTCTCTTCAAATCTAAAAATCAAATCGTGACACAAAGGACTTAATTATTTACTTTTAGTATGACAGAAGACATGTACTTTTAGTCTTGGAGATTTTAATGGGCTAGTCAGTCTGTCTCAGACCTAGCAAAGTCTCTAAGTTTATGGCAGTCACTTTACATACCAGAAATTCATCCTCTCAACATCAGGTTATTGTCCTTACCTTAAGTCTTTTATCCATGTTTGATGGAAGGGAAATTAAGCTTGTGATATTTCACACCTGAAACACTGACATTGAAAGGGAAGAATGCATGCTTTTACTCCCAAATCATGTCATTTTCAGTCAAGCAGGGCTTAAAATCTCCATGTCCTACCAATAATAAAGAACAGGCACGTTAGTGGAGCAGCTCCAAAAAGAGCCTCTGAAGTCTGTCAGCCACCAGACTCAGCATCCTGAAGGGGCATTAAGCCTTCTCCAGTAACAACAGGAGTGTTGTAGCTGCAGTGTCATGGGAAGGGACCAAAAAGAATACCACAAAATTTATAGAATTATCTCTCTTCCTTATCTCCTCAGCCTCTTTTTCTGATTTAAATGGGAGTTATGATGACATGACAAATTTATGAAGGAATACAAGGGAGATACAGGAAGAAGGACTGCTGACCTCATTTCATGGATGACTTGTTTCACAGAAAGAACATCTCTCATTGTCTTAAGGCACATTAGATGATTTTGAAATAATCATACAAGAACAAGACAAGGCTATTTTGGCAAATATGTTGCAGGAAATAATGAAAGGTACCTGAGCTAACAACAGCAAATTAAGAGGTGTAGGAAGGAGCTGCCTGAGGTTTAAAAGTCAACAGTTCCATTAAATACTAAAACAACTGCTGCAAAGACAAGGATTTTCAAAGTTATTAATTATTTTTATGTTTCATCAGGAAAGAAAAATGCGACTCACAGACTTTATTTCTTGCTAAAGCTAGTAACATCTGTGATTACTGAATAGATTAATACGAAACAATTGATTATGCAGAATCTGCTCAAGACTATGAAGCAACCTCAGCCTCAACCTAAAAACAGATGCAAGGAGCCAGCCATCAGGTCAGCAAGTTTTAACTTCATGACCCTTTTCCCCTGCTTCCCATATCTTGCTCTGAAAACTGAAGAGCTGCCATTTTAGGAAGGACTACCTCTCTTTGATACTACAAGTTCCTTCAGTGTTTCCAGTATAACATCAGTGGGAATAAAGTTTCAGAAGGTCTGTGAATAAAGGGGATGTTCAAGGCTATAAAGGTAAATGAGAATGATACAAAAGTGGATTTCTTCTTTATTTTTTTTCTCTTTGTGGAGGGGTTGGAGGAATTGAGTGACAGAAGGCATATTTATGGTCAGTCAGTTATATAATCTGGGATTGGCATTACTGAATATTTGAAATTATTTCATAAATATTTATTCTGACTGCATGTTTACATTTCGCTGACATCATGACCTTCTTCAAAGTCTGAAGGGCTGCACTGGATGAAGAAAAAGGAATTGTTTAGTGCTTATCATTTATGTACAAATTTGCTGGATTAGGGCCTTGAAGACACAACTGTTTCTCTATTTTTCTTTCTTAACTTCTCACAACTCAATACGCACTCATATTCCTGTTTATGCAGTCAAAAGTATTTTTGCTGTAGGAATATTGTGTTGAAGAGGTAGACTTAGAATTCTAAATAGGAGGTACTTTAATTATCAATTCATGTTCACCACCAATCTATTCAGCATGTCTAAAAATTGGTCTTCTCTTTTCATTTTTTTTCAACCAGAAGCAGCTCATTAAAATGTAACTTACAACACTGCAGCAGGAATGTCTTCAAAAAGCCACCACCCTAGTCCAGCAACTTCTCTGACAACTTCTTTTTCAGTTCTTAACTGATTACACAGGAGTGAGAAATACAAAGTGGCGTGCATCCCTGCCCACATTTTCTATAAAACACTTTTTTTTTCTGATGTCAGATTTAGAGGAATTAATAGCACAGATAACATTTCATAAATATGCCATCACGTCCATAAGAATGAAATCCTAATACTTAAACCTTTGTATTTGAAAATCAGCACTAATTACTTGCCAAAATGCCAATATCAGTTAGTTAATGAATTGTGGAAAATGGCACCTCAGTAAATCTAACTGGTCTTTAAGATCTAATTCAGCTATGCCCAATTTCAAGTCAAGTGCTGTCACTGGTAGGCTACAAAACATATATTGCTACACATGTGTTCTCTTACTGTCTACTCCTTCCTATTCCTTGATCTTGGCATCCTTCTATGACTCCTGAGATGTCCATTTCTTTTTCATCTATTGATTGTATAATTTTTTACCAGAATATCAATACACAAAATTTAAATCTTACAGAATGTTAATTCTACTTTATCCATATGAAGACTAAGAAACTATTTCCCAAGGAAACAACTGGACTTCCTCATACACACTCACAAGTGTTTTACTTAACTGCAAGTTGTTCATGACATTGCAGAAATCTCTGAATCAAGTTGCAAGGAAAGTTTCTCAAGCCCATAACAATCCTCTGGACAAAATCTTGGCTGGGAATATAAAATTACACCTCCAGATAGTTGAACACATTTTTTAAAAATTTCTTGCAGAAAGAAATGCATGGTCTAATGATACACCTTTTTTCATACTGAATCTTTTTACTTGCTAATTGGTTGGAGTAAATTATACGTTATATGATATTTTAACATTTATTTTATGCACAGAAGCTGATATTTTTTCTTGAAATATCACCCCCTGCATAAAAAAATGTTTAAATGTGCTTAAAGCTAAGCAAGAACTTAGTCGCTTTAGAGTGAGCAAAACTAGTCCCATGCTAAGATCATGCATCTGTTTAAGCACAGTGAGGCATGAAAATAATGTATTTGAAGGAAATTATTTCCATTATTCATTTAGATATGCTAAAACAAATGAACATAAAAGAATCTTTTAAAAATCATTATTTTTTAAAGAGAACTTTGGATGTCTGTGATAGCTGTACCTTGAACTTCATTATGACGCCTCGTGAATCCCAATCTTTTTTATTAATGCTCCATACTTCATTTGCAAGCCATGTTTAACACAATAAACAAGAGGGTCTGTAAAAGCCTGACTACTGGAAGTAGTTCTGGTGAATTCTGCAGAGGGGCTTAACATGTGCAGCTCACAAGGCAGTGCAGATGTAACCAAGCCATATGGTAGAAAGGGGCTCTGAACCCTGATGGCCACATCTGCTCCTCCTGGTTCTGTCAGCAGCCAACAGGACAGGACAGGAGCAGCACCATCACCCGGGGTGCTGTGAAAGACAGAACCATGCTCTGTGTTAACACACAGCCAAACAACTGCCCTGCTCTGCAGCACACACTGTCACTGCAGCAGACTGCTCCCTTCAGCCCTGTGCCAGCCTGGATACAGCTGGGCTTTGGGCAGAGGGGAGGGTTTGCTGTGGTGAGCAGCATTGAAGGAAGAGGAAAGATGTTAGTCCATTTAAGGGGAACATGGAATTTTCTCCTTGATAATAAGCCTAAGGTATATATCCCCAAAGGATACTACTGTGTAATGAAGACTTTCCTATCTTTTTTTCTGGTCAGCTCTCAGCATGCCAAAGTATGCAGACCTTGAGAGGCTGCTGAATCCAAATTCCTCAACTTACTTATGAGGAGTAAGTGCATGGAATAGAGGTGCAGGCAATACACAGAAAAAGATCACCTTTCTTTATTACCTCTCACTCCTCTCACAGCAAGGATCAGTGATAACCTGTGTCCATTAAATTCTGAAGCATTAAATCTATGGGCTACCCTTTACTCACAATTTCATAGAATTCCATGTCTGGTTGGAGGACTGTTACGTAAATATATGTAGGTATTAATATGTAATATTAATATATTTAGGTAATATATTTAGGTATTGATATGTTGCCTCTACAGAGAGACACTCTCCTAGCCACTACTCTTGGTAAGCCCAGAAAGCATTCTGTGATCACTGACTCAAAGCAATAAAAAAAAATTCTGCAAACCACAAGGTACAAACCAAGGAACAATCTTGAAGGAGATGGGTATTATTATTTTTAATGAACAGTAGGCAACATCACTGTTTCTAGCTGTATTGATAAATAACAGCTTTTGTGTCAAATTTAAAATCATGCAGAGTAAGAAAGTATTGTCCACCTATTAGCCAACACTTCTAAATCTAATTTTGAACAAATTGCAGAAAATTATTAGGTGACAAGTACTTTTTCAACATGTTTTTATTTTCTATAACACTGAGTTTGCTGTCTGTAAACAACCTATAATGTTCACTTTTGATTTAAACAGTGCTAACATTTCTGCATTTACTGCAATAATACTGTGTGAGCCATAACACCCTAAAGTAAGCCATAAAATAAATTTGCTCTCTATATGATATTGATTTTTAAATAAATTAGTAAAGTTTGTGTTTATTCCATGCAGAAAGCAAAAACAAAAGTAGAATTAATAAAAATACATTTACAGCTTTTTCAAAGTTCTCTAAAACAGAACACTGGTTACGTGAAAAGTTTTGTGGATACATCCTTAAAGCCCGTGGAATTGTTTCACACCTTCATTGACATGCTTCAGGACGGAATATATCACATTCTCAGCAAAACTTAGAACACACATCAACATGACAATTTCTGGACAAGTTAGGCCCTAAAGTTGAAAAAGGAATATTTTAAAGTAAATACTTTGCTGGTACGCAAAGCTTCATTAAGAAATTGAATACTTTCTTTCCGGTATTATATTTCCAGACCAGTTTCACTGAACCTTCTAGAAATCACACACATCTTTATTTTTCCTGATGTGCTTATGGTCCCAGAGTGCCAAACATATTGAGTGAAACAGAATTTGTTTCCTGATTCTCCAAACCACAGTTAACAGGGAAAGAATATTAGAAAAAATGGGGTCCTGTTCTTTTTCTGAGCCTGACTCTTTTGTCTGATACTAAGGACAGGCAGAGACAATTTTTATGGTGCTAACTGACTTCTCATCTATCACTGATGGAGAGGTAGCTGCAGAATGGATTAAGCAGTTCATTCTGAGTAACATAAGGAGCATAAATTCCTTCCAGGAAATTCTTTTTACGAAAAAATTTAAAAATGACAAGTTTTAAGATTAGAGGCTAACTGAGAAACAGAATCCATAGTTTGGCAAAGGAAAAGAGGGAAAATTAGAAAAAAAAAAATCACACGTATGCATCAAGAGAGAAGAAAAACAAGAACAATGCCAGCATGTAAACACTCTGTGTGGGCACTGGGTGTGCCCACTCCTCCAACAATATATACAGTGTTGGCCGTACCACAGCAGAAAGCATATGTAGGAAAGGCCATGGATGGCCAGGGGTTTGGAACCCTTCTGAATGAGAAGACAATAAACAGTGATGATTTTTCAGCTTGAAAAAGGCTAACGCAGGATATTTTGCAAAACTGTTTTGTAAGAAATAAATAGTTACAGCAGTATATATTACTCTGATCATTGAACCATAAATAGCATAAAGACAGTGAATAGGAAATTACAGGGGCAATTTATAGATATTAATGATAACAATTAGAAATAACAATTAACAATATATAATAATTATATATATAACAATACACCATAGAAATTAACTGTAGGTAATTATTGCAATGATTATTACTACAATATTGTTCACTTGTGGGACAGAGCCACATAATCCTGTCAGAGATGAAAGCAAATTCCAGAAAGAACAGGGAAAATTCACAGGAGACAGGGCCATCAATGGCTAGTCAACATTGTGCTTTTATTGGCTTTAAAAATTCTCTCTATTTGATTCGCATAGGGTGGGAGAAAAAACCTGGGAGAGATCTTTTCTTCCTTGGATTTTTAAAAATTTTTTGCTGTTATCCAATATTTGTCATCATTAGAGACAGAGCGTTGGTCTAGGTGGATATTCAGTTTGACATAGGCAGCAGTATTTGTTCTCTAGGACATGTAACCAGCCCTGTGTCATTAAATTTATAGATGCATATGACAAAAGAAGAGTAACCTGAGAAATTTATGAAAATCTTAGGCTGACCTTTAATCTTTGGTGTTAGAATTACAAGCTTTTTGAAATTATTTTGCGCAGCTTCAAGGGATTTATACATAGCAGTAATCATAGAATTGAAAACAACCCTAAAGATCATCTAGTTCTCATCCCCTTATCATGGGAAGGGACAACCTTCTACAACATCAGGTTGCTCAGAGCTCCATCCAGCCTGGGCTCATCCTGCAGGGATGGGGCATCCACAACTTCTTTGGGCAACCTGTTCCAGTGCCAAGTAATGCAAGGGATTTATACACAGACAGTGGTAAAGAGATTCAACCACTTACAACAGATAAAAGGTATTTTTAATTCCTTCTGAAAATAGGTTATTTCCTTTATAATGTTTTTAAAAAAATTTCCAACAGGAAGAAAAAAGTCTATATCAGAGTATCTGTCATCCAGTAGGTTTTTGGATTTCACTTGTAATAATAGAATAAAAGCCATTTAATCAAGTGTCACGGGTTTAATTCTATGATCTTGTTCATCAGGATGACACATAAAATAGTTTTGTTCCTTGGAAGCCAAGGTGTGATGTCACCAGTGTAGGTGGGATTAGGTTTTCACCTCTGCTATCAAGGAAATCAATAATTCTCTTTGGCGAGACAATATTTAGATACATAAAGATGATATGATAAGTAAGTCAGCAGTGTTGACCTATGTGTTCTGCTATGTAAGTATCTCAGATGAGTTTGAATCAGTTTGAATTTTTATTTTCACATCATATTTACTGCTGAAGTCTTTTCTTAGAGCCCTTGACAGTTCCTGTTAATATTGTAGAACTCTAATATTTACAGACTCACTCCTTTTAGAGATTAAGGTACAGAAATGTAAAATTATATTAACTCGAGCATTTAAAAATATTTTTTAATTTGGTTATATAATATTACCCTTTTTTATGAGAAATTTAGACATGGAAATTTCTGAGGAACTTACTCTAAGCAATCATCTTCTTCAACTGATTTTATTTACTTATATTAGTATGATCATTTTGCAGTGATCTTTCTTATCCTGTCTCTGCTCCTCTTTCTTATCCTCCCAGCTCTGTTGTGATCCTCTCTACAGAAAACACCTGCATTTCCTTGACTCGTGAAGCTCTAGTTCCTCTGCCTAACTCTGCCTACCATGAAGTTATTAAAAGTCTGGCCTAATTGCTTCCTGCTGCCAGCTGCACAGCAGGTGCCGGTATTCCGCGCTCCTGGGGTCGGAGCTCTCCTGGTGTGCTACCCAAACAGCAGCACATTTCCAGAGGCATCTGCTGCTTGGGAATCTTGTACAAAATTATATTGTGATGCCCAAAACTGCCCCCAGGACTCGAGTTGAGGCCACCTCAGTGCAGAGCAGAGCAGGACAATCTCCTCCTGCTGTGCCTGATGCACCCCAGCACAAGGCTGGCCCTCCTGGCTGCCAGAAGAAACACACTGGCAGGAGAATTAACTTGTGGCCTGAGAGTGAAAAGACCAGACAACAAATTCATCCTATGTTACTTGATTGTATTGCTGCATTAGCAGACTTCTCACACACACACAAAAAAAAAAAAAAAAAAACCAAAAAAAAAAAAAAACCCAAAAAAAACCTCTTGTTATCTGAGAAGAATAAGGAGCTGCTCCCCTTAGATTCCACCTGAACCTGCTTGACAAGTTCCTAGGACTCTAGGCAGCTTTGGAGACTTCAGAAGCATTTCAGAATGGCCTGACATTTTCAGGTCCTGAGAGCTCTGTTAAAATTTCAAGACAAAAAAGGATTTCAAATCTGTCTTATCTTGAGACCATTGTTACCTTGTTGAAATAATGTGGTATAGATTCAGAGAACTCTAATTGCAATTTGTTTTTTCGCACTGTTGTTTGATTAACCAGTCGCATTTTCTTTTATAAGCACCAAGGTCAGTCATTTCCTCAAACAACCTCCTACCCTGACCATCTTTCTCAAAATCATTGCAAACAGGGAAATTTCATAATGTCACAATCTTTCTATTCTCTATGTTGTATTTAATACAGAATACTCTAATAAGGCTTCTGACCTTCATTAAATTACTTGAAACTGATTAAATATTTTTGATAAAGTTACAAACAGTTATCATAAGACCTTTATTTTTTGCGAAGTCTACACTATGTCAACAAAAATTATCCTTTAAGTACCATCTCTAAACTTAACACTCTCTCAGAATTTAATTCTGGAAAAATGCAAAATCTCATTATTTCAGTCTATTTCATGTGCTCATTCAAATCTATGCTTCCCTAATTCTCATTCATAAAAACTCAGAACAGGAATTACAGGAATTACACAGTGACAAATCAGATCCAGCATAGTTTAAAGAAGGCATCATCTTTTCTTATTTGAAATTATACTTCTGAAATTTGGTTGAGGTAGATCCCAGAAAAAGAATGTCAGTGGCACACCCTGAGAATGGTATGAAATGAATCATGGTGAAAATAAGTAATGCAAAAATGCAAGGTTATACATATAGGAATTTACATTACTTGCACGACATGAGTTTAAGCTATGCATGAAAATGTCTTAGATACAAATGAAAGAGGGGAGAGAAATTTGACATGACTAATTATCAGTTTTACAATGGGCCCACATTGAAAGGCAAAGCCATTTTAGAAAGGTAGCATGTGAAATCTTTTTGGTGAGTATTCATGACTTTTACACAAAATAATTGCAAAATTTTCTTTTAATTACTCCTTCACAATTCTGGTCATTCATGTTCAAAAGCAATCACTCTCTATCTGGAGCAAGTAGATGGGGAAGCAACCAGTATGATCACAAGTTTGGACAGTCTGTTTTACAGGGAAGACTAAAGGAACACTTGGCTTACTGACTCTCTTAGAACAGAAGCCAAGAGGAGACATGTTTGCTCTATGCAAACACATCACAAAGTTAAATATTAGAAACAGAAGGGCTGTATAAACTAACAGGCAAGGTCACAAAAAGACAAAAAGTAATGGCCAAGGAATACACTCAGAACAAGTATTATTGAAAGTGCTTACCTGTCAGATCAGATAGTTTCTGGAACACTTTTCAAACAGCAATAAAGAAACAGAAGCAAAAAAAAATATCTCGTTCAGTAGAATTAATCAAGTTGTATTGGGTCGTGTTTGTTTGCATGTACACACTATCAGACCCAGCAGACATAAAAGATTTGTGCGTGTGGCATGTGTGACAACGTTCCACGAGCTGGGGGGCAAGCAGTGAATGTCCCTCCTGACCTATTAACCATCCATTCCCAGCAGAGCTCCACAGCTCTCAGGCTTTGCGTGGCAGTGGGCAAGCCGGGCACAGGGATGTTCTTTGTGTCTGCATTTTGCAAGCTGCTTCACCTGCTCAGAACCACTTGCAGCTGTGGAGTCAAACAGTCCACCCAGGAAAAGCAAACCTTGGCTCACCAGGCTTGAGTGTCCAGATGACAGCCTCAGTTATATGGCTCAGTCTCAGGTAGACCTGGGAGGAGCAGGGAGTTGGATCAATGATCCTTATGGGTCCTTTCCAAACTAATATTCTGTGATTCTAATGTGAATAATTGGTACACAAAGCAAGACTCTCCCATCTCTTTCTTCTGCTCAGGGCTCCTAATAAAGCCATAGGCAGACACATTGCAGTCCAGAAAGATTTCCTAGTGAATATCTAAATACCTGCATGACTAGATAGAGTTAAGCAGCAATTTTAGGAATCTATCTTTAAACTTAATTTTTAAAAGTGATACCATGCAGGAAAAAAAAGTACCTTTGCACATTTATGAATCTGTCTTTTAGATAGAACTCATTTAAGCTAACTAAACCTGATTCTAAAAGGCAGAGTGCTGGAATTTAAGCTAATTTAAATAACATTTGCTTCAATGACTCTAAGGCACCATGTATTTTATACAGAAATGTTTTCAGCATGATAAATGCAATTTTGCACACATTTTTCTGATCTATTCAGATTATTGCCTTGTATGTTATCAAGATACAGCAGTATATTGTGTTATCATATTTTCAAGTTAAACAAGAAATATTTTGGTATTTCTCTTTAACAAATTAATTCTATGAACATGTTTCATTTAGAGAAAATGGTTAGCTGGCTTATGTTCACTGAAATGTTTAACAAAAAAGCAATATGACTTTATTGCAAAATGAAAACATTTTTCTGGGAACCTCATTCCGGTGCCTTAAGGATTGTCATTATGCTGAGCATCCAGTGGCAAATGTATCTCACTGGAAGTGAGTAAGAAAGACTATAAAGTCAATATAATGTCAAGTCAAATATCTTCCCAAAGCAAGATGGGCTGCCAATTCCTCCTAAAGGAGTCTCAAAGGGAATTAAATTATATTCTTCACTGCCTAAAAGTCCCTAAACACAGGTTAGAGCACGTTTTTTGAGGTGCTGTGCTTTCAACTCTATGAAGCAAGTACCTCTAAAAGAGCACCTTGTTGTGCTTGCAACTGCCTCATTCTCATCAAGTCCACACAGTGAGCACTGACCAGTGACCGAGGCGGAAAAGTTCACAATAAACTCCTAAGTAGCTTTTTACAACATGCATTAAAACCAGCAAAGAACTTTCCAGACACTTCCCTAAACATTGATTTGGAAAACATTTGATTCTTATATGCATAAGAATAAGGAAAAAGGAAATAGGATCTTGCAAGATATTAAGAGGGTTTGGAGTTTTGAGGTGTGGGCTTTCTACCCCTCAGTAGAAGATTGCAGCATCTCTTTATACGGCCATTTTAGCAGAGACAAAAAAAAAAACACAATAAAAATTTCAAACATGAAAAGCTAATTTAATTTCCAATAAAGTCTGAAGAAATTAAGCTCTCCCTTAAACACTCATCTTATTCCATTTATTTGTAAGGAGGTAAGAATTGCTCCATGAACACAAGTACATAGGAATGGAATCCTAGACCTTCAAGCTGAAGAGCCAATTTCGTTATTCACTTTGTTGCTTCAAAGCAGGATAAACTGTACCTATATAGTTTCTTTGACATGAAGTTATTCTGTCAAGTACTCATTGTCACAAGACCTTGGCCCTAAGCAGCTGGGGTCATTTTTAAACTTACCAAACCACACTGACCTGAGCACTCACTGATAATCTCCAGGATAACTAAACACCTTCTTTAAACTTCTTTTAGTTGTCTTTTCCCCACTAACAAACACTGAGTCTCCTTATGAAACGAAACAAACAAACAGAACAAAACTACAAAAAAGAACCTACAAACTTCATCGGAGAAAGGAATGTAAGATATCTTTGTTTTGGGAAAACACAGAAGAAATCTCTTCACATGGAATAGAGTACCTTTGACCATAGTCCATTGATCTACACTCCAGTGCAAATATCCAGCAGCCAATTTCCATTTTCAGCATCACTGCCACATGTCCAAGTACTATCTCTAGTCATGCAGTCTCAGAGTGTTGAAATATTGGCAGTACATTAAGAAAATAATTCTTAATTCAGCCTAGTGGCTTCATCTCTAGGCAGCAGCAATGTTGGGCACAGTTCGGTCTCTCTTCCATTCTGTCCATGGCTGCAAGAGGGAAAGTCAAATGAAAAGATCATTTTACTAGCCCCACTGATAGTACTTCCATTTGGCACACTGCCCAAACCTCATGCTGTTTCTCCTCTTTCTGGAAGATTTTGCAGAGCATGGCAGTCTACAGTCACTGAGGGCAGGACAAGACTCTTAAAAGGCTGGGCAGAGGTACAGAGGAAGCACATGAAACAGAACAAGCTTTTTCCCATTCTCTGTTCCTTGCTCTGAGAGGGATACTCTTATCCATTTAAATGATATCTGTTTACTTCAGAAGCTACTTGCAACAAGATCAATAGAAAGCCTGATGGCATATTCAGCCCTATTTTGCCAAGTTTGCACATTCTGGAATTAAAGCTGTTCTATTTAAGTAGGGTTAAAAAAGACAAATGTTGAGATATTAACCATGTTAAAGGTGATCACACATTGATCAGGACCAAATGCTTAGCAACTTGCTGAACAGCTTATGGTTTTCAGACATCTCTTTCATATAAATCAGAGTGTTCTAAAAAAAATCTCTTTCCTTTTTAATTTCAGTCAAATTTTACAAAATAAGAGTTTTGCAATGTGAAGAATTCTATTGCTAGAAATTATTAAATAGAAACATCACAAATTTATGTACAATACAAAGATGTTACAAAGTAAAGCAAAACAATTAAGACTCAGATAAGGATCAGTGAAGCCAAATGAGACAAGTTCTTTAAGGCAATTTCTTAAGAAAAATGCTTCTATAAAATACTTCTCAAATTTTACAAGGTAAAGATACCTTGTAGATTAAATTGTTCAATATTTTCATTAAAATTCATTTTCCCTTGTGTATTCTTAGCTGTAGAGTAGATGAGTTGGTGATCTTATTGCTAAGTGCAATTAAGGCTGCTCAGACAACCACAGTTCTTATGTTTCTTATATCTTGGTAACTCTTCAGTACTTAATGTCTTGTAACACAGATCTTTTGAACACAGAACACAAACGGCACAAGTTCTCCCCTTCCAAGCCATTCATAGTCTAATGCAGTCACAGACGTGTTACACAGGAAGAAATTTGGGTGTGTAGGAACAGCTTATCACTTGTAAAAAGTTAAAGGATGGAAGCCTTTCTGAAATCAAGCACATTTCAAGCAAAAAGAGCTTTTTTGACCCAAGTGTTAGCACAATGGCCATTTCAGGTAGGAGATGAACCTAATAATAATCAAATATTTCATAGGTGTCATTCTGTTTTTTTACAAAACATTTCAATGTTTGCTGTCACTGTGTTCTCAAATGCTTTTCTCTCCACTTCTGTGTCTTTTCTCTGGGAGACAAACACATCCACTCTTACCAAGCAACACCACAACAGTATGTCCATTTAAGAAATGCTCTGAAGTTGCCTTTGTACTGGCAAGTCCCACCTTTTCAGTGAAACCCTCTATTGTTCCACCTTTCCACTTTCATAGATACTTTAACTATACACATGAATATTTATTAGCAATGACTATCAGATTGGCTAAATTTCACACAATTCATAAACACACAAGTCTCCCTCCACACAAGAAAAGATAGCTCATCTCAATCACACAAGGCACTTGAAAACATTGAAAAGACGACGGCTGGATTTTATTGCCCTTAGGCAAGTTTGCTGGCATTTAATTACGTACTCTCATTGGGTGAATCTTAAAAAGGCTCAGCATACTGCTAGCAGCCCTGGAGCACAGACAGACATATTTTTAAATCTTTCCAATATTAAGAATTTTAAAGGAATTATTCCTCATGTAATGCAGACAAACAGAAGGTACTGTCTAAAACTGCAGAGAGGCCTTCCAGAACCTTAGAACTTGGCAGCTCCCATGCTATCATGCTCTCAGCAGATTCTCCTTCCCTACTAAAACCCTGCACCTGATTAAGGCAGACAGTGTTCTGAGCACAGAACTGTGGGTACGCTGTTTTTCCTGAATAAAGTTTTCCCCTTCCAAAACTACCACTAAAATAAACAACATATTTTCCACCACATACATAGAAAACATAAGTTGTATTGATTCTATCTTGACTGTTTCACATGAAACATATTGCTGTAGGTCTACAGGCACTGGGAGAGAATGCAATTAATTGCTTCACCTCACTTTTGCGTAACTGTGCAATACAAATCATTTAGGTTCCAACAAAATTGCCTTTTTTGTTTCCCTTTGTATGTGATTTCTTGACTGTTGCACAGCATAACTGACATGAACCAACCAGAGACACAAAGTGGAGGACAACTACACAGCATGTGATTTTTGTGCTGTTATTCCCAGCTGTCTATTTGCAGTTTTCATTTGCACTGATGCTTACTACTAAAGCAGACATTTATGCTTGAAGCAGCATTTTTATCGGCTCCATCTACGTACCCTCTGAACCAGAAATCATGTGGAGTTTTTATGCAAAAGATAATTCTTAGCCTATAGCTAGGAGTGGTCATACTAACATGCACACTCCTAAATACTACTGTTTGTCAATGGTAAGTGAAAAAAATATTAAATGAACTGATTTGTGCTGGTTTGGCCATAATGATTAATTTCTCGCATGATGGAACATTGTGATTATAGGGCCAAATGCAGAAGATGTTGACCTTTTATCTTTTTATTTCAGTTTCCTTCAGGCCACTTGAGCTTTATTTACCAGGTTTATTAACCACCATGGGGTTTCTTCTGCAAAGAATGGTTTTGATGATCACATTACTAGAGAATTACAGCAAGTACCATGAGAAGAACAACAGCTAAGAATAAGCAAAGACTTCAGGAGTTACCCACCCAGCAACATAAAGTCTGGTGAAACAGGATTAATCAAATCACATATGTGAAGTTCCTTTTATGTTTCCTATGCAGAATGCTAAAATTATTAGGTTTAATTAATACTACCTTAACATTTACTGCAGAGGCATCTTTGTGTACAAGGGACTCAGTAGGAAAGCACATTTAAGATCTTGTTGTCCTCAGTCACAATCACAATTTTCTTCTAGTGCCCCATAGCACACCGCTTATCCAGGCCATGAAGTTCTGGACTAACCATTTTGGAATTCTGCAGTAAAATTGGATCAGTAACTGATTTGGGACAAAATAATTCAGCATTTTCCCATTCCAATAAAAAGGCTAATCCTAATGCATTCAGTTGTGTGATTTTGAAGCAGTGCAGGGTAGGAATCACAAAGTCTTTGACTGCGCTCCTGAAACACCTGTATCCAAGATCTGCAACTTAATCATCCCCTCTGTAAAGCAGTCTTGAGAAATTAAAGGAAACCACCCTGCTAACAGCCAAGAAACAAAATTTAAAATTGGAACAACTTCAGTAAATGGATAAATACAAATCTTTCTTTTTTTTTCTCTGATAAAAACACTTTTATCAGAGTAGAAATCTATCATTTGCATTTCCAATGTTACTTTAGAAACTATTATCCTCTGCCAATAATTACACGGTGGTTTTGTGTTGTTGGGTTTTTATTTTTCCTGGTTTTCTTACAGGACGTAAATTGAATACTACAAATATAACAAATGAGATCTATCACATTTAACTCTGTCTAGATATGCCAGTACTTTCCCTGTCCTTCCTAATATTTGAACCCTACTGTCTGTATTCAGCTGTATATGATTGAAGATAATTATGTTCCTTCAAGTATTGTGAAAATCAGCAGTTAGAGGGAAGGGTAGGGCATAAATTGCTGTCCTGCTGAGAGAAAGACAAACAGATTTCAGCCCATGTACACTCCATTTGGCAGCAGCTTTCTAGCGAGTCAGCAAGTGCACCCTTGCTGGCTGATGAGCACACAGACAGTTCCAGTCTAGGTATAGCATTGCTGTCTCTTGCTGGTAAGGGATGTCATGGATGACATGAAAGAGAACTCAGCTGGAAAAGGTGAGAGACAAAAGATACAAATTATAAGAAAAAAAAACCCACTCATTAGTTCTGCTTTTCATGGTGTAGCCAATAATCTGGGATCATATGAATTACATCACACAAGTATATCTCATATAAGAATATATTTTCTAGTAGATTAATTATTTGGCATGGTGCAAGTTATGTGGCAGAAAAGAAATGTTAGCATTAGGAAGACTTAAACTTTTCAGCCATGTCAAAGTTACATTGTAGAATATGATTAAGTCAGATGCTTTGTCCTGTTTCGCCTGCTTTTTTGCCTTTTTTCCTGACTTGGAAAGTTCTGCTCTTTGCTCAGCTGCTGCTGCATTTTTATTCTCTCAGACATTCTGTAGGTCACAAGGGTATCGTTCTGACTGAGATGTGGTCAGAGAGAATAAGAAAAATCGATTTTGGAAAACCTCTGTTAGAACTCTTTCATGAACATTTTGTTATATCCATTGTGGGCTTTTAAAAGACTGAACCTGTGAATTTGCTATTGCCATGTCTTTGTATGATTTTTGTAGCCTTATAAGCTGAGAAAGAGCAGCACAGCATAGAAAACACCCCAGTCTTCATGTGCACTGGGACAGATTCCCTTTTGTATTAGAGTGTAATTTAATATTCTGTGCACAGGCATGCAGAATTTCTTGCTGGGCGCTGAATTATGCAGAGAACTGTAGATCTGCAAACAGGAAGCTAAGCTTAGAAAAGATAATGTATTAAAAGCACCAGTGAAAAGCTGTTCTGCTTTCTATGTTCTTTAGCTCCCCCTAAAAGTCCTCTGTCTTTTACTAAATCTACAGGAAGATATTTGGCACAGGTGTGTTAAAAGGTAAAGTTTTTTCAAAGACTTGAAAACTACTGGTCCTATCTATCTGCCAAGCTTTTATATGGTTCCCTTCCCCGTAACACCTTGGAATTTCCACTGATCCGATCTCTGAAAAATCAATGCAGAAGATGAATTAAGCATATCTGAGTGTTTGTGTGAGACTGGAAAACCTTTTGATCCACAATCTCAGCACTGTTTTTTAGTTTGGTTCAACAGTAGCAGAGGGGAGAGTGGGGGGGGAGGGGGTGAGTGAGGACTTGTGATTAGATAAACTCCTTTTAATTTTTTCTTTCTGTCTTAGCCAGATGGAAACACATGGACAATTGGTTTACAGAGATCTTTATCCTCTCTCCTTCATTAGCACCACAGGGAAGTTTCTATAGTGGCTAATGCACTTACTGACATGGTTTCAACAATTTAATCACCCAGAAGCCTCTCTGTAAGGTCAATGTTCTCTACATTTGTTCCAACTCATTTACTGAGTAGAAAGGTGAACTTTTTCATTCCAGGTATGTCATTATGGAAATCATGTTAATGAATCAAGACACTGGAGGGCATATGTATCTCTGTTAGCAAAAGATTAATGGAGACTTCATCAAGCAGGATTCAGTCTTAAATTCTTCTGGTAAATCCAGGTTTGAAGTCTATTGTCCATTAATAGTCTGGATTTATACTGGCATAGCAGCTTCCATTTCAGAGAAACTCAAAACATTTTGCAAACATCAATACAGCACACCCAAGGAACAATTCTTCTATTACTGAAACACAATAACCTGAGGGCACAAAGAAGTTGTAGCACACAGCACCGCATAGTAAAGTGGGATGGATGTCAGCACACACATACTACAAATCCTGCTCCTGAAAGAAAAAGCTTTTGCTCAATGAATGGCAAGCAACTTTTTTTCTATTTATAGATCACATGCATATATTATTTATTCTATATTTGGGTTTAAGCTAACTGGTACATAATCTTACTTAATTATTTATGATCGTAGAGTGAACTGAACAAAGTTCGCGTGTTGTCAAAGAGCAAATATTCACTTAATATTCATTAAAATTGCCTAAAAAAAAAGTAAAAAATAGTAATCTAGAATTAGTGGGAAGGTACACTACTAATTATTCTCTTAGTACATACGAGGATACTACTTGTCGTCTATTCGTGATTCAAATGCCTAAAAAGGAGAAAGGGAAGTGCAGGTGCACTGAATACAGGAATTTTTTATAGCTGAAGAGGATGGATAATTTCTTTACTTTCAAGGTAGCTTCAGGTCATAATGTGATTTGGGGCTCTATATCCAGCTCTGTTTTAGAGAACAAATTGAATATATCTGCAATTATATATTCTAAAAAGACATGTTTCTCTAGTACAACATAATTTTACTTTCTAATTGTAGAATTCAACACAGTGCTATTTGGAATAAACCTTGATTCTTCACATTGCTTTACCACTATATTATAGAAACTAATAAAATCACCTGTTGAGAGCTCCAGCATTTAAGTAAAAAAGCACATACTGTTGACCTTTTAATTTTAAATCTTTTTTCAACAATAGACATTTTAGGATGTACAGTATTTTCCAGAGAACTGTCTTCTCTTATTCCTTTTAGAGGAATTCAACCTGCCTTTCTCTGTAGTAGCAGTGATGTACTGACTGGTGAAGAATATATATTTTAGCAGGTTGCCAGGAGTCAGGATGAACCAGTGTCTCTGCATCTCAGCAATCATAGATCCATTGTTCCTGTGCTGAGTTATGTGAATCATGCACATACAGAAGTAGAATTATCTATTCTTGCCAGAAGGACAAAAGTAATCCAGTTAGTTGCACATACAGCAGTATGATGACAAGAGAGAATCCTAGGGTGAATGTCAATAAAAGGTTAAATCTGACTAGTCTGACATACTTTGTACAGAAGAAGTGAGTTTGCCTGAAGTACAGCAAGCTCATATTCAGTGCTTTGTCTTCGTGTACATAATGTAGGGAAAACACAGCTGGGATGTGCTCTTCCCTCCTGTACATGACACAGGTTCCTGGACCTGATACACAACAACCAGATCCCACTAGAGACAATGGATTTGTACAAGCATTCTTAAGCATTCATCTTCTCTCCAGTCTGAATCTTTTCAGATGTCAGGCAGCCCGTACAAAGAGAGTTCTTTAGAGATGGAGGTACTGGAGCCAGAGGTAGAACCACCTCTCTGGGTTTGAACCTAGACTTGTTTCATCATAGTTTGGAACATGGTTATGTAAACCAATATAGACCAAAGCCTCATTTCCACTAAAACTCTACAGTACCATCTCAAGTACCCATGTACTGGGAACTCTGTTAATTGACTTTGCCTTTGTTGATACAATTAACTCATTTTCATTGCTGAGAGGGCAGTTTCCCCACTCACAGCTGTAAGCTCCTGAGAACCATCTCTGTGGGTATAAAGGATTTCTGCTTCTTGGATAAGAAAAGCTGTGCAAAAATAATTCAGAACTTTCTTCCTACACCTTGTTCAGTCTCCTGCCTTTCAGAGTAAGTGATATGCATGACTGGGGAAAAGTCCAAGAACAGAGTCAGCATACATTAATTATAATTCTCAAAAATACCATTTCCAACCTTCAAGCATTTGTGGCTCATCATGTGCTAGAGGTGTTCTCCACATATTTAGTAACCCCCACCCTGGATCTTTATACAATTTTCCCAGTCTGTCTTACTCCTAAGTAAACGTTTAGTAGCTACAATACATCACAGCAAAGATTACCGTCTTAATGAGCTTATTTTTACAAAAAGAGAAATTGCACCTGCCCGTTAAGATGGCCTCTGGCTCCCAACTCTGTATCATATCTTTCAGTTATCCAGATCTTGAATTCTCTGAAGTTTTGATAGAAGGCAATGGTGAAGGGTGCAAGAACAGAGACAGGATGTCTTTCTTCTGCACCTGTCAACACCTAGAGGAAAAACCCCAAAACTGATTTTATATTCAAATGCAAAGAAGGAGAATGATCTAGTGAGTACTGGATCACCTTTTATCTGTTTCTTGATAATTTTTGAGAGGAGGGAAGGTAATAGTAGAAAAATATCTGCCTGCACTGCTTTAGAACTCATTTCTTCTGTTTAAATATAGAGTGAGTTACAAATTATCATTTTCTCTTCTGCTTTATGCTTTGCATTTGTGAAAATCACAATTATTCATTTCTATTGGTCCTCTGTACCCATTTTCTTCACTGCAAGATAAAGTAACTCTCAGCTGTGCGTTGTGGTGATAATTGAAGTAGATCGTGAGTGATTTGCTAGATATGACAGAGGTAACCTTCAAATCACTCTCTTTTATGATAGATACAACAAACCTCCACACATGCTACGTCTGCTAGGGGTTATAGAAGGGGTGCCTCTCCCGCTTTGCCAATAGGGAGCTCACAGACCAAGGCATTATTAATGCCCACCCTACTGCCTGGTGTTACAGATTATCAAAAAGTGCAGAGGTGCATTGCTTATTGAAAGAAACATAGCCCTCGAATGATGGGAAGAGACAGGGACTTTCATGGACTGTGCCTGCAAATATAAACTTAAAAAGAGGAGCCTGAGTTACACAAAGAGTGCTGTATCCATGTTATGAGTAAGGCAGTAATCTACAGATGGGTACCTTCTTGGACTCAGGTGTTTAATAAGCTTGAAATGCATTGCAGAAGAGAAAAACCTCTGACTGACATCCAGGGAACTTACATCTGCTCTTGTACAGATAGAGATACTGCAAAAGACTCAATACAAAAATGCTTGGATTTGCATGAGGTAATCAGATTCAGCTATAATGTACAAGCAAGAACTCTGGGCATTGTAGTCAAAAGAAAATCTAATTTGTGGGCTAGAATTAGAGTTCTATATATGAGACAGCAATTGGGGCAAGGAGGTGGAAGGAAGAGAAAAGAGGAGGCAGAAGTGATGCCTTATTATCCAGGATAATTTCAATTCACTTTTGCTCAGAGAATAAGGAATATATCATACAATGGACAGAGAAGTTTTACAGGGGACCTTTCAGGGGCTGTGTGGCAGAGTAAAGCCACAAACTCTAAGTGTTTGTTCTTTTTTTTTTCCTCTTTACAGTAAATCAGTATAGTTCTTGCTAAGGAAACTATATGCAGGCTTACTGCATCAGTATTTGTTCTATAGCAATTACTTATGGATTTACAGCATATGATTGAGTGCAACAGCAATGAAAGGAGTCAGATTGAGCCTGTATGACACCCAGTGAATGCATGAGGGGGTTTTCTTTGTTTTTTTCCCTTATAAAGGAAATGTTTCTAATGTAAGCAATTTATCAGTTTGCAACTCTCACCTGCTTGCTTTTCTCATTGGTCTCATTGGTTCAAAACATCTGTATGAAAACTTAAGTATGGTGTTATATACCAAGGAGAATCAATTTCTTCAAAAAAATCATCATCAAGATTTTTTTTCTCCTGAACCTAAATCCTACCTTTTTAATATGTATTTAAGAAAGTTTAACTCAATCAGTGGGTGAACCTCAGATTCATAGAGAAGCCTCAAAATAATCATGGGAGTTAGTCAGTAAATAGTTTATAACAGATACCAGATATATATTTAGATTTATACATTTTAAATACAGTTATTTTACTATATTATACATATTTTCATGTTTTTATATAAAGAAGCAAGTGTTATGACTCCAAATGGAATAAGACTTGCCACATCTTCAAACTATTTATTTTCCTCTTGACAGTGGTAACTAAAAGCTTTTGGTGGGAGTTT
This sequence comes from Irena cyanogastra, assembly GCA_013397155.1. Lineage (NCBI taxonomy): Eukaryota > Metazoa > Chordata > Aves > Passeriformes > Irenidae > Irena > Irena cyanogastra. The sequence continues at coordinate 200,531 of VWZV01016552.1, forward strand.
TGAAGAAAAATATGATCAGGAATTTGCTCCAGCAGCCTTCAGAAATCTCTGTATACCTCAGAGCAAATATGCTAACAACCTCTTGGAGCCTCGTATCTCCAAAAATGCAATATTCCACACATTTTTTTCAGTTTCCATAAGTAGTTAGTGTTGATTTGAGAAGGGTGATAAAAAAACAAACTCAGATATCAAATTATTCTCTCATACAGAAATAAAAGGAAGCTGCAGATATCCCTCCATCCCTCCTGAGTACCAAAAAAATATGTGAAGTTCCGAGTCACTCTCTTCTTAATAAACCTGTTCTAAATGGATTTCCACTTACCCACAATATTTCTCTGTTTCTGTCTTTAATTCCTTCTTTTTAGGACCGCTCACTCTTTTCCTTCATCCTCCTCTCTCCTCTGAACAGGTTCTACCCCAATATGTCTCATTAATTTTGAATAGTCTCTGTTAGCTTGCACCTCGTCAGTTCTGCTCACTGGCATCTCAGTCTGCCATTACTTCAGCTCGTTGCCATGATGCATGATGGCATTGAAGCTTTTTCTGGTCTCCACGATTATCCTCTGACTCTAGTCTCTCAGCTGGAATTCATTATGCTTCATACACAAATGCTCGTCCCTGAGCTCCTCGCACTTAAGGGAGAGCTGGCTACACTTCAGATGTGGCATAACTTTGAAGAAGGGCAAAGCTCCTTTCCAAAATCCATGCTGTTACCTAAGAGAAAGTAGGAGACTGAGAGAATGATTTAGTAACTTAATACAAACCTGAGCAGCACAAAGACACACGTGCTCATTATGGAAAAAATATCTCCCTCAGTAGACTTTCTTAAAGCAGGCTCTTTGGCATTGAGACTGTTTCTTCTTCTCTGTTTATGAAAGAATTGCCCAGTGGGGAGCCAGGCTTCATGGGCACCATGGGACATCACCATGACATAGAAAATCAGCATCTGAAGGAAAGAGCTACTCTCATGTCAGCTATGTGAGAATCATTGCCCCCAAATTTAGTTTCAGTCATGAAATCAGTCTCCTGCTCCTACTTGTTGGTATGTACTGGACTGAAAAGAGCATTTTTGTTTCCAAATGAGAGATTGGATTAAGAAAAGCAGGTGTATGAGACACTGTAGCTTCCCCTTTTACACGCTTTGGCTGTCCATCTCATTTTCAATTCTGATGATTAACTGAGCTAACCTCCAGCCAGTACTTTTTTTTCCAGTTCATTGTTATATCTGGCACAAAACTCATTGTTTCTGTGCCAATCACAAAAGAATTGCTTTGCTTCTTCTCTGCCCTGTGCCTTACTCATTTCAATGATACAGGGTTTTGTACATGTCCATTGTGCCAGACTTCCCTAGCTGCTGGCAGACACCTCTCTGCAGCTCCATTTTGTTGCTCTGCCTCCAGACCTATGGATAGGAGGCTGAGCTCTTTCCAAGGCAATTCAATGAAGTTAGTTGAAGTGAGGGGGAAAAAAAAAAGCAATTGACAGCAAAGGCAGACAGGGCAACAGAGGCTTTTAAATGTTATGGTGTTAGAAAGCACCAGGAGTTATAGACAGGAAGAAAATGGAAGAGAGAAAAATACTGGACAGGAGAAAGCAAAACATAAAAGACAATTAAGTGGTCAAGTGACAACTTCAGCAAGCTAAGAACAGTCTATTGTACTAGTCACTAGAAATCTGGTCTCCATGTAGGCAGAAAATACTGCCAAGTGAATGACAAGATACTCCTTTATTCCTTCATTCTTCTCTCTCATTTATTTTTTCCTTCTAGTTCTTTGAATTACTTCCTTGCACTATAGATTTTTCAATTGGACCTGGGGCAGCAAAGGAGAAGTAGTGAGAAGAGAAAGCAAAGAACACATTTCTCTAGATCTGATATAACATTTCATTGCCTTCTCCTAATAAGTTGTTTTTTGGGGTTTTTTTAATAGCACACGATTATACATGTATAACCCTGGAAACTTCAGGTCACTTCTGTCCATAAGTGCAATTAACAGTTCTCACAATCTTATCATCAGTTTTGTCATATTTAATGCTTTTCTGGAAGCCCCATCTCTCATATTCATATCATTATGTGACAATCTCAAGTTATATTCTTTGAAAAATAAATGAAGGGTGGGATTCATCTCACCTAATTTAATCTGAGTAGAATGTAGACACCTACTTCTCAGCCAGCTCCCTAGGCTGATTTCATAATCAATGAAGAGAATTAGGAAATTTAAAGCTTGGTTCCTCTGTTCTATTTTAGAAGTCTATTTTATTATGAGATATGCTGCACCCAAGAAGTGCCTACTTCTCCCCACTGACAGAGGAAGCTGTAGATTATGACATTTGGTCAAATAAAATCTTTTTACCTCTGCAACTTCTGGAAAAATATCAGAATGTCATGTCTGATATAAATAACTTTCTAATTACTATAACATTAATATGCAAATGAGAATAACCACAAATATTTTATTTAAAAACATATGCTTCAAGAATTTCAGGCTGTCCTTTCTTTAGTCTATTTGATGAGCAGGCTGGTTTTCATCTTTTTGCTATATTTGAGTACCTGAAACTGATATTAAATACTGCTTTAAAAATACCATTTCCCTTTATCTTCAAATATTTCTTTGTCTCTCACTTCACCCACCTTGCAGTTCTCTCACTTTCTATGACTTTTTTTTCGTTTTCTGGGATTTACTGCATTGACTTCTGCAAGGGTATGGGGAAGGCAAGAACATACAAGGCTATCTGATCAATGGCCTTTTCAATGTAAAAGGAGATAAGTGAAGGGGGAAGGGTGAACAAGAAAGACAAAAAAGGTACACAAAGGCTAGATAATAAAGACAATGGTAATGAGCAAAAGTCTCCAGGTAATAGTTGCTGGACCATTAAGAAGCTCCAGGCACAAGTTTGGAGAGGATCAGCCTCAAGATATTTCTGTGTCTATGTGAATGCTGCAAGGACTAAGGTGCCACTTCTGAGGTAACAAGAGAGGGAGTTTGGACAAGGGTGTGTGCCTTGCCTGACCTGTGGTGTCACTCCCTGGAGCCAGTGGGGACTCTGTGCCACCCACAGAGGGGCTTTAGGGGGATGTGGGGGTCTTGGACCCAGCCACTTCGGTAGGAATGGTGTGTGTCCCCCAGAACAGCTGCTAGCAAGTGAGGCAGGCATGAGTGAGGAGTGTGAGGGACTCTACACTGGCAGCTGGAATGAGACTGGATCACAGCTTGTGTGCCTGCTGCCAGCTGCTGGGCAGGGGCACATGCCTGTATCTCCCCCAAACCATGTGTGTGGGGTATGTGGGGTCACCAGCAAAGCCCCCACAGGAGCAGCCTGGGAGTGAGGGACCAGTGGAAGTGTTGAAGGGCACAGGATCTGGGCAGGGGTGGCAGCTGGACAAGTACCAGTACCATGCCAGTACTTGGGACAAGTGAGTGTACAAGTGCTTGTGAACCCAGACTGGTGCATATGCGACCTTTAGAAAACTCCAGAAAACAGCTGAGATTTTTATAACTGGCATAAAAAAATAAAATCCCTACTATTCTTTTCTTTTAGCCGGAGTTTGAGATTTTCTTCTCTTGTTTATGCACTATATCTGGCTGCATTTGACACACCTTGTAATACGTATCTCAAATAGAGCTGTGTGCAGCTTGGCAGTTTCACTTCCCAGGGGCTCATGCAATTACAGTCTGTCAAACATATATCACTTAGCTAAGCAACAACTAAGGAGAGCAATAATAACCTACAAATTTTCCATGGGAAAGCACTGCAGAAGGAGAGGCACTATTCCAAGTGACAAAAAGGGATTACAGCTCCAGGAAGAATAATGAGATAAAATTAAGAAGAGTATTTGTTTTGATTATTTTGCTAAATATCAGGAGGGAAAGCCATTCTGACTGGGGAATTATTCACCTTGTTACTCCTCCAAGAGAAATATTAGAAACTCTGTCACTTGAAAAATGCATTGGCAACCGGACAAAGGGGAAAATAAAGAACAAGCCACAAGATAAAAAGACAATAAGTTTGCGGGAGAGCTAGATGCTTTTTCAGGCTTTTTAAAATTGGGTTGGTTGTGGGGGTTTTTTTGACAGAAAGAATTGATAAACTATGTTCTTTGTTGTCTTTGGATATTCACTCACTGTTTGTCAGATTCTCAACAGATTAAACACTCCTGTATTTTCTTTTGAGTTGGTGTTTGTAGTACAGCTTCACTCTATTTTCTGACTTCTGAGAAAACAAAACCTATACTTGTTTTTCTTTTTCTTTTCTTCTTATTTTTTTGGTAATATTCTGGGTCTATGCTAAGCAGATCACTGTTCAGCAATTTCACTGTGAACAAAAGAGTAAGAAATTACCGTATTTTCATCTCAAAATGAAAATAATAAATTGTCTGCAAAGGGCAAAGGTTCACTGATTCTTGCAGAATCTAATTTGCTAAGCATAGCAAATTAGACCAAGAAAACTGATTATGTGTGAGGTTTTTACTTCATTCTGTACTCTGCTATTCTATAAATGGTTGCAGGATAAACCTATTCAATTAAGATAAGGTACTGTATATTGTTCTGAAAATATATTATGCCTTTTTGAAAGTAAGTTTCTGTTTTTTCATCTCTTTTTTGAAGTTTTCTTTCTTATGGAAAAAGCCTCTGCTTTCTGTGTTCATGTTTGAGCTCAAAGTACATTTTATGATCTGAAATAAAAAGTCTGCATTAAAAACACTGCAGCATTTAAAATACTATACATTAGTTTACCAACCCCTATTATCAACAGTAAGATATCTGCCATATTTCTAGTAGTAGTGTTAAATCTCTGTAAAAATCCTCTTTTGTCTGTAGTCATAAACACCTATTGGTCATAAACATCTGTCAGTAGCTACATATATCTGGTATATCTATCTGAAAGTAGAGTTCACTGGGTGTAGAATTTACACTAGAACCCTGTGTCTTTTCTGTGAAATCTCAAGTAAGTCTTAACTCTGGCTAAGAAAAATACATAATGTTATCAATATTTTTCATTAAACAGAAAATCAACATGTAAGGGAAGTTACTCCCTTTCCTTTCCTTTCCTTTCCTTTCCTTTCCTTTCCTTTTCCTCTCCCCCTCCCTCTTGTCTCTCTTGTTTTTTAAGAATGCAAACCCTGAACAGGGCTTGTTGCAAACTCTTCCTGGGTTCTGGTTCCTCCTTGCATATCTGCCTATGTATTATGCATTGTAAAGACACTGAGAAAACATACAAAAAATGTAGAAGCCTAATGCATGGTTTCTGCCTTACATCTGAGAAGGGACAGTGTTTGGCCACCAGCACCTTGAACCCTGCCTCCCCTTCTGCATAGCAGGACAGCTTCAATAAAAACTCCATGCTGCAATGTACAAGCATGTTTCAGTTTCAAGACTATTGTTTCAGTGGTAGACTACCAGTGATTGCAGCTGTAATACACACCCAGCTGAATTAGGGCTAACGTTTACCAGAGAGGTAAAACTGGTACAATAACAAGATTATTTTCTCCTTGCTGATACAACCTTCCATTCCTGCAGAGAGGGAGAAGGAAAAGGTTGCTTTCCTGATCAGGTATCCCAGAAGCAATATATTCTCTGTTACCAGAGGTTAAGATTAACTTGAAAATTAACAGCAGGAAGCCCAAAGCTCTCAGTCACTAAAGAGAGATGGAATTATCCTCCGGGAATAAATCCTTCCTCACCAAAAAAAAAAAAAAAAAAAAAAAAAAAAAAAAAAAAAGCCATAATGCATCTATCACTTGAGTCAGAAAACTGATGAGCATTCCTTACTCCTGGTAGATATGATTTGAAGATACTGTACTTAGTTGTACATTCATTAATTACCTTGAGTTACAGAGCGTAATGTGATCAGTGGTTTCCAGCTTTTCATTCCCACAAAAGCACGGCTTCACCTACTAACTGGTTGTGTCAGAAAGGCTGGGGAGGACGCCCAGGAAATAAAGTACTCTGCTTAGGTGACTTCAGACTCTCAGTTCTTGACATGGAATCCATTGCCATTTCACAAATCTTTCTCAACTACTGGAGCAACACCAGAAAAATATTTAAAGCAATCTACTCAGCTAAAGAGTGTTGAAATATAGGTTATATACCTAAGAGTCAAAAAAGTCCTATTGCCACCATAGGATTTTTTTAACTAAGCAGAATCCAGCTCACCCTGTCAGATGTAGACATGAAATAAGCTTTTATCCTGGGCAAGCAAGAGCAAAACAGAAGGTCTGTGATAAGGAATATGCAGACAGAAACTGAAGCCATGTGCACGTGGTCTGCACTGCCTTCTTTTTCCAAAAGCTCCAACACACATCAAATGCCTGAAGCACTATGGTGTGTGCAGGCCCACCAGGGGCAAAGTCAGGGCACAGATATAAATAAATGCTATGGCATCACTGCCAGAAAAACCAATTGATTAGGCAATTTGGCTTACCAATTAGTGTAGGCAACCCACAGATGTACAGTTTGTAATAAGTAATTTAAGCCGTCTGCATATAAAAATGACTTAATAGAAACACATGGAAGCTGAATAATTTTTAAGCAGGTGAAGTAAGCTATTTTGCATGTTGCACAAACATAATAAGGTCATTTAAGGAACAATTATGAGGCACCACAGGGTGAATAAAATATAAAACTAGAATGACTGATGGCCAGTATAACCTATCTTAGTTTCCATAATTGCCTATGTGTTCTACAAAGTTAAGTAAAGGGACACATGCAATTTATTTGCTACTGTATGATTAGCTATTATCAAGGAAATAGGATGATTCCAGAGCAGGCACTTAGCTCAAGGAATATAGAATTAAGTGATGTTTTCTTCATACTGCTGGTAGGGGTTTCTTTAAATTGTATAACTTTTTTTAAATTTATATGTTGAGAAATGTTCTCATTCACTGTTAAATGTCCATCAGCCTTCCAGAATTCATCACCGAGTACCAACACAGTAGCTGTCACTCAGACAATTGTCTCCCAGATAATTCAACCTACCCTGCTATCTTCTCCAAGGGAGTGAAATAGCCACATAACAGGAGCTTAAATGGTGGTTTTATCTGGAAGATTATTCTGTTTGTGAAGCAGCCGATTTTGAAAGGTTAGAAGTCCTTTACATGCTTTACATTCTATCAACGAAAGAATGTACTGATAAAAGTAAAGTTAAAGTAGTCTCTCTAATTATAATCAAACAGCACATGATATACTGTATAAAGCCTCCAAAGTCTGCTGACTTATCCATACTTTTCTGGCTCTTAGGTACTTATGCCTACACAGATTTGCTTCTTATAAAAAGTAGATTATGCCTTATCAGCTGTTTGGAAAAAAATCTTGATTTTACAGTCCATCAAAGGTTGACATAAGAAAGAAAAACCATTTTTATATATCACTATTGGCTGTAATATTGATCTTATTTTAAGCTAGTTAATATAACTTTTAATTAGGGCTTTTACTTAGAGAATTATGGCCATTTCTCTAGTCGGTTACAGTTTTCAGATTTGAGGCAATCAAACCACAAACCTTTGTGATGTAGGAAAAAATAGTGCACATAATGTAAATGGACTCTTAAATAGAAGTATTATGACCTTGAGATTTAAATACACGTACCTAAATAAAAATCATGACTCCATGCAAAAATCCAACAGCAAAGCTGGAATGTAGCTGTCTTTTGATACATTAAAGCCGGACGACTTATTTTAAATTAATCAGAAATGTAGAACTCAGCAAGAGAATGCTTATTAAAATCCCCTTACATCGGTATTTCTCATTAGCTTTGAAAAGCTGCTATAGCAAACACTTCTCTAAGCTTAGCACCTTCCTGCAAAAAAAAAAAATTTAACATATTTTTCTATTCTACTGAATGGACTGTAGTAAATAGCAATTCTAACCAAAGTCATAATTTATTGTACAACTAACTGTACAGTCCTCAGCACTGCCTGATAATCACAGAATCACAAAACACAATGAGTTGGAAGAGACCCATCAGGGTTATCAAGTCCAAATCTTGGTCCTGTGTGGGACACCCAAAGAGTCACATCTTGTGCCTGAGAGCATTGTCCAAACAATTAATACCAATGACTTTTACAATATCCCTGTAAGTAACTATAATTTTTCCCACTGAAGAAATGAGTCAATGGAAAATAAATCTTTTATCAAGGATCCCAGTAAAAATCAAAGGCAAGATATCCAAGCAAAGCATCTGTGTCCTAGTCAAGATAAAATTACTAATCCAAAAGATTTGGCATAGTACAAGAAGCTCACAACTTTCCACATTCTAGTTTAAGGCACTGTTGTGGTTAATTCTAGAATCATAATAACCCAGTATCTTCTTTTCTGACAGAAACTGCCTGCAGGCCCAGAAATAAGGTTCTTCTGTCTCTGCTGATGTGCTGATAGAAAATGAGATACTTTAGACAGTTTGGAAGTTTGGATCATGGTCTGAAGGCCAGGCAAGAAGGACTCATGAAGCAATCAATTTTATGTCTTGCAGCATCAATCCTAAAGAATTCTTGAAATTAGAATTAGAATCTAAATAGATAGTATTGATTTGGGTAAACTTTCCTTGAGGATTTTGAAATCTAGTGGACACGGCTTTAGAAATCTCTTCTCAAAGATGTTTATCTCCCAGCCACAATGAATCTGCCAGTCTGAGAAACAACTATGCCCCACAGCAGCCTCAGGATAATTCACCTGCCACTACTTGAGCTTAGTTTCCACACCTGAAGCTGTCTATTCTTCTAGAAAGGAAATTTGTCTCTTAATATTAAAACTATCTTTCTTCAAAAACTTCAAGTGAAATAAGAATGGAATTTTCCCTTTGTGTCCAGTTTTACTATTTAAGTTTTTAATAATTTAAACTTTTATTCTCCTGAATAACTGAAATCATCTGTTGCCTCTGATCTAAACTCCTCTTTGGGGCAGGAATTGTCTAATTATCTTCAAAACCAGACACTCAGACTAAATGGAAAGCAGACCTGTAAGCACAGCTTGCTCATGCCTCCCAAATCATGGAAGTGTGCCAGGTAAGTCTGTATGCAGCTAGGCACACTGCTTGCACTCAACTCTGTTTCAGATTTGTGGATGGCAGTCAAGCAGGATGCAGAGCACATCGCATTCAGGACCTCTTCAGGGGCAACGAGGTCTCATCCCACATAAAGCTAAGCCCCCATGGAAATATAAAATGATGGAGAGGTGATAAAACATTTTTTAGGTAAAAAGTCTATTCAGTCCTACATCATATACTTGTGCTTCACCCCAGCTTTATAACGATGGCTGACCTGTGCTGTTCGAGGGAAAGAATACCAAATATAATAATAAATCATAGTGCTTTAATAAGTGGTACTAACTAAACATTTAGCAACTAAACATGTTGGTCAAGGCTTATCCCTCTTGTATTTTGTAAGACAGATGTAGATTAATACATTTTCGAACAAAATAATAGTTTTTGAGATTCTTTAAGTATATAGAGAAGGACTTTGACTCCACTCCTGCAGTCCTTAAGTAGCGGGAGGAAAAAACTTCTGTTACATTAACTACTTACTGTAAACACACTCAATATTTTCCTGCCTCTTAGGAAGTGTTTTCTAGCTCAGGAGTAAAAGTCCTTCAGAAATAAAATGTCTTTATTCACTAATTTTCTTGTAATGCCTAGTACATTTGGACTGAGACTTCTGGCTGTAACTTCTGGAGACATAATGTAGATGAGAAACATCTGCAAATTATTTCTGACTCTAAAGAATGCAGTCTGTGGTGTGCAAGAATCCAGACTTTAATTACATAGCCATAAAAATTATTTCTTTGCATGATGTAAAGTGTTCTGAGGGATCTTATCTCTTATTGAGCATTGACAGTGACAGCCTTGGAGTATTTCTCTCCTATTCAGTATACTGATGTTCAGGCAGTGTGACTATGTGGAAAGTGTAAGATTATCTTTGGGTAATAAGACACTGTTAGGAAGTAAAATTCAATATATAGGATTAGGATTGTTCACTGAAGCAAACAAATCAAGTAATCTGGATATTGGTAGTTTCAAGGTTCCATGCATATTCTGTAGTTTGTAAATCACCTCTCACTCTATATCTGACAGAAAAGCCAAATGGTTCATCTTCAAGAATTCTCTTTCCACTGCATTACAGTTACCAATTCTAGCACCAGAATGAAAGGAGGAGATAATTCATGACCTTACTTTCTGCCTTGGGACCCTGTCAGTCCCAAAGACAAAAGATGAAATAAAACATCTTTTGGAAAAAAAAGAAAAATCTATTCACAAAATCAGCATGGAACTAATTCTGAACAAGGAAAATCTCCCATTAATTTAAGGCCCGATAGTAGACAAGGCCATTTGAGTTCTGAGCAAAAACACATACCACCATATTTATTCCACTCTCTCTCTAGGAAGATGGTTATATTCAGTAACTAACTTCCAGTAATGCACAGGTGCCCATCATCACTGTATGATCACTAGTCTGTCTGACAATTAGCCAATACACTGATTTTTATCACTTACACAACAGGGTCATATTTTCTTTTCCTGCAGAAGCTCTCTTTAAATAGCACCTTTTAGAGACAGCTGAAGTTCATCAGTTGATGACAGGAACTAGACAGTGCCATCTGCCTTAGCAGCAGTTCAGGTAATAGCAAAGAAAAGCTAATTGCCAAACATGAAATGTGCAAGAGTGGATTTCTTTTTTTTTTAAATGTCCCATAAAAATTGGATCTATATGGCACTATGTGATACTCTGAAGAAGCACTTTAAGTCAGCTTTAAAAGAGCTTTGCTACAAATGTAAGTATCCTGTGTTGAATATTGTGTTATCATAGTTTTGTTGCTTTTGGTATCTGAAGTAGTTGGAGATCTTTGCCTAGCAGCCCACAGCACTTAAATGGGAGCTGCACGCCAGCATAATAGCTGTACTTAAGGGGTATGTACATTTTGCCTCCTTTCCTGGGCTAGCAAAGGTTATCTCCAGGATACTATTGAGGGAGAAGCCTTACTGAAGTCACTAAGGCTGTTGCACATCCAGGTCTCGTGTATCCCGTGTTGCATTGAAGGTGCTCGAACCAGAGCAGCAGAAAAAGTGGCTCTGCAAAGCAGTTGCATGGAGGAACTCAGCAGCAGACACTAGGGGTGACTGCTGACTCTGGGGCCACAAAAGCTGAGATGGGTAACTCAGAGGTGGGCACACAGCACCAGGAAGATCTCCTGAGGGAAGGAAGCTTCAGATGGCCTCACAGATATGGGGCAAAATACTTCACTTCCTCCACAGGGCAAGGCTGACAGCTCAGGACTGCATTTCCCTTTCCAAAGTAGTTTAGAAAGTGTATGGAAGGGAGAGGTAGAAACACACTTAAACTGTGATGATGACAGTAACACTGCTTCTGTTTTTCATTTAGTTTAAAAGGGATAAACATATCTGCAGTCAGGGACAGTATCTCAAGTCTACCACATCCCAGGTGTATTTTCTCAGTTCTAGGTAACAGATTCAAGCACTTCTCTCCCAGTGTTTCCTATAAAAGAGATACCAGTTTATTTTCACACAGTAGCCTGGGTTCAGCAGGAAAAGTTCCTTAGCACCAAGTAGTTTGCAGCAAAAAATGGGAAGTACAAGGTTTGTGTTCCAACAGGGAAGTGATCCATGGACCTGGACCCACTCCCCAAGTGATCATCTACCCCATTACACAAGCCAGTATATCAGGAAGAGAGCAGCACTGTTTCAAAGGGGCTAAAAAACAAGCTCTTGGCACTCTGGGCAACTGCCCTAAGAAGCAGGCATCTTGCCAACCTTGCAGCTGTGTCCACCATGGCCCTGGAGAGTGCTCCAAATGCACAAATTTCCTGCCCTTAGAAGAATTTTAGCTCTCAGTACGTAGCATCATGGAAAAACAGGAGCCTGGGTGTCTGCTGCAGGCCTGTGAATACTATCCAGGCAGCTGACTGCCCAACTCTAAGGAAGAAGACAGGTAAAAACAGAAATTTCCGTAAGAAGATTACCTCCAACAAAGGCAGGTTGTTGGAACTACTGCCTGTTTCTCAGAGGTTATCAGTACTATAGAAAAAAATTAGCATACACCTCTCTAAAATATCTTCTAATCAAGCTCCAGTAGGTATATATACTACCTACTATTCCAGTAGGTTTTTATATTACTCTACCACAAGTAAAAGTATGTCATATTTAGAAGATTCTTATGCTGGCGTGTACACAAAATTTCTTGGACTCTTGCACTGATTAGAACATAATTTCTATATTGGGGATCATTAGAAAAATTAAAACAATGTCTCCTGTAAAATTAAACACAAGCTGCACGGGGAATCTGTACAGCCCTATTCTTACTTTAAAATTTGGCAATAACACCCAGCCCTTTGGGCCAGAATCTAGATGTATTATCATTATTTCTGGAGTGTCTATGACAGTGGTATCAGTGCACTGAAGTTTGCCAAGAATCTGAACTCCCAAAGCAATGTCTTTCAAAAACTATTCAAAAAATTACCCTTTCTACTATTTTCTAAACTCTAGCACACACTCATAAAGGTCACATTCTGAAAGTTTGCATGGAACAGACTACACACACTTCATCTTATTACTGCCTGTCCAGACACATTCAAACTAATAAACAACAGGAGAATTTCTTAAGAACAATCATGTCTTGCTCTGCTTCTGAGTCACCAGGGATGAGAACATCCAGTTTTATGCCCACTAGTTTTAAGTCTAGCATCAGGAAAATCTTCGCTTCATCACAAAACTCAAAATAAAAATCTGTCCTTTTCCAAAATACAGCATGCCTGTCTTTTTATTGAACTTTTAATCTCTTGAAAATTCTCCTTTTTTTCAGACTATCTACAGACTGTCTTTGACAGGATTACAGGAACCATGTCTGAATTATGCTTCTCTATGAAGCAGTCTTGGAATGCCACAGTCTCTCTGATCCAAATTCCCATGAGCCAGAATTGTTGGATTTGGCAAGTCTGCAGTTACACATGGCCTCCAGCTGTTCTGTGATAGGTTAGGAAATAAATTGGCCTTCATCCAGCTCAAGGGATTCATGTCAAAAGCTGTGTAATAAGAATTATATGTGTGCAAATGTAAACATTCACATTTTATACCCATTTTTTTCAACAGTCCACAGATAATTATTACATTACTAACAAAACAGGAAAAATGGCCTTTTCTTCTTGAAAAAGAAAAGGATATATTTAATCCAAGCTGAGAACTATATGAAGTCTTCAGTATTAAACACAGCCTCTTAACAAGCATATATAAAAATTATAGCTATTCCACAGTTTAAGCAATATATTCATAGTTCTCATACAGAAACAGTGGTTCAGAAAAGACTGAACATTCATTAACAAAGGTATAAGTACCTATATTTTTGTTCCTAATAGTAGTAGTAGATTATTGGTATCTCAATTTTGTTATAAGAAATTAAATTGAGTTCAGTTACACTTTAGTGATAGGATGTATGGTCAATCAAAAAAAAAAAAAGAGCATTTTAAATCTTTTAAAATTAAGTAGTAGTTCATAATCAGCAGAGAAATGAAAATCCATCCATTATCCACCAATCCCTGCCACCAAAAGGCACTATAAATAGCACCTAACAAAAGGCCAAGAACAGTGTCCTCTGGATTGGGTTTCTGAAGCAGAAAACCAGAGCTGAAGCAGCAGTTGAGTCAGATACAGAAATCATCTGAAAAGGACTCACAAGACTAAATCTGACATTTAAACAGGATGTATGTTCTTACATGAAATCATAATGGGGATTGATAATGAGTATCAGAGACATGACTAATCAGACTAAACAGTCTAAAAGACAAGTTAGTAATTGCACTTGCACTTTTTGTTGGCAAATCACTGAAAGAATCTAAGCAGGTTTTAATCTAAGCAGGTTTTGCCATTGTTTTGTTAGAATCATGACTGAAATTTCTTAGCTACTCAGCAGGCACCAAGAGAATGATATGCAATGAAGGAATTGCACTTCACAAAATTTTGACAAATAACAATGTTCTGAGGCTAGTATGTGCTTTGAGTATAACTGCCTACATTTCAGTAAGATTAAATTTTTATTAAAAGAATTTTTTCCTTTTCTTCTCTTACTGTGAAAATTTGTATACTCTACTGTTGTGAAATAGTTCTTTCTATCAGAGAAAAAAAAAAAGGATTAAGAAAAAATGACCTAAATGATGATAATAATTTACATTTCCAATAACAAAAGATGCATTTTGAAAAGTATTTGTATCACAACCGTCTACACAGGCCAGTTGAGATTATGCTAAGCTTTATATTGGCAAACAGTGAGATATAAACCTGATCCTAAGAGTTTGCAGAATAAGTGACAGGTATCAGGGACTACAGTAAGTCTGTAAGTGGCAGCTACTAAGTTTGTACTAGAGATATCACTACTGCTGCTGACTTCCTGTAGAGAGTATTACAGGGGACTCAAATTATATGGTGCCAGCTACAACAGTCTTAAAATGGATTCCAGGATCCTCAGATAGATAGGATGAGGTAATTCAGATATAAAGAGAATACAAAACAGAAATTACTAAATAGAGCAGGCACATTTACCCAACTGGGTATGTGGATATGCACCACAAGCCCTCTATTCTCACTCTCACACATATTTGGCTCCCCTGGGTACCCCCACCACTGCCCATTGCCTGCAAATCAGGGGGAGTGAGAGATCAGGATGCTGCCAAGTGCCACAGTACACATCCACAGTTCACTTCCAGCATAACCTAAGGGACTTGCTCAACATCAGAAAAAAAGCTAGAATCATTATGGAAGAGAAACAAGGATTCCTAGCTCCTGGCCAAAAGACTGTACAGATTTATATTGCGAAAACTGACTGAGAAAATGAATATGCAGTTTAGGAGCATCACAAAAGTATGTGGAAGAAAAGGATCTCCTACAACACTCGTTGTGTTACCAAATGCCCGAGCAGGCTCTGGCTGTACTTCCCAAGGAATCTTATGCTATTCCCCACCTGCCCCAGTAGATTTACCTTCTCATCAATAATAAAGAATTTGCTTTCCCCAAAAGCCCAGGCAGACTAGAAGTAAAACATCTTTGTGTGTACCCAAAGATAAAGCAAGCACTTGTAGCTTTCGCTGATTAGCAATTACAAGATTAGCTCTGGGAGGAAAAATTCTCTAAGATTTATAACTGGAAAGCACTTTTATAGGCCTTTGTGGACCATCTGGTAGAATTTAACAGAAAACTCTGCTTACCTCATAGAATTCTTTGCTGACATTTTCCATTACATCTAGGGCTTTTTCTGTCAGGAATCTCTCCATACATTTTGCTGACACTAAGATTCCCTGGATGAAAGAATGAGCTCTGCACTCATTATAATGGACAACTTCTCTCCAGTCTTTCATTCTATCATTGTAAATGAAGTGACACTAAAAAAGGGACATTTTGAGCTGTTTCCTGGCAGGACATTATGCAATTCTGTTCCTTCCTTATCCTATAGGGCAATATGCACCACACATCAAATATGCCCTATAGCTCCTCTGCTGTCCTCTTTACCATTCTTAAAAAAAAAAAATTGCAAAGGTGCAAAGGTGCAAATGCATGGTTCTGCCATTACATGTGCCCATAACATAGCAGGCTACTGCAAGATAGCCTGTATTTGCAGTACTCGAAACTCTGCTTTTTTCCTCTCATTCAAACTAACGTCTTCCCTTTCTTCTCCCTGCATGTGACCAGTTTCTCACAGGAGACCTAGTTTGGCACAGCAGCATCATGAAAAAGGCATCAGGATAGATTCTCCATGATGTAAATTAGAGTGTTCCAGTCCAATCACATCCCCATCAAGGTCCTCAAATGAAACCTCCCACTGAGATACAAGCGACTGGCTTTCCATCTGTGTGTCTCTCGCTGTCGGTGGCTATTGTTTAAGTAAACACTGGTTTGTATTACTTTCTCTTTTTTATTATTTTATTCAATACATGTTGAGGCCTAGTTAAAAGGAACAAAAATTGCTGTATTAAAAGACTAGTATTTTCAGCATCTTGTGATGTAAATTGCTAATTTAAAACCCAAAATATTGTTAAAGTGTCTTTATTTAATAGCAGACGATTGCAAGCTGTAATTTGCAAGCTGTAGTTGCAGATGGCAATGTTTTTCTCTCTTTTCAGCAGTACAGTAAAGTATTTACTGCAGTGATCTGCAGACAATGGCATACCAACTGCAAAAAGAAATGCTCAGGGGTAATACAAACTATCAGATTCCCATGAGGTCCAGCATGCAAGGTACCTGCAACTAAAGCATGAAATTTAAATACCAATTAAAATATTAAAATCTCTTATGTGATCTCAAACAACAACTCTTTGCAGTAGACAATTTTATGACATTCAATTGTCAAGTATGTTTCTAACACAAAACAACAACTCTTGTTTTCTTTCCTGATCTTTAATCCCTTTAGATTGAATACACTTATTTTCCAATTCAGACCTGGAGGCCCAAGCCTGGATTTGAAACTGACAGCCACCATCTGGACCACATGAGTAGAAAGGGTGATATGTGATCTGGCACATGTCTAACATACTACTCCACTTTTTGTACATCAGGACATGCCAAAATACCACGAATGTATTAAACAAAAGCTTTACCTTTTATTTCATTTTGTTAAACAACACATAGATGTTTGTTTTTCAAGAGAAAAATTGAAATATTTAACATCTTCTATTTAATAGCATTGTATGAAACATTTAAATACTGCATTCTGTAGTGCCATCTAGGGGATTTAAAACCTTGAATAAAGTGCTCATCGGATAAAAAAACCAATAAACACTAAAAAAACAGCTATGACTGCCAAGGCAATTTCTTATGTATATCTAGTGGTTTGGATTACTTTTTCCTGCAACAATAGGAACATTTGAATAAGGTCCACGTACAGTGTCACATCTGTAGAATCTCTAAATAGAAGATGTATCGTTCTATACTTCTCCTCTTTGGACAAATAATTTACAAAAGCAATCTTAAAAAAAGATCCAAAAATAAAATCAATTACATACTCTGAAATGGGATTTAGAAAAAATTTCTAGCCTTAGTTCAGTTACCGGGAAATATATGGGAATTTTTTTTTGCACTACAGATATCTATAAAAATATGAGACATGTTATTGTATAAAATTACAGGAAACTGAAATAAAACAGGAGAGCTATTGGCATTTTCTTCGATCCTCATTTTCATTCAGAGTACTATTTTTCTAAAGTTTTCTGAACCAGATGGCATTATGTAGTAATTTCCAATGCATCACTGAGGAGATTGTTAGAAATTATTAATTTTGTATCATATTGATAGCTAGAATGATCTATAAGCTCTTCAAACACATTTGCTTTTTTTCTTCTTACAGAAACCAACTATAACAAGTTCACACATTATATAAGTGATCACTCAAAAGGGAAATGCAGAGCAAAAATGAGACTATGTAAACCAGAGAACTACAAGCCTACCTTCACTCAGACAGATATGGTCCATTAGTTCATGCCAACACATAAGAGGAGATATGTCTGGACTATCAACAGTCATCAGCTGCTAAAACATCATTGAAATTGGTGAATAATTTACACAGGCAGAGAGCCTACCTACACACTTACATGATGATGCATTTTGTCATAGTCTCAGTAACAGATCAGTTTCCAGCCCTCAGGATGAGACAGGACCATGTACTTTACTTTTAAATTTCTGAACCTCACATTTTTACATTCTACCTGGAAAACACGTACATTGAACATTTACATTTATGTGCTGAAAACTATTTGTTCATAAGGGTAAGATTTGAAAAGCACCTAATAAGTGTCTTAAAAACACATATAACACGGCTTTTGACACAGCTTTTATTTGGAGCTATTTTAGGCAGTAGTCAGCCTTTGATTCTGAAAGAAGCTTCCATATTCAGCTGGCTGCCCCTAGTTCCCTGCACTTCTCACTGCAAACTGCCACTTAGATGCATTATCCTTTACACCCTCCAGTCCCACACTCTGCATCATAAAGTAATATATTCCTCCCTTCTCACCCGCCCAGCCCATGTTCCTGTATCTTCTTCCCCACATTTTTTATCACATTGCACCAACCCAGTGCTGCTCTCTGTGCCTGCCAAGGCCTCTACCCTGTGCTCCCACTTGGAAGGACAGAGCACCGCAGTGGCTCAGGCATTTGAGAGTGAGTAAAGGAGCAGGCAGTAGACACAGGCTGTTAGTACGTATCTTCTGATCAATAGTAATTGTAGTTCACTGGGCTCTTGCCCATTGCAGACCAACAGGTATATCACAACTTAATGAAAGGAGAGGCAGAAGCCCTGAATGTGTATTCCTATGGGATGTCATGCTAGCGTCTGTAATTAGCCCACAACACTTTAAAAGGGATTTATAAGGGATGATGCAATATGTGAAAATATGATTTTACTAGGAGGTGTTAGATTTGCTGCCATCTTCCCCCACAGCTCCAGCCCAGGTCCCTCTTGCCCAACTGCTGGAGCCCAGCCCAGTGCCTGGGGACCCCTGGTCTCTGCCCAGCCTGAGGGACATGGTTGCTGCTTTCCTGACTGCCGCTTCTACTAGTAGCAAAGCTGCTTGTGTGTCCCAGAGACACACACACAGACACAGAGGACACTGACACAGCTGGTCACACAAGCTGCCGCACACAAGGTGCTGCCTTCAACAGCACCCACACACAGAACTCATAAAACACAAGCCAGCCAGCCAGCTGCCCTCCTTGCCTTCAGCTGGTAGAGACAGGACTCACTGGTGCAGACAGACACATGACAATCTCTAGACCCACAAGCACACACTTGTCCTCCATTCCCATGGGTACCTGCACAGCAACCGGGCCCCTGCTTGCCAGCTACTCCAGCTTGATGCTCACTAGCAGACACCCAGGCTCACACATTCATCCCTCATGCACTTCACATTTTCAAGTCTCCCTAGATGTACCAGCACAGACCTTCTGCCCACCTAATGCCCCAGCCCAGACTCAAGTCCCCCTTCTCACCGGCTGGACCATCTTGATGTTTGCTAACAAAGCCCCCACCCCTCATACACATCTGGCTGGAGAAGTTGGAGCAGCAGCTGGCACCTGGCATACAGGCTGTGATCCCCCACTCTCAGTGCTGCCCCTCACTTTCCTCTCTCATACCACTGCTTCCTTCTCCCAGCAGCAGGGAACACACAATGTTCCTGTCCAAGTGGCTGGAGGTTAAAGACCCACACTCATTCCAGCAGATGGCACAGAGGCCTCGCTGGCTCCAGCAGCTGCCAGCACAGGCACCCTCAGCCCTGGCCTGACTCCAGTAGCTAGCACAGAACCCACTGACACACATACAGGTCCCACCAGTGACTGGCACTCAGTCCTTGCAACACACAGACACAGAGGAGCTAGGAAAAATTTAATAAGACATAAGAAGATAGGACATACTACAGAGCACAGGCACAGGGCTTGGTCAGGCAATGTACTGACCTGCACCATTTTACAAGTGACCAATCTCCTTCCCCTGCAGGTTCCCCATGGGTTTGTACTTATCTATTCATTCTTGGCAACGTCCTGATCCAGAGTTCCTCTGGTTTACAATTTTATCTGCTTCAAAGTCCAGGTTGATCTTCCTGGAAGTGGCATTTCTGGTTCCTTGATAGCCCACAATTAGTGGGAGTGCTGTCACTGTCTCCATGTTTGCTTTATCAGGTCTGTGTCTTGGCTTGGTTTCTGGCTTCCTCCTTTTTCCCTTGGATTCCCAACAGACAAGGTCCCTGATCAGACCCCTACATTACCTCCCTGGAATAAACATTCTGACACTTTCACAGGTCCCCATCAATTAGTGTGATTGATCAGCTTTGGCTCCCATCACTGCCTCCCTCACCGTTTGTTTGTCAGCTTTGTGTCCTTCTATGTCCTTGTTGACAGCTTCCTCCTTTTCCAGTTTTCCCTTGGCACTGGAAAGGTCCTTGACCAGATACCCTTAAAGCATCAGGCACTCTCCTGTACACAGCCTTGTACACACCCTTCCATCCTGTGAGAAGGCATATGAGAGATTCTGCCTTCTCCAGGTGAGCTGATGCTGCTGACCCACTTGCCTATTTCTCCCCACTTTCTTTGTGGGAGAAATTATTGTTTTCTTTATGCCAGTGATGTCCATAAATGGAATAGTGCTAATGGAAAAAGTATATTTTTTTTTTTCAATAAGCACAGAACTACAGAGAATATAGCACAAAAACAGAAAAACAGTCAATATATTTGACATTTGCCAGGCTACACGACTTAACTGGCTTGAAAAATTTGAATGAAATAAAGTTTGAAGCAGTGTTGATATAGAAAAGGGTACAAAATACAGGCTTTACAACAGCAATTATTTTTGAGGATAACAATCTGTTCACATAAAACACCATCTATATTTAAAATAAGAAGTCACAGGAGATCAGGGGAATTACAAAGCAATGAGACTTACTGTGGTTTCAGAGAAAGTAATTAAGAGCCTAATTAAGGACAAAACCATATAAAAACAAAAGTAAAGCTTGATGGGGGAAAAAACAGCAAAGCTTCCGCAAGAGGAAAGCACTTTTTCCAACCCTGATTTATTTCCTTGAGGCAATGAACACCCAAAAAAGATTTTGTGGGCCAAACTCAGAGAGGAACTTGAAAAAGGCAACTAATCCATGGAAAGGACAAATTTTACTTCACAGTAGTATAAGGTAATGTACCCAAGCAGTAAGCTGACAGCCTGGAAAATTAGATCTTACTTCACCATAACCTGATTGTGCACCCAGTATCTGATAACCATAATAATAAAGTAGAAGCTTAAGGCAATTCTAATTGACTTGCTATATTTTGCAGGACAAAACTGAAATTTAAGGTATCTACAGCAGTATCTAACTGCTATAATATCCCTATATGGACAGTCATGAATTATACACTGTTCTTATTTTCACTATATAGAAGACAGAGGGGTAGAGGGCAGAACAACTGGATGCACACCTGAGTCACCAGTAAGGCTTTGTTTTTGTACTTCAAAGTGCACTAGGAGACAGACATGGTGACCTATCAAGGAGAGCTTTGAACTAGAGGCCCACATCCAGAGGTAAGCTAGAAAGCAATATATATAGAGAAAGTCTGCCTAGAAAAGGGCTGCAAATGCACAACCCTGCTTCGTGTGCTTCTATACTAATGCTCACAGCTTGGACAGAAAATAAAACACAGGGCCAAAGTTATCGTGGTAGGGATGCTATATAAGCACAAGAACAATAACAGAAGATGCAGCCAAAAATAACAGAAGCTGCAGCTTGAGAGGTCACTCTGGACTTGCACAGTACTCTTAGTGGGAGAGGAGTGCAGCACTCACTGAGCTGCACACTGGACTTCCAGGCATTCTTTCTAAACAATTCTTCTGGGATTCTGTGACATATTTAATGTGCTCCATCTGCTAATTTGAATTTAGTCTATGGGAGAGGACAAGTGCTCTCCTGAAGACAAACACCCCAAAATTAAAAACATGAATGTCAGCTTCTCAGCATAATTTCACTCTACAAATCTGCTCCTACTGTGTTGCACTACTTACTAAAATAGACATAGCCAAAGAAGGCAATATTAATACCTGTAGGAATTAAAGGCTACTGATACAAACCCAGTATGATTTTCAAGAATTTCAATACCCATTTATATTTCTTCTAATACAAAGCTGAATGCTTCTGAAAAATCTCCTTTGGCATCTATCTGAATCTTCAGGCACCTTTTAAAATTTAGACCTAAATTTTCTAAGCTCCTTTGGAAAATCCCAGCCTTTATCCTTTTAGGAATGAAAAGAATGAACTGCACAATTTGAAGTTAAGGAAAAGTAATAGCTCATGCACATAGTATCAGCAAATTAACTACAAATATGTGCTTAACATTCTCAAGAAAAAAGCCCTGCAAAAGATAGGACACATCAGAAAGCTTGTAAAGCAAGATAACCATTATTTTCAATATAATTCTTCTAACCTGATTCTGAAGTCCTCATTTTAAATTATTTAATGGTTTTGATCAGGCCATAGTGTTTTTTTCATCATTCGTTTCGCTGACTAACATAAGAAACATAATTATCCGTCAATTTTATAAAGTTTGCATTTCATCACAGTTTTAATATTATAGAATTAATCATGCAGGAAATTCAAGTGCAGAGACTAGAATGGATCAAATTAAATAAATGATAAAAGTAGGGGAAAAAATCTCCAAAGGTATTTTTTAAACAAAACAGCAAGCTAGCAAGACTACTCGTTAATATGGTTTAACCCCAGCCTGCAACAAAGTACCACATATCAGTCCCCTTCAGTGCGATGGGGGAGAGGATCAGCAGACTAGAAGTGACAGAAATCCGTGGGTTGAGATAAAGACAGTTTGCCTGCTCAAGCAGGCAAAGAAAAACAAGGAATTAATTCACTCCTTCCCATGGGCAGGCAGGTGTTCAGCCAGCTCCAGGAAATCAGGAGAAATCACCTCGGGTAATGGTGACTTGGGAAGACAAATGTCATCACCCCAAACACATCCCCTTCTTTCTTCTTCCTCTCAGCAGCTGAGCATGATGCCATAGGGTATGGAATAGCCCTCAGGTCAGTTTGGATCAGCTGTCCCAGCTGTGTCCCCTCCCAACTTCTTGTGTACTCCCAGATTCCTCACTGATGGGGTGGAGTGAGAAGCAGAAAAGGCCTTGACCCTGTGCAAACATGGCTCAGCAGTGGCTAAAACAGCATTATGTTATCAATAATGTTTTCAGCAGAAACCCCAAACATAGCCCCACACTAGCTACTATGAATAAAATTAACTCTACCTCAACTAAAACAAGCACACTAATAAAAGCTATTAGCAGCTGTGAATGATTTCTTATTTCTACCAAACAGAACTAACAAATTTTTTATACAATATTCATAAAGCTGTGAGCAAAACCATAATAATAACACTTTAGAGTTGTATTGTATCTTTGGTCAAGGATCTATGAAAATCTTCCCAAACACTCAACCGCACTAGCTGAGCAACTCCTCTATCAGGCATTTATCAAACAGAACTGGGTAAACTGAGGCAACAAGAATTTTCCTGGCAGGGGCTGAAACTGATAATCAGTGTCCTGCTACCCACTGCTGTGCTTTTATTTCAAATAATTCTCTTGCTAACTCATTTAGAACAAGTTAATCCCACTTTATCTACTTATTCAAGCAGCACCCAAAGTCTGGCAATATTCTTTGGGGAGAAAAAAACATTGATTTTACATGACTTTGGATCATCCAGTCTCAGACTTTTCTAGGTCAAGAAGGACCATGACAGATTTGTGTAGCACACTACACTACTTCATAAACTAACAGCAGAAGCAGAGAGCTGACACGTGTAAGGAGCAAGAAGCATTTGTAATTATGTGTCAGGGTACAAAAAAGCAAGTTCCCTGCTCAACTTATGCTATAGATAACCTTCCTCATGCAATATTCACAGCAGACTTCTATCACATTATTAGCAATCTCTTAGCATCAGAAATAATGCTGGTGACACTTGTCATCTAATCCTTTCATTACAAGTTAGAGTAGGATCAGCAGTTGATCAGCACTAGGAAGAGCTGTATTTCTCTGAAGTTATCTCCATAGAAATGGCTGATTTAATCCTAACCCTCAGTTTATCAGTTCATAACTTTGTCCTTTGCAAAAAGAAGCTACTTGTAGAGAATGATACATGATAGTCTCTATTAATATGTTCATCTTTTGACACATTGCATATCCCCTCTGGAATGAAACAATTAGAAGCACAATAGCAAAATTGCTGCAGCAGCCAAAAATCTCTGAATGCTGAATCTGGAGTCCTGTATTGAGCAGCTAGCTGGGGACTTCTGAGTCTTGGCTTTTCCCCCCATGGAGCAAGTCAGCCACTTGATAGGTGAAGCAGTGATTATTACAGCAGGTCAAGAGAGTATAGAAACCATCAGTGAATTAAAGATCTGGAAGCATGGAAAGTGATATGTAGAACACCTATTTGCTGAGTTCAGCAGCACTTAAATTAAACATTGCTTATGTGACTTTTCTTTCACAGGAAGCACAGTATTTCAACATGTCTCTCATTGCCTGGCAGTCCTGCATATATTTAACTCTTTACATTAGCCTGTGTGCCAGCTCTCTGCAGCAGCCCATCTGTGTCAGGTCTTTAAAGCACCTCCAGCTTCTCTGTTTCATGTTGCATCATCATAGCACCCAGAACTGTCATCATTGAACTGGTGTGATTCAGGGGACAACAGCCCTCAAACATGCCCCCACACATCACAGTCACTGCTGACATGAAGGAGAAGCAGGAAGAGTGACCCTGTGGTTGGGACCAGCTGCTGGCCAGTTGTACTGAACATTACTAGGGCTAAGATCTTTGACATACAACCACATAGCAATGTCAAGTGACTGGTTACTTCAAGTTCCTGGTTTAGCTTCCCTTTCAGTGCTCCCTAGATGTGGTAAATTCAGGATCCATGGCAGTTGTCATCACTCACAGTTCCTCATTACCTCCATTTTGACAGGTTCTGCTCACTTAGGAATCATTACACAGGGAAGAGGAAACAATAAACAAAACTCGCCAAATCATCCAAGAATCATACAGAAGATAATAACACATTCCAGGGAACACCAGCCAGGCGAGGAAAAAAAAAAAAAAAAAACAGAACCTTCCCTTGTTCTCTGCCTCAAGCTCTTTTCCCTTCCATCTATTTCCTACTAGTGCAATACTTTCCTTTTGCTGTTGAATTTTGAACTCAGAAGCAGTAACTGCATTCCTGAAGTAATTTTCCTTTAATTCTCAGTTGTCATCTCCGTTTCTTCTTTCTCACTTTTTGCCGAGTATTTTTTTCCACTTATTCCTCCTAATTTTAGCAATTTGTTTGATTCTTCAATATCCCTCTCAAAATTGTCTCCTTTTCACCTTCAAAGAATCAAAAATCTATCTTACCTCATTTGCTCTAAAAACTTAAGACACTAAAGAGAGTGTATAAAACCATAATTTTGTAGATATGCATGTGATCACGTGGATCCTTCGATTTAATTTCCCTCCCAGTCAGATGAGATGCTGTGACTTCGCTTCTTGCTTTGGCTAAAAAAGCAAGATCATCTTACTATAAAAAAGAAGTAATGGCAAATAAAAAGGAGAAAATGGCACAAAAAAAATCTACTAAACATGCTGATTCTTTGATACTTGAAGTTAAGATATACCATTAGTGCCTCAAAATAATAAGCTGAGTGATCATATTTCTACAGTCCAGTCATTTTTCTCAGGTGTCTGCAAGTTAATAAATCTGTTAGCTGACCCTAGCCATGGATTACCTAACTAATGCTCTGTTTATGATGGATAAAACTCAGGAAGCATTTTGTATCACTAAGAAGCCCTGAATTCAGTCCTCTAGGAAGTCAGGAAAAGGAGATATTCTAAAATATAATGTATGCTCTATGCCAAGAGTTAGTGAGCCACTAATTGTACTTACAACAAGTTTAATAAAAGAAACTATAAATAATAGCTATCAAATGCTGAAAAATTCACCAGCAAGTATTATCAAGCTGCTGACCAAAAGCAGCAGACAGGAAGACATACATGTATTTCATAAAATAGAAAGGTCCTGTGAGCCACACAAACATATCTGAACTGGTGTCAAGAGTTCACCGAGATTCAATTAATCTGTTTAGGATCAGTCACTTGCATGTTGGGGTTTTTTTAATGTTCTAGTTATTTTTTACCTACTGATTAATTAGAAATATTTAATTGTACTGTATTAGCTTCAGAGTGCTGCTAGCAGACACAGATTCATAATATAGCTAAAATGGAGCAAACAGATAAAAACTAGATCCAGAAGCACTGAGGTCATAGCTGGATGTTAAAGTGAAACTTGAATCCCCTCTCCCACAGTTTCTCATTCCCATATCTCTTTTCTTCTTCACTGGACTATGGATCTGTAGAGCTGTACTTGATGCAGAAAGAGAAGCTTTCAATACACAGATTTTGGCCTGCTTGCAAGGTGGGTCAGTGTCCTACTTGGGTTCACCAAGCAGCTGCAAAAACAGAAGTACCAACACAACCGTGAGAACTGTGTAGGGATTTCCTAATGGTCATGGAACTGTCTTAGAGGAGAGGCAAAATGTATTTGTATCCCAAGCCTGGAGGGGAAATACTAGCTATTAGGTTGTAACCCAGATTCCTCCAACTGTGGTTTTTGTAGCTAGATACACCTTTTATTTGATCTATTAGGATATTGATTTAGTTGGTGAGCTCTGTGTAAGTTTAGGTGGAAAAATGTTTGCTAAACCCTAAAGTAGGTATCATAAACTAGAATACAGTCTGGTCTTCTCACAGTGCCCTCCACACAGCAAGTGAAGACACATAGCTGGAAGCAAAGGAGTCAGCACAGGAATAGATGGGAATGTGAACGGGATCTTGAAACGTGAAGGAAAGAGAGAATGACAAAAGGGCGGAGAGTGGCACCTATCACCTGAATGATGCTTTTCATTTCTAGAGACTGAGGCTTTCCTTCAGAAGTCTTTCTCTCTGCTTTGCTGTTCTGCTTTCACCTCTTACACTCTAATAAACCTTTCGTCTCTCCCTTCATTCCCTCCACTACAAAACAAGGAAATCACTACGGGCATTGCCATGTCCAACCAGCATGGACATCTTCTCAGAAAAATATTTAGAAAAATGAGAAAAATAGAGATGTTTGTTTCAGAAACTTGCTCCAGGAGTTTGACATTCAATTTTACCTACAGTAAAATTATTATCTGATATGGAACACATTCTGTACTCCTAAAAGCAAATTTATGTATTCTTCATTATTGAGATTGAAGGAAATAGCACCATGCCTACTACCTGGAGAACATAACATTGATATCCCTACCCAGCCAAAACCTAGCAAAGAGAACCTAACAATCAAACTCAGTAAATGTCGCTTTTTTGGCAAATGCTTTTATCATGTTTCTAATAATTTTAATTACAATTTTTCTTTATCAATCAGGGAAATCCAATTTCACTCTGTCTGCAGTGTGTAATTGGTCATCTATTTCACTTTTTTTTTCCCTTATGTTCTCTGGCTTATTCAATAAATAGTGAACAGCAGATATTTTTCTTCATGCATAAAAGCTCTTATTCTACTCCAAATCTGAGAATCCCCAGGTGTTTGCACAATCAAAATCCATTAGCACTAAGTTAGATCAATATCTATGAAAGAATAATAGGGACATGGTCAAGCCAAACAGCTGATAGCAAGTCATTCAGTTAAAATCATGAATACACTGTTGGAGGAATTTCAGCACTCCTGACAAGATGAATGTCAGGCAGGATCCAATAACCCAGAAAGCAAACAAGATATGTACCCTGCACTACTGAAGTAGATGGTTGCATTAGCACCATAGTCTAAATTTTCAAAAATAACTCAAAGACACCAATATGAAGGCAAGAGTCAAAAATACTTTAGGATATAGTCCTGACTAGACAGATCGCTAGACCAAGTTTCAGTGATGATTTCAGGAAAAAAAATGCTTTCTCATGAAGAAAATAAAAATAATCGCTTATGCTGCCCTACAGCAAGTGTTTTTGCTGGTCTACAGAAAGGCCAAAATAGAAATTCCTAACACTTTATTCATTAAGCCATAGTTACTGAGAAAGCATTTAACTGCTGGCCTCATGAGAATATTGAGCACAATGTACATCCTTTAAATCTAATAGGCTGGGCACAAATAAACATTTTTTTTTCTTTTTTATGGCAGTATATGTGGCTTTTCAGGATGCACTTATCTCTCACATTCTGGAATATGCAATTATTTCTTCCCTGGAAACCCCTCACCTAAGTTACACAGCTTGCCTAATATTTTGTCATTGGCCATTTATTCTCGTGTGGACTATCAGCCTTGTCCTTGGCTGTGTCATTCCAAGCACTCCTGGCAACAGCTTTACAAGCCAGAAAACCATTAGCAGAACTAAATTTGGCAACCTTATCTAATTGCAGCACCTCAGCCAACCTTTCAGTGCCCTCAGGTGAATCTAATATGGTCCAAGGGTTTGAACACATTGTTTCTCTAAGCAATTCCTAACCTATTGCTCCTCTATCCCATTATCCTCTCCACCCTCAGTTTTTCTGGTACTGAAAATTTTGCTGGTGAAGACAGAGGCCAAAAAAGACACAGAGTCATTCAGCCTTTTCTGAACCATCTGTTTCGCCTACATTCATTGATGGACCCACATTTTCCCTGAGCATCCCACTGATGCTAGAATATTCTCCTGTTACCCCTTATGTGCCTCAATACTTTTATCTGCAGCTGTGCTTTGGTCTTTCTGATTTTGCTCCAAATGCTCAAGCAACTCTTTTTGTATTCCTCCTTTGTTGCCTAGTTTTCACTTCTTGTGTGTTCTTGTGTCTCCTTTCATCCAGAAGCACCCTGCCAGCCAAATTACTCTTCTGCCAAAATTTCTCATCTTCCTGTGCAAATGGAAGAGAGTTCATTTTTGAACCCTCAGTAAGTTTTCTTTGAAAAACAACGATTTTGCTTATGCACTTTCTTTCCCTTGTGGCAGCTTTCAATGGGAATTCTGCCTAACATTGTGAAACTTGAGCAAAGAAATTGCCAGAACAGTTTGAAATCTGCTTTCCTGAAGGCCAGAGTCCCAGCTCTGCTCTGCATCTTTCCAGCTTTCCCTCAGTCTCTGACCTCGGACACCTGTGAACAGCAGGTCATGCACACCGTTCTACTGTCTGACCCCTCCAGTATTTGCACTGGGAAGCAGCCAATATGCATTGCAATAGTTTCTGTAATTGACTGCATATTTCTGCCCTTCCAGAATATGTCTGGACTGTTAAAATCCCACAAAAAGGGATAAGGATGTATAGGCATCAACCTCCTGTTAGTTACTTTTGTCCATCCTCATCTCCTTTCGGTCAGGTGGCCTGTAGCATACCCCCAGCACAGTATCCCCAGCCAGTATCAATCATCAGACAAACACATTCCCAGTTTCATAGGAGAGGACTCTATCATAGCTTTCCTCCTCTTCTCCTAATTTTCCTAGATAGGCTGTAAACACTCACGGAAGTGTCTAAATTGTGCATAGTATTGCACCTGATGGTTGTGATTTGGATATTTACAGGCTTATGGAAGTGCATGGACTTGCAGATCTTTCTTGTTAACCAAGCTCTGCATGCTAGAGTTCAGGCACTTGAGGAAAGCCACATATTGCCATATTTACAACTTTGCCTCTTACGGCTTTGTTCCCAGTTATGCCTGCTCTCTCAGAAATATACAACAAAATAGAGCTTTCTAAGCCTTTTGGATACTTCTCTATCTAGCCCCGCATTCTCGTGCTTTGACTCCACACAGCGACATCTACAGCAATGCACTTCTGATCTTCCTTGTGGTTCCATTTCATCCTAAAGTCATGTCAAGAGCCAATGGAAACAAGGCAAAACACTAAGGGAACCACAACAGTGATTTAAAAGCAGTTGGAAAGAAGGAAGTATCAGTAAATAAGAGCTCAGGCCATGTGAACATCAAACCACACCACCATAGCACAGCTTGTTTTCTGTGCATTTCACCTTGAAGTTATCTTTAAAACATACCCTAAAAAATAGCAGCCACTCTATTTCCACACCTGGAAAACATATGGTTTCCCAATGAAGATTAATGTTTCCTCCTATAAAAAAGCAAAGGCAATGAAAAATCTCCCAAAACAAAACCTCAAACAACAAGATATTTACATATATATATATGCATATATATGAATATGTATATATAAATATATATATACCTTCATGATAAGCCATTTATTTTAAAACCTACCAACAAGTTAAACCTAAGCCTATCCCTACATTCTGCCCCCTGAAATAAAATCTAAAAAAAAAAAGCTAGAAGAAATAATCATTTTAGGTTTTTTATAAGAGGAAAAAGCATCAAAAAATAAAGCAACTCTATTCTTTTATATTCCTAATAAGGAAATTAAAATATGTGCAGATAATGCTACAGTTACTCTAGTTCAAAGAGGTATGCCTCAGCTTATTAAGGTCCATTTTATTTGTCAGTGAAGAGACTCCTGCAAGATGTGAGAAAGAGAAATATCATAATTTGCTCTCCAGAAACTGCTAGCATCACTTTTGGTGCATATTAATGCAGCTCAGTACTGTCAATGAGGTGATTATTTGCTCCCTAGAGAGCTCATCTCACAGCTAGTTTTTGGGATCCTTAGGAGTTTTTGTTTCATGTGGTGCAATGTATAAATTATATTCTACAGCTTATTCCAGCAGCAGTGACAGAGAAACCATCTCCAGTTCTGGTTTTAGTCACTAATTTACAAAGGTACAGAAACAAATGTGTAATTTTTCATTTTATGGAGTTAAATCAAATACTCTTCATTTCTACAGCTGTGAAGTCATTCTACCACTGTAGGAGGTTCCATTGCAGTTTGTACAGGTACTGTGACACTTCTCTTAAGTACCAACTGTAAAGGTACAGTGATACAGACTTCAGTAGAGCCAGATTCCCTGCGTGCAAAGGGTTCTGGTGTGCTTGTGTAAAGAAGTTTCTCTGCCTTGGTACCAAATAGGAGCAATTGAAGCTAGCTGAGATGTGCCTAAACAAGGCTTGATCACATGTAAATATTTTTTTAATGCTGGGCTGATTAGAGTTACTGTTTTGGATGGGGGCAATAGGGATGCAGCTGCATTAGTGCTTTGAATTTAGGAGCATGCTCTGAGAGGATTAAGTACTGTACTTTGGCTCCCATCACAGAGGAATCTTGGAGTATACAATCTGTATGTCTTTTGGATAACTCTGGGAGAAGTACTCCGGCAACTCAACTCACACACTCCAAACACAAATGATAATTCAGTTCACTGAGCAAGACTAATGTTAACTTGAAGCAATGCCTCTGAAATTCTGGCTGCAAAGACACGAACTCTTAGAAGTGATCATACCATTTTTAAAACTCACTTTTCTTGAACATATGTTCTATTACAAATGTAACTGAACTACAATGGACTTGACAGCTTCTTGTATTATAAAGAAATAGAATTTCATTCATTATCCTATTGTTTGAAGCCACTGCAAGACATAATTTTTTTTTTAATAGTTGGATGCAGTTTACAGCAATTGACACACTTAACATTTAATGAAAACACATCTCACATTTTTATATCCATCTCCCTTTAACAAAATCAAATTCTTTTTGTAATCATAACTTGTACAAAATTGTACACCCAGGCCAACTAAGCAACAGCAGTATTTCTTTCAGTGCATGCAGTGTAAATGCACTGTGACACCTATTGAAAACCAGCAACTTGTTCAGAGCTCTCTCTGGAGTGAAAGATCATCCAGTCCTGAACTGAAAAATAAGTAGGAAGCACACCTTGTCATGCTAACAGCTGCTTTAAAAGGCAGCCAAATGAGCACACAAAGACATCACCCAAGATGTGAGTCCTAGACTATCCTCTACTCAGCAAAATAAAGGTCATGACCCTAGAGCTCTCATAACCCTTTGTCATTATAACCTTTATTTTGTCCTTTTAGAAGGGAAGCAAAAGGGATAGGTACTGCTTATGTAAGTAGCTCATTATGTGTCATACTTTTCTCTAAATAAAAAAATCAGAATAAGATTTCAAATGTCAGTTACAAAGTTAGGTAGCTACACATCATCTACATCCTCTAGATTTTGCTTTCTGCATTTCACATTTCTTGCCTGTTAGTTTTGTCGTTACATCAATTTCACAGATGTTCTTTCCTGCATGGCAAGAATGGAATGGTGGCCATCTATGTAATATGCATTTCAATAGAAGTAATTCCAAATTTAAACCTACGTAAAATTGTTTTATATTCTGAGGATTAAAAGAGAACTTAGCACAGATACTTTTCTGTCTTCTGCCTTATTAATATGAAGCAGGCATTTGGAATATTTTTCTCATAAGAGTTCCAAATAATTTCCTTTATATGATGACAAAGAAGTACCATGACCTGAGAAACTCTGTATAAATTTATGTGATTACCTATGCTTTCATGCCATTTTCAAAGACAGTACTTGTGGCCAAAGGTTGGGTTTTCAGCTGGTAATGGGTTTTTTCATTATTCAAATTGCTAAAATGAGAAGGAAGTGCTTTACCTCAAGCTACTTTCCAGAGGCTTCCTTTTCATACCTAATATAAAATATTGCCTTCTTCTTACCAAAACACTTCATAAGAAGCCTCTGCTTTGTATTCCACAACTGTTCCTCTTAGAGGCATAAGATGATGCAGTACTTATGGAAATTATCTCTGTGTCCCCCCAGTAGTGCACATTTTAAAACAATATTACCACCACAGCTTTGTGGCATACCAGTTTCTGCCAGTGCTTTTACATATTCCTGGAAACAGTCCCTTTTAATTTTCCAAATGCAGGCTCTGTAATCTCTCCCAGCAAAAGAAATAGTCAAAGTGCTTGGTGAATGGCATATACACAAATCTATATATATGTCTGTATCTACACATATAGAGCCATTAAAGCAAATCCCCTGTATCTAATTCACAAAAGTTAACTCTGCTAGGTCTCAAACAACAGAATTGATGTTTACGGTTGCTATAGACTGTAGCTAAGTATCTTCTTTATTTATCTTATTTTTCTAGTCTCCCCCATCAGTGTGTGCCATTTTAGGAGTCATTAGATATAAAAAAATTCCTCCTGTTCATAGTGGCACTTAAATGAAAAGGCAAGCTTGATTCCAGTACATGCAGTATAAATTTAGAACTACTGCTTGTTTGTCTACATCAGCAAGCACAAAGCACATTAATCCCAGCTCATGAGCACACTGAAATCAACAACAAAGATTTCTAGCTTTTTGTTGCATAACTCATCTCTCAAATGGCTAAAAAAATCCTCCTCCCTCTACCCTCAAAAGCCTTTTTAAAACTAACCCCTTAGAATAATTATCTTCCCATTGTAGTATTTATCACCGAATACAATACTGATGTGTGAGAAGGAAATGAAAATGCTAGATTTCTTCCACAGAAAATGAAAATGGAGCATTTTATCTTTGCCACTTAAAATCCTCAGACATAAATGCTACGCCCATTACCCTGTTCCATGTTAGTCATAGAGAAATTGTGCTTAGATTTTTTTATCATGCTCTTCACTTCAGTACATTAAGTGACCTGATTAGCATCTGCTTTCTTGCCAGAGAAGGCAATATACACAAGCACTTCATTTAATACAATTCTTAAAGTACTTTCAATGTATAAATATAAGCATATTGCCATCTATTTATTTTAGGGAGGAAAGGACACAGAAATATATGGTCCACTTAGAGAAAACATGAATTAATCAATACAGCATGCATCATTTGACAACAGAGAGCCAGCGCAGCTGCACAGTTATATCATGGCTGTCCAGCTGCACCCCAGCTCAGAGGTGATGGATCATTTTGCAATCTGTACAGGAAAATCATCCCATAGTTATAAGCTTAAGTTTCTGAACACATAAGCTTTACACTGTCATGGAGAGTTTTATTGTGTCAGAGCATGTTTATCCTGGAGCTTCCGGTGAGTAGGATGACCTATGCTTAATCCTCAGCATCCAGTAGCATTTCCTGCCTCCTGGTCCTGGCACACATTCTGGTCACATCCAGGCACTCAAGAGCCCCAGCTGCTTGCTCCCAATTTCACAGTTTGGACAATCAAGAGAACAGAGCTACAGCAGACTTGGGAATATGTTTGTCTATGTGCAAGCCTAAAGCACCTTTTCGTCAAAGTTTAACGGGAAGTCTAGACAGAGAGGAGAAAGCAGAGTCATTTAAGAAAACATGCAGATGTATGAAGAGCCCTGTAAACTTACAGGCTTTCCAAAGTTTTCTGTTCAAGCTGTCATAGTCCACATGAGACTCAAGAAAGGTGTGGCAATTGAGCAAAAAATATCTGTCAAGATGAGATAGAGCCTCCTAGCTAACCAAAGACAGTATAGAGCAAAACTCATGGTATGAGTGGCCTTAGTAGTCACAAATCAAATTTCTCTATATTGCTATGGAAATTCTCACAAATTATGCAGTATCCTATACCTCTCTTGCCTAGAAAAAGTAGTCAACTACCTGCAGATGTAGTGTACAAATGCTTTGAAACACAGCTACTCCTCGGAGTTCTGTTGAAACAGTATAATTGGGTCTGATTAAAGACTCTGCCTAAATATCATGCTAGTTATAAAGCTACATAATATATTACAGAGGGCTAAAAAATAAATCAAGTGAAGATAAAGCCATTTTCCCTCAACCAACAAAGTTCCGGTGTTCCTGTGCAAACATGCTCATTGTTAAACAATGTCAGTACATTTGGTTGTGCAGGCTTTTTTGGCTTTGGCTTGTTCTAGTTATCTCATTAGTGAACTGCTCTTTTAATCAATAAGTTGCCAACTGGGAAGCTAAGTTTCTTATTCAGAGCTTTGCATGTTCCAACATTCTCAGAAACACTGATGAAATTGCATCCTGTTTTCCTTAAAACAGCATCTCTCTTTTTGTTTCATTTTACCCTGTGTACCAAAGAAATTGGAATATTCTTGATGTCATGAATAGTAGTACCGAACCCAGAGTATTTTTCTCTATATGCTGAAAAAGCTAAAATAGGTGTACTATGTTCTCCACTTGTTTCTCAACAGATATTTTCTATCCCTAAAGCCCCTAAATTAAATCTATGAACATGAAAAAAAGTTATTGGAAAAATTTCAGTGGAATTATCTGTGATACATATCTGAATTTGTGACAAATCTTGATAAAAACAAAGTATGCCTATATGTGAACTGTAGGGTAGATAAATGAACACACTGCATGAGTTTTATTGCA
This sequence comes from Irena cyanogastra, assembly GCA_013397155.1. NCBI lineage: Eukaryota > Metazoa > Chordata > Aves > Passeriformes > Irenidae > Irena > Irena cyanogastra. The sequence goes on from VWZV01016552.1 coordinate 235,295, forward strand.
TTCTAAGTTCACACACCATCTTACCCAGCATTAATTTTTCCACATCCATACTTTCAGCAACAAGATGTTTAGTGTGAGATTTTAATATGTTATGTATGGAAAAACAAATTCTATGTTGTATTTCTTAAGAAACAACTTTACAGCTTTCCACACAGCTCAAACATGTTTTTCAGGAGGCAAGAGTTTTTCATTCACAATATTGCATGCTATAGTATTAAACGGCCTTTAAAATGTCTCATGTACATTTATCTCACTTCTTTGACAGGGAAATCATTTCCAATGAATACCACGGTCTGATCCTACATATTTTTGCATATACTTGTCAAGATACTTTAAAACTAACAACGAAAATAGGGAGAAAAGCAAAAATTCACTTTACTTTTTACTGAAATGGATGCTCAGTAAAAATTGGTTATGCCTAAAACATTTTTTATAGTCAGTTAAAATATGTTGAATAACACTTTAAGCCCTGTAACTCTCTCTAAGCAACCTAACTCACAGCCTCATACACAAGTCAACTGTGCATGGGTTAAAATTCCTTAACATCAGGAATGCCTGTTCGAAGTAATTTTGCTCTCTAATGATGCAAGCTTAACACTCTATGCTTCTCAGCATCTTGCTTCATAACTCTGCTTTACCAGAGCTAGATGTAACATATTTACTAATACAGAAAATTTGAAGCAAAATATTAGATCACACCAAGGTCCATCAAACCTTAATGATCTCTTAGAATATCCAATGCAATTGTTTCACAGGAAAGCATAAAGTCATTCCAGACAGAAAATTTTCTACACCAATCTACACAAAGTTTCATCTTGGTCTCATATCATTAGACATAAGTTTAAGCTCTGAAATGAGACATAGGATGGTTTACTAAGTTCTTATAATTAATCGTAATGACTTTGCATAACACGATTAAAATTATAAACATGCATAAACATACTCAGTTTTGCTAAATGTTTGGTCCTATCGCTTTCTGTTGCACTATACTTCTCCCATTTAATTACTTTATGCATGGGGGAAAAATATCAGCTTTCAATTTACCATCTTCATTACATACATGCCTGAACTGTTTTCCGTACAGCACGTAGATCTCTGTCTCTCAGTCCTTGTGGAATAGGTTACCCTAATGCTGCTTAGGTTTTATGTGAAGATATTTATTGCATAATTATGTAAAGAAAGCTATATCCTGTCTTACAGCTCTATTATTCTAAATATAAGTAAATAAATGTTCTCATAAATGACTCTTTTGTCTTGTATTATAGAAGAGGAAGGAAAATTGTTCTTAACCTTTCTACAGTATTCAGTATTCTCTATATTTTTTTGTCTCCCTACTTACTCACCTTTCCAAGGAAAACCCTCCCAATTTTCTTTCGTGAGAGGTGTTCCAGATTCTCTATAATTGTTATTGTCCTTCTCTGAATCCACTTATAGATGGTTAATATTTCTCTGAGATGTGGCAGAAAGCCCTGCACACAGTGCTATACAAGAACTCCCACTATGGACTCACAGAAGTATTATAATAATCTCTTATTATTCTTCACCCTGCTTCATATGTGTCCCAAAATCATGCTAGCTTTCCTGACTGTAGCTGTGCACTGAACTGCTTCTAATTATTTTTCTCCCTTTCTTCAAGCAATACTCTTCACTTAGAATTCTGTAAAGTGTAGCAGTAGGTTTAATTTTAACTTTAGTATGTATTTATTAACACTGAATTTCATTTGCCTTTTCGTTGCTCACTTAGCATCTCTAAGTTACTGAAATTTTCTACTGTCTTCTTTGGTCAAGCAAATTTTCTTCACTGGGGATTAAAGTGACAGGTGGAACAACTAGATCTACTTGGATCAGTCAAACTGGTCAAGGGATGGACTTAGATGACAGCTTTTGAATAAATCAATTCTCAGTAAGCAAACAAGCAAAGCAAAAATAAAGGGAAAAAACCAAACCAGCAGTCGCCAGGAAATGCACATAAATAGGAAATCCTTTTTGATTACAAACAAGTGGCATTTGAAAATACAACAAAATCACTACACATAGTATTAACTAGGACACGTACATTGTATTGAGCAAACAAGAGATAACCCTATTAGCATTCAAAACTTGGTAGCATAATGGTAGCACAGAATATTATAAATGCATTACAGTGTCACCTTGTATTGTGGATAAGTGGGGTTTTTAATAGCTGAATCAGAGCAGCAATAAATTTGAGTCCAGCACCGAATAACATTTTTAGTCTTTTTTTTTCCTAAACAAACAAAGATCTGTTAGCCATCCACTTCTTTTCATATTTGTGTTCTTATAATTCTAAGATCTATAGAACTATGATATATCTTCTATCTGCTTTAAATAGAGAAAACCTTTCTGACTACATTGGCAGTGCTTCACATCCTAGTAACATGTAATCATGACTTTCAGAACAATTTGTATAAACAACCAGCTTTCACATAAACGAAGACCTTAAATCTCCCATAACTGTTTAAATTTGCATGAAAATAAGTTTATGGGAAAATATACTTTGGATAGAATGCAGTTTTTGTATTAATCTTTTCATATGAACTCTGATTCACATAGGCCTGACTGTGCCCTGAAATATTTTTGACAAAAAAACCACATCCTCACAATATTGGAACTACACATTTGACCTAAGACAACTCGGGTTTATTCACTTACTTACCCATATTGATAGATTTTCTTGCATTATTTTCAGTGTAAACCCAGAGGCACCAATGACTAGGAAGAAGAAAAAGCGTAAATGTCACAAATTACCACATCCCACCTCTGGATACGACTACAGTTCTTCCTAATAAATTCACATTTCTTTTTTACTTTGCCCCCCTCTGATGGCATTTGCTTAGCCTAAACATTCTAGTCAATTAAAATAAAATGCTTTGTTTGGGTTGAATTTTTTATTGGGCGAGTTTAATCTCAAAATGTCATTTGGTGTAAAGCTAAACATCACATTTTTCTTATTTTGGGAGAGGGAATAAAATATGTTTGCTTTGTTTGAATCATGTTGTTTGCTTTTATCTTTTCTGAAGCTATTTATCAAATGCATTAAGATAATAAATCAATATGTTTTGTGGCTTTAAAAGCCTTTCTCCTGAAATGTTTTGGCTTGATCTAATTATGGCATCATTTAGTTTCTTCTAGAATCACAATGCTCTGACTAATTTCATTTACTCTCAAACATAACTTTCCTTATTTTTCTCTCAATCATTCCCTCCTGTAATTTTATGACTTGTTTTTCATGTATGCAAGAGAAAATCACATTAAGCTGTTGGGATCACTCAGTCAAAAACTTTGGTATTTTGTTTACACATAGTTTGCAGAGGTTTAAATATAGTAAGAAACCTTGATACCTAACCCTTACCCCATTAAAACTAATCAATTATATGACTCAATCAAATCAGGACTGCATCCACGGTTTCTGTACATCCCTAAAATACAGAAGCAAATCCAACTTGAATAAAATCAGTTTGGGAAAAGAGGGGGAAATGTTTGCATTATAAAAAAATCCTTGCAGCATCTATTTGAAAAGCTCTAAAATAAAACAAGTTGTAACACCAAATCTCACCAAAAAAAATGTTTTCTATGTGAATTCTGTCTTTGGTGAAATTTGTTTTGCTTTTTTAAGGCTTTACAATCTTATATGTACTTGCTGTCTGTAAATCACACACAGAACTTTTGCCAAGAAAAGCCTAGAGAATACCATAGAATGTGGTATTAATACAATAGAACTAGCATAGCTCCTAAAAACAAGATAACTAAGGAAAAAAATCCAAAAGAAATCCACAGAAAGTGATATTGAGAAAGCAAACATTTGCTCCTGCCAAAAGATGAACCTTTTTTAATTAAATCTACTTAGTTCTTTCTCTTCTACTTTGAAATTCATTATTACATTACATATCATATATTATCTAACTGCAAATACCTGTTGTAGTATTTTGCGTATGAAAGGCTTTATTGTAATGCCTTCCATTGTAAAAACCATACAGAAACAAAATATTAACATTCCAAGCTGAAAGTATTACACATTATGCACTGAATAAACCTGTTGTTTACACCCCAATAACTTGCACACCTGTCCCAGTTAATGGCAACAGAATTATGCCAGTGATGATTTAGGGATTTAGGTCCGGTGTCTATCAATTCAGTGGCTTCTGTGAAATTGGTTACTTTCAAAGTTTCTCATTCACTTTGAGGGGGACAAAATTTTGCAATAATTTTTTGAAGTTGAAGGAAATGGGAATGGGACAAGTAATGCAAGGGACAGGGACTGAACTTACAGAGAAATGGGGAAGGAGATGTCTTTCTACTTAGGAGTCTGAGTTACGTAAATAACTAGTTTCCCCTATCTCCCTGCATGATTAATTAGGACACCCTAATACTCATCTAATCTGTACACGTCGAGAAATCTCAGAGCAAATGAAAAGCAGTTGTTCAAATGTCATTTTGCATAGAGATGGAGAGATCATTCAGGAGCTCTGTGAAGGAAGGCCTGGCAGATCAATCAGTCTTGAACTCACAGTATTCATTACTAGGTATTCCTGTGAAAGACAGAAGGAAAATCACTACTGACACTGGAATAGGTTGGCACCTCTGTATGTGAAAACCTGTGATTTCTTCCTACTCAAAAAGCATGCTCAGTTGAAGTAATTTCTGTATATTCATGCTGATATTTACAATGATGCTAAAAGATTCTAGGACAGCAATGCTGTCAGCAAGACAGTGCAGTATTTTCAAGTTCCTTCCCTGAGTGTGAGATGAAGTATTTAGTCTTTCCAATAAGCATAAATGTGAAGAGAAAACTGCAGCCTGAATGATTTTCCTAGTCAGAGATGATTAAAACACAGTGTGAGTTCACAGACATTAGCACTGGCAGAACAGGTGTTCATCTTTCTTTAAAAACACAAAACAATGGGAAGATACAATGGGGCTGCAAGAGATGATCTCAGAATTAGGAAACAATAGCAGGAGCTTGTCCACAAAACATTAATTAAGTCCTACACCAAAAAGATGGAATGCTACTCCAAAATCCTAAACTGTGTCACATACTAGGTCTCCATGCAACTTTTAAGAAAGCCTTTTCCCAAGTATCATATGCACTATGCTATTGCCTGGTAATACCTCTCTAGTCTTTTACTCTGAATGAATGGGTTTTTTTCATTTTATGGAGAATCCTCACATAGCTCTTGGCATACAGGGCTGAAGGATTTTCTCACTCAAGTTCACTACAGATGTTTGTGCTCCTGTAATCCCTTCCACAGCAGAAATCACCCTATTTCTCAGCCCGTTTTATCTTTTTTTTCTGGACAGTTTGAATGACTCTTCAACAGCTCCTGTACAGTTTGATTAACCCTGCAACAGGTCATTTAAAGATTCACAAATCTTAACAGCTAATTTTAAGTGAGATCTAATCTACCACAGGTACCAAGAAACCACAAACCTCAGGGAAAACATCCATTTGTGGGATCTGGGTAGGACCTTTGTTGATGGCTGAAGCATATCGCTGTAGTTTTCTCTAAAAAATCAGCTGACACGTGCTTCAGAAGTTCTCTAGACACCTGCATGTACACTCAGAGATACACTTGTTTCCTTAAGTGAATAACTACTGTTTATTACTTCAGAATATTTTTCTTTTCTTTCTTCTCATTCCCTGTCCTTTTCATATTTAAGTATTTATCTTTGATCTTTTTCGTCTTGCCTCACACCATTGTATTTTCATTTTTCTTTCCATTTTCCCTTTTCCTATGCCTCACATACCTTGTGCTAATTTTGCTGCCCTTGGTGATTTTGCAATGTTACACTTTAGTATCTAGAATATCAGTGGAAGAAAAGATTGCAATTTTTTGATAAACAGATCAGTAAGAGATAAAAGAATTAATGAATAGCTAGGAAAAAATAGATTAAATGGACATCTCAATAAAAGCATTATAATTTTCCACTTATCTGTTCTGTGCTAAAACATGCTGCCCCGAATGTGCAAGGAAGGTACTTCCTTTATGTGTCTTTCAAAATTCATTTTGAATACATCAGGGTGCCCTGCCTTTTCAGGTGCACATATTTCATTTTGTATCAGTTCCCCAATTTACTGAAAACAGGGTTAGGGAAGCTCTACGTGTAGATTCATGTCAGCATATCCTAGGGCATTGCAAATGGTACAGCAATAAACACTGGAATAATAGAAAACACAACTGTTTCTACACATGAGGAATCCATCAACCAAAGACAGCTTCTACTTCTTACAACACTGCAAACCGTGCCTGGTGGGTTAACCTTGACTGGCTGCCAGATGCCCACTGAACCACTCTCCATTCCCCCTCCTCAGCAAAGCAAGGAGGTGAAAAAAGATAGAAATGCTCATGGCTTAATAAGGACAGGAAACTGTTACGTGCAAAACAAACTCTAGCTGGAGAAGATTGATTTAATTTACTGCCAACTAAAAGTAGACTAGAATGGTGAGAAAAAGACCAAACTAAATATGTCTTGCCCCCACACTCCCTTCTTCCCAGGCTCAACTTCCCTCCTTCACTCCTCACTCTTCAGCTTTCTCCCTGCTCTAAGTGGGACAGTGGGATAAGGAATAGGGATTGTGGTCAGTCCATAATAACATTTCATATCTGCTTCTCCTTCCTCCCCGCACTGTTCTCCAGCTGCAGCATGGGGTCCTTCCCACAGGATACAGCTCTTCCCAACCTGCCTCAGCATGGGTCCTTCCCATGGACTGAAGTTGTTCAAAAATTGCCCCAGCATGGATTCTTTGCATGCAGCACAGACCTTCAGGAACAGACTGCTCCAATGTGGGTTTCCCTACAGTCCACAGCTCCTTCCAGCAAACCTGCTCCATGTGGGCTCCACCTGGGCTGAGCTTCCTTTATGACATAACCACTTCCTCCAGCCTGGGATCCTCCAGGGGCTGCAGTTTGCAGCATATCTGCTCCACCCATGTGTTCTGTGGGCTGCAGGGGGTTAACCTGCATTACCATGTTCTGCTCCTTGGGATGCAGGGGAATCTCTGCTCTGACACCTGTTAACACTTATTCCCCTTCCTACACTGACCCTGGCATCTGCGGGGTTCTTTCAACATTTTTTTCTCATGTCTCAGTCCTCTTTTTCACAGCTGCTGTGCAGAATTTTTCACTCTTTCAAAAGTACATTTATACAGAGACACCACAAGTGTGACTGCTCTGATCAGCTTTGACCACCGGTGGATCCATTCCAGAGCAAGCTGAAACAGACTCTAAGCAACACAGGGACAGCCAGAGGCTGTTCTCACAGAAAACACCTTTTAACAGCCCCAATCCTCATACCCCTGTGTACCAAAACGTGCTTTGCCCTGTTGTGGTGGTTTCAGTTCCCTAAATTCCTCTCATGTCAAACTATAACATCTGTTTATAACCTAGGCTCTTTCTAAAAGTCACTTGGAATATCTAATTGTTTTCTCAACTTTTGCATCTACGGATGCATTTAGAAATGAAAAGATAGTGGCAAGCAAAACTTGGACATAATTTTAGCAAGACGAGAGAGCAAAATGAGTTTTGCAGGAAAAACAATGAGCTAAGTTTTTACTGCAACTAAAAAACAGGTAAAGTAAATTGTTAAAAAACCGACAAGTCCTGACAAATATGAATCTTGTTAATAGTGAGTGAAAACTGGGAGATACAAGATTGTAGGACTTCTTAATGGTAAAATGTTCTCACTTCATATTGAAAATCTATCATCAATACAAAAGTAGTAAGTAGGCATTTTTCTTCAAGTATTTTATGCATTAAAAATTATCCTTAATTTCAAAGCTATCTGGTTATGGGAATTGATCAAAAAGTGAATTAATGGAAATACAGATAAAAATACTTTTGATGCCTATAATCAGGAAAACTAAGCAGAAATATTCATCTAATTGTAATTCTCAGTTGTATCCCTGTGTCTGCTCAGCAAACTGAGCTGGATGTCACACATTTTCACATTAATATATAACAGTATTCCTATAGCCAAACCCAGATTTTAATATTGACTAAGAGTGAGAAGCTTGGGGAAAAAAAATAACAACAAACCAACCCAAGTGAATGAAGCATACAGAGAATAGTTTCCTCACAGTGTCCAGCAGTTTTGTATCTGCTTTGCTTTCAGCTGGATTTACAGTGAGAAGAGTTGAAGACAGCCTCCTTCTGTCTAGGAACAATTTTTCTCTTCTTTTAAATTCCCTAGCACTCTGAACAAGAACAGTGTCTCACCTTCAAATAATCACTCTGAGTCTAACCATCTCCAACACAGCACAAGGATGTTTTGCCACGGAAAGGGAAGCACAGGAACCAGTTTTCAAAGGTGATGAAATGAAGTGGGTAACAAAAGAATAAAGTGACAGTTTATGACAAAGAGAGAACCTAGGTTACCTGAGAAGGGAAAAAAATGTATCTCATGTGAAAATTCAATGACAAGGTATTGAGACAAATACCATAGGGGACAAAGCAAGGCAAATTACATTGTGTGTATTTCAAAGGTTTTAATTTATGAAGCCCTCAAAGTAGGCAAGAAGAATACATTTCTTGTACTTGTCATGATGGAAGTTGGTCCTGAGGCAGGATTAACATTGCAAACTGATATCAAATACACACAAGAAATCATGAATATTTATGATAATGTATTTCATAAACACATAGAGCCACTAACTGCAATTCTAGATAACCTGGTGCTGTTAAATCTAATCCTTACTTGGATGTTACAAAGAAAATGATGCAGCAGTTCTATGTAAAATACCAAATGACATATTCAAAAAAGCTGTAAGAGCTATTGTATCAGGTACAGAAAGTAAATTAAATAACTGTCACTCATTACAAAAGACTTCCTAGTGTTTCAGCACCAGACTTCTGTGTCCTCTCAGGGAAAAACAGGAATTACCTTGAAGGGTGGGAGAAAGCACTACTTCAGTTTAAAACTTTGAGCAATAAACAGAAAATAAAGTACCATACAGCCATGTCATCAAATAATCACCAAATAGGTAAATAAATCAATAAGAAACACTGGGTAAAAGGACAAAATAAAGACAGAACATCTGAACTAAGTAAAGCTTTAGAAACTTGTCAGTATTTGTGAAGGAAATATGTAAAAATGAAAAATCAGGTCTAAAGAAAGAGCTGAATTTAGAAAGGGAAGGGTAGTAGGTGCCAGTAAGGAGGTAGGTGAAAACTCAGGCCTTTAAAAGAACCATGCCCAGTTGCTTTCTGGAGAGGCTGCCACATACTCAAGACTTTGGGAAATCTAACTGAGAAGGAGAAATAAGTAAACGTGCAAAGTAGGCAGAGTTTTCCATGTCCCATTAGAACAAAACCAGCACCAAAGCTCCCAAGAACCCTGACCCTGCCAGGTGCTTCGCTCCCTGCCCAGCAGGCAAGCCCAGAACAGAGGCAGCAGCAGAAAACAAAAACTGTTCATTGAACAGAGGTAAGAATCAACAGCAGCCACTGTGCTTAAATATTAACTCCCTAGAACAGAGGAAATGGTCTAGAATAACAACAACATCTACTACAACATACAAATGCATATAATCCCAGGATTTCAGTTTTAAATTCTTTTAGGTATGTCTACTGCAATACCTACTTTCCCTGTCAGAAAGGCCAACAGGCCTACAATGCAAAACTATCTATAGTTTTCCTAGCACAACATGACATGTTGTGGCATCTCAGCTGTTCAAAGAAAAGTGTTGTTTTCTACAGCTCCACCCAAGGTTTATTTTGTATTTTGTTCTGCATGAACACCATCCAAAAAATGTTTGCAGCAAAATTTTCCTGCATCTTAAGTCATTAAACTTTTGAATATTTATGTTATGTTTATGTTTAAACATATCAAGGCATAAATCATCACTCCTCCAAATCACTGCATTTAAGCACTTGCAACATAAAGCATGAAATTTTGTTCAAATAATGGATGTATGTTAGATGACTTTATCTGCAATTATTGACCAAGTGCTCTGAGCCCACAGAGTCAATTTCCACCAAATCCAAAACACATGACTTGCTTTCTGCTGCCACAGTGATTAATGATTAATTCTTTTATAAAATCTTAGAATGGTTTCTAAATACACTTCCTAGAGTAACCAATACTTTGATTTTCTAAATCTCTTAGCTAAATGTCATGGCAGGAAATTTTCTATAGTATGTTTCACACATTCAGAGTCTATCTTATATGTGCATATAGCCAAATGGATTCCACCTAAACAGTAAGTGAACATGACAAAGTTATTTTGAATTAGTATATGCTACAAAAAAATACTAAGCTAAAGTAACAAGCCAAAGTTTCAGTAAGTAACATGTAAGGATATGCACACTAACATACCTTTGATTAAGTAACTTCAGTACATTTAGCTGCAGTTCTCAACAGAGTCAAACAAAACCTTGAGGTTTTCAGCAATTTAATCTATTCCAAGGACTGCATAAGTGTGATGTGGCAGTTGCTATAGTAACCACATTTTTCCTTGGAACTCAGAGTAGATACAAGTGTAAGCGATTTCTCCATCTCACTGTCTAACTTACTGCTGTGCTATGATTCTAAGCAGCAACTCTAACCCAGAAACTATCCCACTTGCTAGTTATTTAAAATACATTTAACATTTTCTAAAATATCCTTTTCTGATTGCTTAATTCTACCCTTTGCTGTTCTGACTTTGCACCCTTTCATAAATCCTCTAGATGACAATTCAGAAAAATGAAAAAATTTGAACAATTGGGAAAAATGGTAAATAGATCAATTTATAATTTATTAATTATATTTAAATTATAATTTCCATATATAATATATAGAAATCTGTCAACACTTACTCTTAAAATTTCTGCTTAGAACGTTCTTTGAAGTACGTCGCAGTGGCAATGAATCCAAACAAACTGCAATTTTTGTTTAAAAAGGGATTACTTATTGATGGTTTCTGCAAAGCATTTTTCCTTTGTGACACAATTTCACTTCATTCCCTCACAATCAAAACACTCCAGACTTTAAACCATGTTGGTTATTTATACCTCTGTAAATGCATTAGCAGATTCTGCTGGTTTGACTCCTGGCCTTCTGGTGTAAAAGGTGAAAGTATCATTCTACTTGCATTTAGTTGCCAAAGACTAAATCTGCTAAATATGCTAGAGGTGAAAACATACAGCAGAACAGGAATGTTTTCATTAGTCAATACACCACCATATTAATGAGCAAAAATGTAGGGAACTGTGCACTAAAAACTGTGTTGTAATAAAAAGAACAATCTGAATACAGGTCAGGGATTTCAGGGGTGCTGAGCAGCTGCAGTTCCAAGTGAAAAGAATGGGAATTGACATCAGTGGAATTATAGCAGCTTCCAGCACCTGTGAATTTGGCCTCAAGGTGACCTAATACACCTCTTCCATCTTTAGTTTCTGATAGCTACGGCACAACCAAAATATTTTCTCATCTTTACAATTAAACTAACCAAATACTCTGTGTAGAGCAGAGCATTCAATGCATTGAGGCAATTTCCTATGTAAGAATTTTTTTAAAAATGTAATTCTCTTGATTTTCAACTCTTCAAATTTTATTAAAAATTCCCATAAAATCCTCCCAAGCAAACAAGAACATTTAAAACTCAGGGAGTGAACAATCATTTCAGAGTCCACTGTGAGTTAACACAGATCTTCAACTACAATCTTTGGTCCCTGTGTTTTCAATTATAAATTAATAATTTCTCTTCTGCAAAGGGTCTTGTCATTTGAAGTTTGTCAGATGTACTAGCTTGGAACACTAGACTTGTAGTAGCAGGTAAAAGTAGCTGAGGCTAAATATCTGAGTACCATACTCTACCAGGACTCAATGGAATAGTTTGATGCAGCTTGGGAGGGCTGGTAACAGATTCTCAATGTCCCAAGGGGTTTTATGGGCTTCAATTCGAAAATCTGGCCATGACTTCAAAGATATTAAATGGACATTTCATGTTGGCTGCGACTGCTTGTTACAAAGCACTGCCTCTGACACAAGCAATGCCTTCTTTTATACAATAATAACCTGCCTGATAATGTCATGAGCTATCATGGAGTGGGAAAAATTATCTTGATGTTCTTCACATTCTCAGATTATCCTTAGCCCCAGCAGATCTCTTACAGAAGAGAAATGGGCATTTTACCACTCCTGTTTCAACCAAACCAGTCCACAGAAAATAATTCAAGCAGAAAAAACAAAAATGTAATTATTGCCTTTAAAAATTTCTCATTTTGAATTTTACCCATAGCAAAAATGATGGTGTTGGCAATGTTGAAAATAACGATCTATTTCACAGATCTTTGGCATGGAATAATTAATTAATGTCTATACAATATCTCAGAGGTAGTGAGTAATGTTGGTAGGATACATGAATAAATACAGAGCCAAAACAAAGCCTCTGGAAGTTTTCCTACTTTTGGAAAATGAGGGTGTACTGTTCATGCACACAATGAATGATGGATAAGACAGATATCTTTTTCTGCTAAGAAGACTGGTAGTGCATCCTTCCTGGCTACCAGCCTGAATTAAATTACATTTTGTAATCTATTCATATGTGCAGTGAAAAGGGCAGCTATTTCTTATGTTTCTCAACTATGGCAAACCACCCATCATCTTGTTTCTATTTGACTTACTAGATAACAGCTTCTAACTGCATCAGACCTTTTGACAACTTCCTTAAAGTAAATTTGCTATTTCTTATTTTATCCAAATAGCAATAATTGTTCACTATACCTGTCCTATCATACTTAAAGTGTGGGGCCATTATTGTCAACAGCATTTTGACTTCCATGTAGAGAGAACTGTTTCTTGGTATAGAATTTCCATTCAGGAAATGTTTCCATTACTCACAGTTAAAGCTCAGATTCCATTTTGCTGCTCAGTCTCTCATTTAGGGCTTTTTCCCCCTGTTCTTCCTCCAGCTTCTTTCTCTCACTCCTCATATACCTGTATCTATTGAAGATTAAGAACCAACATAACAGTAAGAAACCATTGTTTTGTTTCCTGCAAAGAACTCAGAGATACTGACAGATGAGTTAAACTTGAGTTGTCAGAACATTTGTTTTCAGCTTGAACCCAGGTCAGTTTTTCCCTTAACTTGAAATAGTATTTTTATAACTCAGGCCATTGTGGTAAATCCTAAGGAAATCACCAAGCAAGTACAACCAACATCCTAACACAGCTTAAGTGCTTGCAAATGGATTTCTTCTGTGTCCTAAATTAAATTGAAGTGTAAAGATTTATAGCATTACCCTGTGACAACAGTCAGTAAATTAGATGTTCCATTACCCATTAAGCTCTAAAGATTTTATTTATATTGCTTTGTTTTTTAGAATTTTATGATGACCTCAAACAGTAAATAAGTACTATGTCATCACAATGGATTCTACATGTAAATTGCAAGTCTATCTTTAATACATCTTTATTCAGTGTGCCCAGTTTTAGCCAAATAAATACTTTTACTAGAGTAAGTAAGTGGTTCTTCCTACTAAACTTGAAAACGGATTAAAAATTCAGATACCAGATACCTCTTCATCACATTCTGCTAATATTTTCTGAAGTGTTTAGAGCCCACTGTTAAAGTTTTTAGACTCCCACATGAAACCAAGGGGCTTGTCTGATGCAACTTTAAGGAATTTAGGGCTTTTTTACATTCCAAAATTTACCCAGGCATATAGATCAGATTCACAGGGCTTTGGTAGAAAGATTTTTGGTTCTCTCTTTTTTTACAATTTATAGAAACATTAGGTCAATTTCTAAATATTTAATAGCAACCATGACAGAGATGTAGAGCTCTGACTTGGAAATCAAGAAGTTATGAAATGGATAATTTTTTAGCAGAAAGAAAAAGAATAAGAACAAAGGAAAAGGAAGGCAGGACTGATAACCACATACATTACAACCACATTGGCACTGGCACTACTCTGCACCGACAGGATAATTTCATCAAGCTATTTGTTGTGCTTTCAGTGTCCTACTGCATTTTTCTCAGTTTGCGAGCACAGGCAAAGCAGAATTAGTAAAAATTGATCTGTTTCAGAGTCCAGTGCAAGTCAAAGGTTAAATGCCATTACATTTTCTCACTGCTTGGTCAGAATGAGTACAATGTGCAGTACAAACTCAACACAGAAGCTGCTGTACTCTGCTGTACATGTTACAGGAGAGTCATAGTGTTACCACCAGCCTGGGAGTGTAACACTCAATGTCCTTAAGTTACTTTTTTTAACCTTTTCAGCTTTTTATGAACAGAGAGTGCTGGTTTTATGAAGGGTTTTTTGAGGTTTCTTCTCTTTCTAAACAGCAGTGTGAGCATTGAGGGATTTTAATTTCTGTTTTGCTTTAGAAAACCATGTATATTACATGATCATCTCCAAGGAAATAAAAGAAGAGGATTATGGGTATGATGATACTTTTACAGAAGTTCTGCTTTAGCTAGAGTGATATCATTAGTCACTTTGAATACATACGTGTTAATTGCCTCACAACTTGATTCTCTGAGGCCGAGCTGATTTGTAGAGGATCTCCACATACACAGAACAAGCACAACCAAATAATTTTGCTTTGTTAGAGGATTACAAGGGTTTCTGTCACCACCATACACAATACCATTTGGAATGATCTATCTGCTACTTCCTGATCATTAGAAGTCCAAAATTACATATAAGATCTTTACACCACAAATTCAATTTCAGGGTTTAAGCCATTTTACAGGCACTGCAAAGACAATTTTGAATAGCAAGTCTTATTCTGATGTAAATTCATCTGTTTCAAAATACCTCATGGCATTTACTTCAATACACTTCGTCCCAGCATGACCTGTTAGAAGATATCAGAATCTGCACTTAACATAAAAGCAGAAGGTTTTGATTTAATTTCTCTGCCTTTTTTCACCCAGTACTGCCACAGAATGATAATCAGCATCAACAGCAGAGAATTTTTAAAAATATATGATTTTTCAAACTGACATAAAATTTACTTTGAGATTGCTGTTTACAGACTACATTGACCTAAACCCTGTTATTGTGATAGCTTGTTAAATCTCCCTGGCTGATGTTTTATGACCTTTCATTACCATTGGTTTTCTGGTTTCTTATTCCAGTGTCACATTTTGGTTTTTATTCAGCGGGATTCTGATTGCACTCCATCACCTGCTAACAGCTAAAACAACGTTTCACTGATTGAAAAAAAAATAAAAGAAAAAAGCCAACAAGGAGGGAAAGGAAAGGGAAATGACTGCTTGTCTCCCTAAACTTCTATGAGGCCTTTCTGTTTTGGATGTGTGAAAAAATCACCAAGTTACCATCCTTCTAGCAAGACATGAGCACTCCCACTCAACCAAATTCTGCATGGATACACATTAGCACTACTTTGATTTCTGAGGACAATGGCCTGATAAAATCATACAACTGTAGTTGCATGATTTAGGTGATATTATGCAACAACAAGGCATCATGCAGCAGTTGAGGGAAAAGCAATTACAAATCTAAATGCACCATCACACAATAACAGTGCAGAGCAGTGTTTACTTAATTAGTGAAACACTCTGTGGTGTTAGAAAACACCACATTGTTTGGTTACCTAACTGCCAAGGCTGTGACTACCATACACCCTTGCTGTGTGTTTCTGGGAACAGTGAAAGAAGACCATCCGACACAGCCCGATACTAACATTAACATTACTGATATACCAGTCAATAATCTCAAATTTCCTTCTGTACATGAGAGAAATACCAGCAAAATTTCTACCATTACACCTACATAACTTTTGCTGATAAATATTTAAACTTCATCATAAGATTTCGTATGCATACCAATGAAAACCATTACAGAATGGTCCTGCAAATGAATTGGCAATATGAACAGAGCAGAAAGATTTCAAAGAGAAATTCATACCTGGCTGTAGTTTTCAAACCTGCCAAAATGCAGAAGGCAAGAGGCAGATACAGAGGATTAAATCCAAGTCCATTTTGAAGAATTATTTTATCATGAAACTGCAGAGAAAAGAAAAAGAGAGAAAAAAAATTACTAACAAGGATGAATCAGGGATAAAGAATACAGGAATATTTCTCTTTCAACTTTAATCCTACAAACTTCATACAAACATACAAAGCTTTGCAGAATGACATAAGATTAAATTTCCCCCATAATTGCATTCCAGACTATGTTTTTCTTTTCTCTCAGGTATTCATCCCCTAATTAGGCCTAGGAGGATGACTAAACATGTTTTTATTTCTATTACCACTGACTACATGTTGTTAATCACAGATCTTGTCAGATCCATCCAACAAAAAATGTATAACTTACTTAAATTCTGATCTACACCTTTTTTACTTTGTAAGTTATGCGGTGCAACTTAGTATTTTGAAAAATTTCCATGTTTATTCACTTTATAAAAGATAAATTTAGATGTAATGTACAAATTCTTATTGATAAGCAATCAGTCTTAAAGCCCTTTTCCTATGCTACAAATCAGCACAGGAAAAACAATCTGCATGTGCCTCTTAGAAATTGCTAAAACACACAAAAGCCATGAGAAATCACTGTGATTGAAATATATTTTAAACTTAACTTTTTCACTGTTTCTTTTCCAATGTGTTTCCTTGGGGAAATGTAATGTTTCTTTGTGGAGAGATGTGCAATAATGTAACTCTAGCATTAACTGGGGTTTAACTCTTTGAAACAAAAAAATTCTCTTTGGCATTCCAATCTCGTGATTGTGGCTGTCAAATCTAAGCTGCTGAGCTGCTGTCTCAGACAGGAACAGCACAGAGATGAGGAAATAAAGCAATTTTCCAATCAAAAATTCAGGTTCTATTTCATTTAACACCATCTCCTCATGTACTTAGCATTACCAGTTGACATGATGAACAGCAGGGATTCAGACATATCTATATCCTGCGTAAAAATTCTGGACATTCTGGACAAACAGATCAAAACACTCAGAAATCAAATTACATGCAAACAGACTCTTAAAATTCTAAATAAAAAATAATCAGCCATTAGGACAGGGTTCTGAAACATCTCATACTGCTTAGAATGGGACAGAACACTTACAGAATATCTAATGCATTAGATTTCTCATTAAGTCATTGAAGTTAGAATATACTTCTCTGCATTAACTTGAAATATTAGCTGCAAATGCTAGAAATACACTGATTTCTTTATTTTTGTATGTTCACCAAAAATAGTCACATTGTTCCTATGGATTCCATGCACAACCACATGCAACAGCAGCCAGTCACTGCTGAGGCCACTGCATGTCCCTTCCAAGGTGCACAGCTGTGGAACTCAGTTCAGGGCATTGCAAAATCACCTGGCCAGCACAGACACAGAAGACAATACTGCTGTGTTTGTAAGTGCACTTAATCTTACACTGGGTGCTGAGAAGTGCTCATTAACCTTGACAGTGCCACGCTAACACAGATACATTGCTTTCACAGCCCTTGACAGGATGCTCAAGCCCAACTGCAGCCTCTCTCTGCAGCTCTGTGTTATGCCATGCAAACATAGTCAGGAGGGAAACTTCACAAATCGATGGCATTGTTAATTTTGGACAGTTATTTTCATTACAGTGCACAGCCAAACTTCACCTCCTTTGGCAGAGGTTAATCCTCTATATCACTCTACTTTCTACTGAAATCGAATCATATTGCATGATATCTTGAATATTTCTCTTGATGGCATGTTGAGGGGCTTTGGCAATCATCACCTTTCTCTAATATCTTCCTTAAATTTCAAAATTATGCCTATTTGACTGATGTAGAGTAAATAGGACCCTCTTTATGTGTAAGATAATCCCCCAAGTATTACAGCTCCTCTCAAACACTTAATTATCACTTTAAAGCCCTCTTAAAGAGTCAGGTGAATTTTGAAGTGTTCTGTTTGCAGAAAATTATTCATTTTGACTATTTTCTGAATTATTAAAACAGTCCTTAACCTACACAACGGCAGTATCTCACTTTTATAAATGTAGTTTATCTCATAAACTTTTTAATCACAATTTCAAAAAAACGTATGCAGTGCTCTTCAGTGCATGCTTACCAGATTGTTCAGTTTCCTTCAAAAGTTCTTTGACTATTGCCCAGCTAGATCACGTGTGACCAAGGAGGTGTCAAATTTTTGTCTTCTCCCTAATTTCTATGAGAACGTGCAGCAGAGTAGAGGATAGTTTGTGTTAATTTCCCAACTCATGAAAAATAATAAATTTGAAGTCACATTCATTAACACTTTTGATCATCCTACAAGTACAGCCCCTCATGCCTCTTTGTCAGTACTGTTGGAGTGTGAGCACACGTCCACAGGGCTGTTCACCTGCAAGACATGACTTCACAAGAGCCAGGTCTTATTGCCACTGCTCATTGAGCTATTTATTCTTTTCTTAGAAAACTGTGTCACACAAATGCTGGTTTATGTTGAGCATTCTTTACTGGAATTAATATACTATGGTATTCACAATATTGTAAGCAGAAGTATAAACCTAGAACTGTTTCATACTATTCATTGCTACATGTTTTGTGAGTGAACACAAAGATAAATAGACTCATTTTCCAAACTGAATGCATCTGATGAAAGATCTATGGTGAAATGCCAATACAGACAAATTGCAGGCTGACAAGAAACATATTCACTTCATTTTCTTTCTTTGTGGCTTCCAGGCATTATATGAATACAACATCCCCAGTTAAGAGAGCAAAATCCACTGATGACAGACTGTGACAACATAAGGCAGTAAAACATTTCAGCATCTGCTCTTTTTCTGTATGGCTGCTAAGGGTGATGTGTTAGGCTCTATCTCTCCCTTGCCCAGCAAAGTGAGTCAACAGGGTGACTTCAGTGTAGGACAAAGGGAACTTACTTTGGATGCCATCTCTTCTGACATCTGAAAAACAGGTCACAAAGAACAACTGAACAATTGCAATGGTTTTCTGTTTGATTTGGAATCTGTCAATCTTCTTACCAGCTACTGTTAAGATATATGGGACAAAGAAAAGAAATTCTGATTGAACAGTGACAGCTGGAGACAGTACAGGTACTCCCAGCCACAGCTAGGTATTCCCTCCTGGAATCCCAGTTGCTATTCCTACACCCAGAGAGCTCCTGACTCTTGGCAGGTATTGACATACTACAGAGAATTTTGTGTGATTTTCATTCACCAGATCTGAAAGTTGAAAGAAAAATCTGAACTCTGCAGAGTTTTCAGTGATCTGATAAAAGCCATTGTCACATTAAGCTGACCTGGGCTTTAGAGTCTCCCAGAAAGGGTATAAAGGTGTAGCAAACAGCGTCCCTTGGAGAGGAATGCTGCCAGTAGGAAAGGCATGTCAGGCAGAGGATGCACTGTCAATGGATAATTTCAGCTCACTGAGGCTTTCCCAAGGAACAGTCTAAACATTTCAGTACAGCAGTAAGTCAGGGAGTAAGACTGTTATGGCCTATAGACAAAATGGTGTTCTAGCTGATTTACAGTACTTAGAGAAAAAAGCTTACATTTCTGAATGTCTTTAACAGTTTTTGATCTCAAGAGAATCATGAAGAAAGGAAAGTTGCTTCCCTAGTCTGACAAGAGATTGGAGTGCAAAAAAAATATTTTAAGTTGAAGAGTGAGCTCCATAATTTACAGGGAAAAATCAATTTTAACTATATTTAGTTTCTGTTTACAAGAAGAAATATTTGCTTTGCTTTACTAAATTATATTTGTGCAATCCAAACATCATTACATGGCTTTGAATAACTCAGAAAACTATTTCCATAGCACTGAATGAATTAAGAAAATAATATCATCAGGACATTAAATACTTTTTTCCTCTATTGATATAGCTTTTTTATTCTGTCCTTGCTGAACTTTTTGGTCATTCTTTATTCAGGTCATGTCAAATAAGAGAACAGAATGGACTGGTGAAGAGAAGCACTCTAACAAGCAAGATAAGATGCTCTATCACTTTGTGATTAAATATTCAAACACACTGCCCACTGGTATCAACTTAGTCATGACTGATTTAAATTATACACTCAAAAATGTGCTTTAATCTTCCATATAATAAGTTTTGAAAAATTAAAATTGAAATCACAGTTTAAAGAAAAAGCTACCAGACACTCCAGACATCATTTACTTCACTGTATGTTTTTTGCTGTTATAGTGGTTGATTTCATTAAAGAACTGAAATACAGCTGCAATTGTAATGCAGATTATGATCTAAAGTCAGTAATTCCTGAGCTGTTGAATGTCTTGGTGGATATTGACACCATCACACTTTACATTAAACAAACTAATGTTCTTCCCAATTGTTTTTCACCTGTGAAGAATCACAGAATGGTTTGAGATGGAAAGGACCTTAAAAGCCATGTAGTCCCAGCTCTCCTGCCATGAGCAGGGACTCCTTCCCCTAGGCCAGGTTGCTCAAGGCCTCATCCAACCTGGCCCCAGGGACATGGAATCCACAGCTTCTGTGAGGAACCTGTCCCAGTGCTTCACCACGCTCACAGTGAAGACATTTTTCCTTTAATCTGAATCTGCCTTCTTTCAGTCTAAAGCCAACACCCCTTGTCCTGTCACTATTCCCCTTCTAAAAAGTTCCTCTCCAGGTTTCTTATAGGCCCCCTTTAGGTAGCAGGAGGCTGTCAACACCTTGTCAACAAAACTGAAAAGAATATATATCCTTAACCTGTTCTCTACCTCTTCAACCATTTTTCTTTAAAGTTCAAGTGAGAATATTCAGAATTAATAATAATGATTCAACATACTATACCTGACTTAGAATGCCTTCTGCCACTTTATTATATTTCTGCAATATATACTTAGCACTCAGAATTACTTCTTTACCACAGGTTTAATCAATGACAATAGAAAAATATGAGCTTAAAGAATTAGAGCATATAGACAAAATAACTACATATGGAACTTATTTTTCAAACAGCCTTTTTTCTCTATGAAATATTTCCATTTTAATGAGAATTTTTGATTCCTGTTTAATAATCCATTCTTTTTCTCCTCAGCTATAGTGAAAGCAGAGAGAAGTTCGCTGTGAATTTCACTATGATCTCAGGAGAAAATTTATAGACCTTGCTTGACAATTTATCAATGAGTATATTAATTTTGCCAACCTCATTTCTCTTTTGTTATTTAGGTGGATGATCTGAATAATTTTTTAAAGCATTCATTTATGAGGACAACACAGGCAAACAATTAGAATTAACCTGCCTGCATTACATCACTGGTATGTATGGATTCTTCCTTATTTGATGAAAATTAGGATTCATCTTCAAGAATCAATCAAATGGGAAAAAAATCATTAACATTTATTCAAGCATGGAACTGTCAGACAGAAATTTGCAAGTTATGAGGTAATCCCATGACTTTCATCTGCTCGTTGATTTATTAACATTTCATAATAAGAACAAAAAATTATTCTTAGTATAAGACTCATAAAGCTCAATACTATCTTCCTTAAAAGTAAGTCACAATCATTCATTTTGTACTTAGTAGCATATGACTTTCTAAATACAAAAGAGGAATTACATCACAACTAGGAAAAGCCATTTCAGAAATCAAAACAAAACCAAGGGCATTAAAACTAAGGGAATCCCACACATTTACAGAGCTTCTCACTGCTACCTTTGCCAGCTGGTCTCAGGTAACATTACCTGAAAGCTGTTTACCCAGAGCAATCACACCTATGAACATGAATTCAACTGGGAGTCTCTTCCAATTGTCTTTCTAGTGCTTAGAAACACTGCCATGCAGCTGGTATCCGCGCTAGTAATGGATGCAGACAGAGACATCAGGGGCTGAATAGGTGAAATTTACCTGATTCCTGAAGATGATATCCACATATCCAAGGTAAAACAGGCTGAGCAAAAAGGTTGGTCTTCTGATTTCTTCAAGCAGCCCTGCACACATTAACATTTTTTCACCTTTAAATTACAAAACCTGTTTCTATAATCTCCTATAATCAGAAAGTTTTTCATCCTTCCAATTATAAGAGATTTTAAAAACAATATTCTATCCCAGATCATTACAGTAACAGTAATATTACTACCTAAAATAGATTAAAACATTGTCAGAAAGTATATGAAGTCATTTGCCTTGGCAATACCACAGTTTTTTAGGTCAAAGGGACTCTATTTTCCAAATCTTAGGCACTGAATTTACTTAAAGCACAACTAGGAAAACTCAGCTTGAAACCTCATATAACTTTGTGGATTTCACTTATATTTTCTTTCTGGAGGACAGTGACAGGTACACATCTTGTGAAAGGCATAAAGATAACAACTCAAATTTTCCAAGTGTGCCCTTCTGAAAAATCCATTGCAGATTTGACACAGGGGGTTTACTTTCTTATTTTATCTGAATGTCTGTTTTCTTTGTGTATTAAATGCTCAACTATACTTAAAACTGTGTTTTCAATTACATGATTATGCATTTGTGTAGCCCCATTGAGCTTCATAGGATTACTCAAGCAGAGAAAAATTTGCAGAATTACCACTCGGGTTTGTCGATAAGAGTTTTTTCAGTTAAAAAAACAGACTTTGTTTCACAGTTAGTTCATTCATTGAGGAATATGTAGTTGCAAGTATTTAAGTTTTTTAATTACAGTACATTATACAATAGAAAAGACAATATTTCCCTAGAAACAGTGTTTATCTCTATTCTTTCATTTTACAAGGATAGAAATGTCACTGTCTCTACGACAAGAATGGCCCTTCTGAATTGCTTTCCATGAAAGTAATCATTGAACATTACTCTGAATCATAAATTGAAGTATATCATGCATTAGAATAAGCCCCAAAGTTTCTCTGAACACAACACAGAAACACATAATGATTTTGCAATTTCTGCAGCTACAAAAACAATTTCACTTTCAGGAAATGCATTTTCCTTCTCATGGAGAAAATATACATTTTCATTGGAAAAAAAAGCATCTTTTGTGATCAATTTTTCTTTTTTAATTTGTGCCATTATCTAAACACAATTTACCACAGAAGTCAGTCAAATAATGATCTGACAAATTACTATATAATTTATAGCATTTTCTAATTTACAGATGTAACACAAAATGCACACAACAAAGAAAAAGTGGCTATACCATAAATATGAACAATAAGAATAAGATAAAACAAAAGGCAAATGCTAGAATACATCCATTCCCTCAAACTAATTTTGGAAGCTAGGTAAATCATTAGCTACATAATTTTGTCCCAATCACGTTTCAAGCTGAAGTCATATCCTACATTTTGTTCATGCAACTAGGGTCGTTTGATCCTGACACAGAAGCATGAAAATTTCTTTGAACTATGTCCCAAGACATACGCAAGAATGTTTTTGTGTCCCCCTGCTTTCTTTTTGATCTGCTACCTGCAGGTTTATATATTTATGTTCCAGCATGAACTCCAACAAAATTGACTGTCCTGGTATTGATGAATCTGCTACAAATAGTTCATTAAGCTTGAAATCACACTTAAACCCATAAAGGGAGCATGTAATAAAAGTAGGAAGAAGTTGCCTTTAATTTGAAACACACTGGACTAAAATTCAGAAGATTTGTGTTAATTCCTGGCTCTGACAGACACCTTTTGATAATCTAATATTTCTGGGACTGAGGTCCCCAAGCGTAATACATCCATTTATAATTCTTACCTGGAAGGTAAAGTCCCTTAACTCTAGGTTTGCTCCTTTCTGTATGGACAAAAATTTTAGACCATATTCTTGTCTGGTCTTTCCAGATACCACCATAAGAAAAAAGTATTTTTGTTCTCAGAAACAACATACAAAAATCTTGTTTTATTTACCTTCCACATGACCTGACATTTTAGGCACATTTTCTTTTTAAAACATTTTCTTCTCTGAAGTTAATGGTTAAGCTACACTTTCCTTCGACAGAATGCATGATTTCACTGATCATGTTTGCAAAAGATCAATTAACTGGATTTTTCATGTTTTTCTCTTCTCATCTTAATCTGCTTGCAATAGCTGTAGCACTGCTATTTCTGCATCAAGAGAGTTTGGACTTGTTCCTGCTTGCACCGAGCCAAGTCTCTGAAGTGGCCCAGTGGGAACAGAACAAATCCATTGTCAAATTCAAGCTAGGAAACTAATGATGAATCGTTATTAAGAGCTACATGCAGACACACCAGCAGGAAAAAAACAACTCCATTTTCAGACTGATTTAAAGAATAGTCGCTATCAAGGCTACCCTAACGACTGACAATTCACTTTATCAATTAAAACTAAAGTCAGAATCATTATACCTGAGCATGATCATTAAGTGACAGTGATCATCAGACTGAGACAATGCCATCTTATCTGGATATGCTTCTAAGGTGATTAGGGCCTCATTGGACTGTATAATCCAGGTTTTCGGTCCCTGAACCGGCACTCAGTCAAACATTTTATTTTTGGGAAACCAGCCTGGCAATCAAGCACCCAGTTCACAATTTGTAGGTGTCAATCCATACATATGAAGTACACAGAGAACACTTCAACTATACAATAGCCTTTACTCAACATTTCTGAAGACCAATGTGTTCTAAACACCTTTGTAGAGGCTTTTAATGGGGAAACTGCACAGAATACCATTGTCAATGCACAGGCCATCAGAATCTCATCACAACATTTCAAACAAATAATTTTTCATAAAAGACAAATTAAGTCAATGTTTCCTTCACAATTGTGTCTTGCTAGTGTTTCATGGCACTCCTATGACTGTAACTCTTTCACTCATATGTAATTAAACAAGCTGTTTATGGGACTGCTTAGTGAATGCTGCTCTCAACACCATCCACTATACGGAAGACTAATTATTTTTAGCCCAGCATGAATGTTAATGGTATCTCTATGAATCTTACATATGTTGGTGAAAGGTTAAAGGTAGATCTCACTGCATGGAGAAATCAAATCAGTTTCAGAAAGGTGCCCGTGTCTGACATTAAAATAAAACACAACATTGAGAGAACTTGGACTGTCCCCAAATTCTGCTTACCCACACCAATACACTGTGGTGGAATATATCAGAATATATCTGCTGAAGAGCATAAAACTTCAAGTTTCAAAGCACCAGTACAGATTATTTTTCACAGTTTCCAACTGATTGGAATCCCCATTAGCAAAGGTCAGGCTTAATTTGCCACAGCTGCATTCAGAAAGCCTGTGGTCCATCATAGTTCAGGGAAGACAAAAAAAAAAGTGCTGCTTAACTCACTCGGTAGGAAATCATTCCATTATATGCATACAAAATATGTACTCAAGGGCATGAGGTTTTATTGCATAGCTACTAAATGTTAATAGCATGTAATAAATGTTGTACCTAGGCCATTAAAAGAAAAAGATATTTCAAAAGTAAGACAGATATTTTTGAGCTTATATCACAGAGGAAAGTCTAGCAAAACTGAATAGGTATTACTACTGCAGCAGTCATATCAGGATTTTGAACTTTTTAATATCTATTTCAAGTATTTCAGAGCTATTTTGTAAAATCCCTGTTACATAATTAGCCTTAAAAATTACTCAAGTTAGCATTTTGTCTATAAGGCACAACTAGAAATGTAATAAAATGCTGCCTATTCTTTACACAATTGAAAAGCTGTGCCAATATTATCTTTGTTGCAGCAGCAGCTGCTTGCAAATGCCTTTAGAACTGATTTGGGTCTCTCTGTCATGTGCTAATGGAATGAGGCAGAGGCTTTAATAGTGTGTGTTCAGTGTATACATTTCCTGGGTGATCCTACCAGAGCAGATAAATTCTTAGCAGCTGAGTATGCAATTACAGCATCATCATATCTTCATGGAATTTTTCTTCCCCAAGCACCTTGCCCTGGCATCCCTATTTCCAGGAAGTTCCACAGGCTGTAGCTCTCACTGCTGCAAAATCTCGGACAAACATGGGCATGAGAAGCCCAGGGTGTGGGCACAGGGAACCACCAACCTCCGCTACAGCAGCAGAATGAAGAGAAGGATCCGAGTGCTGCTCCGAGGAATAACACACTGCACTTACGGGGACGTTCAGCATAAAGCAATCTAAGCAGTTCTTATTTTTGATATGTATTGCCACTAATTATTTTACTTTGGTCCACTTATTCCTTGCAAGTGGGAAACAACAAGGTGGACAAAACGACACCGAAAAGGAACTGAAATTTTAAATGTGTAGCAACTTGCAGAGCGTAAGTATGTCTATCTAGGATTTGACAGAAATTGTTTCAAATTCTATCAGGTATTTGTGTTTTATTCACAGACAGTCCTTTAAAAAAGTACCCATCTAAAAATAACATTTCTAAAAAATAAAATCTATTGTCCAAAGAAAGTTAAGACAAGTAGAAAAATTCTTGTCACTCCAGACTGGCAGAATGAGAGCAAAGTGAAAACTGGGACAGAGGAATAAATCACATAGTCATTATTTTAAATAAATGCTGATCTGGTTAAAGAAGCTATTGAAGGTAAATTAGGAGTGAGACTGGATGTCACCTGTCTGTGTGGTCATCCCATTAGCACCTGCAGAATTTTCATTCAGAAAGTGTTCCTGAACAGATTCTTAATGTCATGGGAATAACAACAAAGAATAAATGGTATTGTGTCAGAGCAACAGTCCTTCAAAACATAGTATCTTGCTGTCCACCATATTTAAAGCATCATGCTCCACTACATGGAAAATGTCTCTCCTGAAAGAGCACAGCATTTTTCAAATATATATTTTCAGCTGACCCAACTGCAAAGCAATCACAGTATGGCAACTGAAGTATAGAAGCACCAGCAGTTTTCTGGAAAAGTGATGACTCCACATGACAGCCCCCCAGACTACACTGCAAAACTGATAACCTTGTATAAGAGCTTAATGAAAACTCTTTTTCTTATAATCTAAAAATTGAGATTTAACACATTTTACCTAGATATAGTCTAATACAGTAGATACAAATAGGATACATTCCTCAGAAATTAAATAAGATTTGTGGACAGGATTACGAAAAGTGCTGAGATGGATTATGAAGGAAAAACCTCACATATAAGCAAACAGTCAGCTACCTCAGGTAAATTCAACAGAAGTTAGATGTCCGGTCTGATTTAGTGATCTTGAAAATCCTGTTAGGTACCTCTAAGTATCTAATGTCTTTGAAAACATCCCTCTGTGCCTAACATTATTAGAATCACTAGACTTAAAAGACTGAAGGGACTCAGCCTCATCTGCAATATACAGCTGTACATTTCAAGCAGAATTCATACAATTCAACAGTACAGCTGCCAAATGAGAGATCCCTCCACTATCAAGTGGAAGATAGACACTCATCATAAAATCTCCCATAAAGCACAAAGCACTCTCTGGAAATACCTTTCTCAGACTTGGTATAAATTGGCTTCTGGAAGACAACTTTAAATGGCTAGACCTATAATTCATAGCTGCAGTCTAGGAACAGAATGAAGAATGCTCTGTACTGATAATTTCAGAAAGCCTTTTTTTTCAGCTTCTGCTCTGTCCCAAACACTAATTAGATCCATGTTTTAACCTGTACAATTATGATGACTATCTATTAGAAAAAAAAACCCTCAAAACAGATGTATGTACCAGGCACCAACTTTTTCTACATCCTCAGGCATGAATCCCCAATAAAATGCAACAGACTCACTGAATCACTGAGCAAATGAACCAGGTCATGTAAAGGAACGAAGATGTGACCATGCTGCAATCTGCATGTTTATTTTGAGACTCCTTTGAACACACAGGCAGTAAAGTGGTCTCACCCCTCTCTTACTCAAGAACTATACACTCAGGAAAGCTAGCCGGTGCACTGCCATGGGAGAGCACAAGATCTGAATTACTTAAATTTGACAATACATTCATGAAATAAAAATAAAAATGAGGCTTCTTTGCTTGACAAAGGGGAAAATTTCAGAGTTCACTGCGTGAAAAGAGTTACACAGGGAGTTCTCTGAAATATTGATGGATGGGAAGAACATAAAATTTTGAGGTATGATGAGCCAGGGACAGTAGGGATATAAGCAGGAGGAAATGAAGGGAATTTTTGAATTTGCTTTGAGGAAATGGCAGAGATAATAAGGACACAACAGAAATAAGAAACACCATTTTTTTCACAATGCTTCCTATTCTGTGAAGTTGGGGGAAAATTCATTCTGAAGGCACATAATATACAAAGGACAAAGAGAAAGAACAGGCATTCTCATTCTTCCCATATTTTCCATAAAATCATATTTGTTCACTAGCTACCTGTTAATGGAGACATCTTTTGCAGCCATTTGCTTTCTTTGCATTAACTTTTGTTCTGTTTTTAACCTTGAAAATGTGAGCAATCTGCACACATAATAGTAAGTCAGTGCCCTGAAGTAGCCCAGTTTTTTTGTTACCAATTATCATTAAAATAACTGTATTGCATTTTGCTGAAAAAAAATTTTATGTGGTATGAGCTACATTTATAGTACCAAGATAAACATTGGAATTTTAAAAATTTTAAGAAAAATCCATCAACATTTGTTTCCAGTCATATTCAACCATTTTTAAACGGTTTAGTGTCCATTAATTCAAGAGATATCTGAACAGAGCTATATTATTCATCACTTACCTTTCAGATTTATTGAGACAGACCAGAAATAATGGAAGGAAAATATTTCTGATGCAAGTTTCTTGAGTATGTAGATAAGGACTTTTCACGTTCACAAAGAAACCCAGGAAAACTTTTGATCTGAGAGACTGCAAACGTTAATGATCAGAAAGAATGTCATGGAGGATTTGTTTATATTTTTAAAACTGTACATAAAAATTATTTATAAAGGAAACAAAATGCAGGCAAGATATGAAAGACATTCTTTGATAAATTAAAAATGTTTGCTTTCTCCTATAATGTAAGAAAGCTAGATGTAAGAGAAGTATATTGTGTGTATGTTCAAAGGCTTAACAGCATGAGGTATAGAAGTATTTCAAGTGGTAACAGCTCAGAAAATAGTATAGGTCTTGAAATTAAATCATCCTCATAAATAAATCATCAAATAAAGAAAAAATGACAAATTGGTATTAGTCTAATACAAATTTAGCTGAAGTATTAATATCCTTTTTTTTCCTCCCACTCAGAAGGAAACTTGCTATAAATCTATTCAGACAAATGTCTTCAAGTGTAAGTATTTATGGTCAATTCTTTGTTGCTTTTGGTCACTCATAAAAATTGTAGTGATGTCAAGCCATTGTTAAGATGTCAAACTACAGAGCGTGCATTTTGATGTATCTTTGAATTCTGCCCTACTATTTCTGAAAGCAGAGGTTCCATAGTTCTCCTACATATTAGGCATTGCATCAGTGTCCTTGGGAAAAGCTCCCCCTGCTCCTTGATATGGACCACACTCTTAGTGGCAGCTGTACATTTCCTCCACGTTTGAAGGATCATGTGTCGCCTTACAATTTTGTGTAAAAGTCTTTTCAGCTTCATACACATGAAGGAAAAGACGCCTCCTTTGTACAACCAACTGAACCCAAGATTTAACAGGAATTTTCCTATGAAAGACAGATGAACCTAAGAATATAGGGCATAATATGCAGAGCAATATCTCAACCTAAAAAAAGTCATAAGAATAAGGAAAATCACAGATGCGTAGTTGTTATCAGAAGATAATCCACAACCCAGTGCACTGCTGGAAGAAAATTTCACATCATTTGTCTTTTTAGCATACTTTATAGCAGCTATTCTTCTTCACATTCGTAAAACTCCCATGACCCTTTTTGCTCCCTCTGTCAGGCTTCTAATTGTTTGTACTGAAATTATTCTAATTAGATGGTGAGATTTTTAGGGTGTGGACCTTGTCTAATTGTTTGGTTTATAAAACTGTGAGTGTACAGTACTTACATTAATATTAAACTGCATCTTGTCCTGTATTTTATGATGCTGGTTACAAAGAAACTGACACCTTTTTTCAGCCTCCTTTCTAAATTAAACAAGGCTTATATCAAGACTATGTATCTCTCCATGTATACATGTACAATCAAAATTTCAGATGACTCTGCCCAAGTCAACTATATTTACATTCTCCCCAAAATGGGAATGAGCTCAGAGATAAATATCTACCATGCCTCATGAAAATAAGTGTGTTGAAGATGCTACTTCCCTGAGAATAAAACCTGCAGTACATGCCCAGTACTTTTGAGATATTATAAAACAGACAGACACACTATTTACTGCTCAAATCTGAGGGAAGAACATCAATCAGCTCTTACATCTTTCATTTGCCAGAACCAAATGTGTTTCACACAGCTGTGGAAAAACAGATTCACCAGTTGTGATGCTCATAGGGCCACTTAAGAACTCATAAGCAGATCTAGTGGTTCATGCCAAAGGTCAGCTTTGTCAGGCCACCCATTGCAGGCTGTGGCTAACAGCAGGCACGCAGTGCCAGGCAGAGCAGTGGAAATGCACAGTGCTGCTTCCAGTGATGTTCAAACCATGGACATCCTGAGCTTGGCATTATGTCTGTGTGCTTAATAGTTCTGCCCCCCTGCCAGCATCTGTTCAGTTGATTTTGGCATTTCTGTACCCATCTGGCATCCCAAACTTCCCGTGGCATTGGAGTCTGACATGTCACCTACATGCTTGACGAAGAAATGTCGCCTTTTGCCTTGTACTGCCACCTTTTAGTCTCACATGATACTCCCTGGAGTTCATTTTTTTTTTAAGAAAACAGCTCTTCCTTGGCTATCCACAATTTACAACATGCTATTCTAATGACCTTGGTCATATTCTCTCTCAGTTGCTTCTTTCCCAACTGTTTAGAGCAAAGATTTAAAACCAATTAAAAAGACATTGGAGCTTCAGTGACTTCGTGGCCTTTGGATTATTTTCAAAAGAGGTGTATGGTACACAGTACACTATGCATATGATTGACTACCCTCTGTGCCAAAACCCAACCACTACCTCTTGAGGTATTTTGAGTATTCTATAATATATTTCTGGTAAAAAAAAAAAAAAAAAAAAAAAAAAAAAAAAAAAAAAAAAAGATATTTCTGAATTTTTTACCTATTGAATTGATGTCAATTCAGGTCTTAAATTTGAAAAGAATAGTACAAAGAATTGCAATAGAACTATTTTTACCCAATTAAAATAGGCTTTTGATATTTACTACTTGACGAACAGAAAGGAAAAAGAAAGAGCAAACACCTTCTATCTTTTCATCAGTGCATAAGATGTAAAGGAAAAGTAAATTGTATGATAAACAGAACAGTGGGGATGGGGTGGCTTAGTACTGTTTCCAGGCTAAGTTCCAAGCCACTTCTATAATCAAGTTTCAATCCAAGTAAATGTTTGGCTCACTTCCTTTGTATCTGACAACCTAAAGTATAAGTAATTCAAGGGCTTATTTTTTTCATTTTCACTTTGATGAAAGCATTCTTACTTTCCATGCAGTTCTCAGATCAGATCAATTGTTTTATTTTTCTAAAATGCCAAAAACAGCATAGCTAGGAGGAAACTTATGCAGGAAAAAATGAGCTGTTGCTTCTCTACTTATTGCACAGTGTTACTTGCTTTGTTCATGTGCTCTGTTAGTTCTAGTGGATGCCATGCTGTCTAAAGCCTTATTTCAGAAAGGAAAAACTGCAGTAATTATGGCCAAAAATGTCAGGCTGTACTGCACAACTATTCTTTGCACCACAAGTCAAGAAGTATGGCATTCTTTTGTAACACACCTCTTAAACATATGTGTTCTGCAGTTTGTCTTACATCAAAAAATACTTCTTAATGCAATGCAGGACATTTAAAAGACAGTATCTGAAGGTGTGAGTCACTCAGTTTGGAACGAGATTACAGTATTCCTTCAGAGTAGCAGTAACAGAAAAGCTTCTTTGGAGTGCTAAGGCCAAACACATAAATACTCTAAAGGCATGGTGCTTGCTATGCCCTTTACAGGCAGATTGATTTTCATGTTCTCACTAAGCTAGCATTTAGCAACATTACACTGCTGGTTGGATAGCAATGACAACCCAATTAGAAAACACAGTCAATGAACAGGTCAGGCAGCCACAGTCCAGATACCCTCACTAAAACTAGTTGTAAAACTTTCTGTTGACCCTTTCCTTATCATAAGTGACCCACCATAAAAACATGTCAAAATTTTGTGAAGAAACAAAATGGAAAATAAATTATAACTCATCCAAATAAGCAAACAGCTTGAGAAAACTTTTAAAGGAATTGTCAGCATAGAAAAGAAAATAAATGGGTAATAGGGTGAGATTTCTGATTTCCCCATAAATACATGCACTGTACTGCTTGTGGGCTTCAGGGAAATGTTTTTGGGTACCCTGTGCTAATCAGACATATATTTTGATAGCTTAGAACCACCAAAATTAGAAAATGGTATGTCTGTATTATTTAGCCAACTTAGCTTTCCATATAAACACAGACCATTTTGAATTTTGGTATGATCTCACTTGAAAGAGATATAGATAGATAGATAGATAGATAGATAGATAGATAGATAGATAGATAATGTAATTAGAATATACAAATAATTCCATATAGATTTGAGGTTATGAAGCCTGAAAACAGGCAGCAGAGATTTCTCAACATACGACTCATACAAAGCAGATGAACACATGGATCAAGAATGAAACTACATAAATTGTGCTTTAAAAGAGGGGCAGCTAGGGGTTTTTTGATCAAACTGAGAGTTCAACTCAGAAAGCACAGTATTAGCACTAGGGCTCTGAAATATAGTGTTCATCACATATGAAGCACGTCTTTCAGACAAAGTTACCAACTCTTCCAAAAAAACAAGGCCCCCTTGGACTTTCAAAATGGCCAAGATCTTTCTTGAAGTCTACTGATCTTTTCTAAACTCAAAATAGTTCTCTCTGTAATAGACTAATGGGGGTTTTATTGTCATAAAGATAGCTTTTCAACATTGCTGTTATTATCTTCACTGAGAACAACTTGGCTATGCCATTCTTCAAAGTCCTTCTGTTCAGAAATGCCTCTCCTTACATGTTCCATCATTGATGTCTCTTCCAGAACTATTGAATCTCACCTTTTAGTTTAATCTTGAACCAAACTAGACTTAATGCTCTACATAAGCAAGAATACTTCTCGACTTTTACTCTGTCATATGTCCTGTTTCCAACCCCCATGGCTGACTAGTTATGTCTTTGCTATGCTGCAGCCTTTATAAGAGATGGACTTATTTGCCTCTAACATCCATGCTGATTTAATGGTTTTATATAAATAGCAAATTAACACAATACCAGCATTATTGCTGATATTACTGGTCATTAAGCTCCTTTCAAAATTGTGTCAGTGAGTTTTGTTGCGTAAGAAGGAATGTCAGGATGCCATTACAAAATCTAGGAGCAGTATTAACTAAAACAGCACAAATGCACTGAAGCCATGTGCATGATGCTGTTTTCTGAACTGCAGTGTAGGCACATCTAAAATCTGCTTGCTCACACTACAGAAACCACTTATTAGCGTCTGTATATAACACATCATCACCACAGGGAAAGCTAGTTTAAAATCATAAATGTCAAGACATAATTAACTTAAAGGTCAGGTTTAATTACAGTTGTTGAAACTGAAATACACTAATTACCATTACTATGTCAGAAAATTTCTTAAAATGATTTGAAATGTTTTGTTGGTGCCTGTACTTTGCTGTAATTGACATCTTTTGTCTCATGATGGAGACATTTCAATGAGCATTTTTTCATTAACTTTGAAGCACAAAGAGAATAAACCAGAAAACTAATGAACAAAGCACCACCACAAATCTCAACAAAACCTGTTCTCTGCATTACAATATTATTAATTACTTTCTTGTAATTGGCACTTCAGATAATCATTTAGATAATGAAATTATTTGGAGAGTCTGGCACACGGATGAAACAGATTTAACTGTGTGGTTCTGAAGTTTAATGACAAAACTAATCAATAAGTGAAACAGACTGGTGAGAAAATAACTCAATAACTGAAAATTTTGCTCTACCTGTAGGCTTTTCCAAGGATTCTACTGGGAATAGTTATTGACTCACATAAGTATTTTAGTTTTCTCTTTCCCCCAAGGTACAGAAAGTTTGAATGCTGTGATTTCATTTTCTCTTCTGTTATCTAGTGTTTATTCTTCCCTCCCCACCACAGCCAGGAGTTCCAGCTTACCTTTCCCTACACTTTTAGCAGTGTGACAGACATTTTATTTCCCTGAAGAAGCCATTCCCTAGAATGTTAGAAAGCTAGCTAGAATACAGCAGAGAAAAGGTTAAGCTATATAAAGTTCATTTCCCCATAACAGCATAGATTTTAGCTGGATATGGCCCCTATGCAAAAATTCAGAAGTCTAAAAGTGAATATAGCAGATGACTCTGGAGGAAAATATTACTAACTGATAAAGGCAGGCCATCAAATGCGCTGATAAAAGAGACATGTTCATTTATCACGTTCCATTCATTCTGCACCTGAGGTACTGGGTTGTAACAGCTGCCCCCATGATTCAGTGCTGATGCCTTCCAAAGTGCACTAACCACCTGAAATCAGCCAGAAATATTTCTGTTTGTGGAGGAAATATTTCTACTTGGTACGTGGGCAGCTCCCACGCCCCTTTCCCCCTCCTCTTCCACAAGCCCTAGTACTGGGTGCTTCATAAAAAAACTACAGAAAAGAGCTCAAAAGTTTGAGTATAAGGAATATATACATCAACTGAAACAATGGATGACTGTCTCAAGCACACAAGTATAGCAGAAAAGTGGCTGGCAGCTCAGAAACCAGCAGAAGAACAGCCTTGACTGTGCTGCTGCCTTGCATCTCAATAAACGGGAAAGGATAGCACTTAATTAAAGAGTACCTGCCTCCCAGGTACTGATGACATTGAAATCAGTGTGGACAGAAGGCATTAAAGCTGGTATAACCTGAAAATTCCCTTATTTAAGATTAACAGCTGACTGTTAGAGAAAAGTGAAAATTTATTAAGGGCTTCCATCTGGCAGAATGAATCATTAATATTCAAACTGATAGCAGCACTGATTTAAATTTAATAATCTGAGTGAAGATATACATCAAAAAAGAATTCTTTTAAAATATGTCTAATAGCAATAACTGACTTCTTTATTATAGTCTGCCTGTGAAAAATGCCAGATATCAAAGAACAAGACATCAAATGTTAATTCCAGTGTGTTCTTCCAGTTGAAACTCACATTAAAATAATATACTTGCTGTGAATCAAGTAGCACAGACTGTACCTGCTTGTACCTTCCTTGAGAAAGATTGGAAACATCGAGGTCCAGAAAAAGCAGGAGTTTGACCATACAGAAGGGAGCAGGGAGGTTGTAGGAGTGGAAGTGGGGGCTACAGGAGTGGCCTCAGTGATTCCAGCCACTGGCCCCAATGCAGGGCACAGCTGAGCCCTGCTGCCATGGGTGTGGGACCTCCAGAAAAATGTATCTAAGAAAGGGCAAAACGCTGTCCAGGGGAGAGGAGCAAGTTAAAAACAAGTGTAAGAAATAGCTCTATGAACACCAAGGTCAAAAGAGAGGAGGGGGAGGGGCTGCTCCCAATGCTGGATCAGAGATTGTCCTGCAGCTCGTGGATGAGACCATAGCAGAGCAGTTGTGAGCAGATGTCCACACTGCAGACCAGGAGAAGCCACCCAAGAGCAGCTGGATGTTCCCTAAAGGAACAGCATCCTCCAGACAGCTCATGCTGGAGCAGGTGTTCCTGACAGGAGCAGCAGCCCATGGGAAGGGCCCACGGTGGAGCAAGGGAAAAGAATGAGGAGGAAGGAAGAGCAGAGAAGAGTTTTGGACTGCTGCACTCAACCTCCCTGCAAAGCTCAGTGAGTGGGGTAGAAGGACATGTCAGGAGAGAAGGAGGGAAGCTGGGGCTGGGAAAAAGGAGTGAAGGCATGTGAGAAAGGTGGTTTAGTGTTTGTTTCTCACTATCCAACTCTAGTTTAACTTGCAAAAATGACAGCAATTTTTTCTGCAGGCAAGACTCTCTGCCTCTGATAGCAATTGGTAAGTGATCCCTTCCTGATCTCGACCCATAAGCTTTCTCTTCCTATTTTCTTCCCATGTCCTATTTACAAGAAGTGAGAGAGTGGCTGGGTGGATACGTGGCAGCTAGCCAAGATCTACCTAATCTTCTATTTTTATGGGTAACACGTCCTCTGAAGCTGTACTTGGGTATCCTATGTGAGAATTACGGTGAGGAAAGTGCATGTAAGCCAGACAGATAATCTGTAACCTAATTTTTTTTAATATATTATTCCCACGCTAAGTTGCATTTTGTACTTGTTTTAATTAATTGTATGAAGTTACTGTTCTGCTTTCAATGTTTACAGCTGAGGTTTCATGTTTTAGGTAACATTCATCTCATTCTCAATATTAAAGAAACTTTTTATACATCGTTCTTTCATACTTCAGCCCTCACTTAATAACACAGGATTCAGAAATAGTTCATATAAAGCTGAGGTGACAACACAGGGTACCTGCAGAACAGTCTTTCTGTTAATGTATACTGGGAATGCCAAAAAACACTCCAAAAGTCACAGGCAAAATCACTGATATACCATCTAGCAGGTGAACAAGGGAACAGACAATTTGTTCAAGGAAAAAATAAAAATGAAAATTAAGGCAAAGTCCAAGTATCACAAATTGAAAAGGCGGGAGAAAAAAATGTTGTTGTGTTCATTATAAGAACAAGCATAATGTAACTACCTAGGGCGCAATTTACATCAGCGTTGCACAAACAAAAATACCTACAAATTACTTACCCTTTTAATGATTTTTTGCTTAATTGCAGAGTAATGGGCAGTTCAAATTTACAGGTTGGTAATTTGTCACTGATTTGCTTTTTAAAAGTTGAACAAGAAAACAACATTGAAATGCTTGAAATATGTTGCTGGCAAGAAGCCAGGCTAGGGTGTTTAAATGGGGCCAGGTGCTTTAAATGTCTCAGGGCCTTCTTTTGCAGGAAGGCAGGCACTGGTTCTGCATTGGCAGTGTCACAACAGGTGATCGATATCAAGACACTCACTCCTTTGTCTCTCTTGGCTCTGCAGGGGTGAGCACAGCCAGAGTCTGAAGGAGAAAGGCTTTCACAGTAATCAGGCAGCTGTACAGAGTAATGTGGGCACATCTCACATGGCCTGGGGGTAGGGAGTGAATGTGGCAGAGTCCCTGCTTCTCCCTCAGAGAGCTGTTTGAAAAAAAAAAAACCAAACAAAACAAAACAACAAACCCACTACCATATTTTCTTTTTTTTTTCTCCTATGCCTATTTTTCCCCAGCAATGAATGTGGATTCACATGAACTAACTAATCCAATATCAGAAATATAAGTTTTGCTTTTCAATTAAAAACTCTGAAAACGCATGCTGATTTCATTTTTTAAATTTCAGTTTTAAAAAGCCATTTTGATTTTGTCCCATAATGTTTTCTTCCAACAGATGCATTCTTGATAAACAGGAAAAAGTCTTTTTTGCTTAGCTGTATGCCAAATTCAGAGTAGGGAAAAAAGCTAGCAATTCAGATTCTTCACTGATATTTATTCTACAATAAAATACTATACAGCAGCTCTGAAGGTGCTCATACTATTCTATGTATACATCTCAGCTGACAAATTACAAAGTTTCCACACAGTCTTTGAACTCAAAAGCTCATAATTTTATACAAACTAGACATTGAAAGCTGAGGCATTGTTAGGCAGATAATACGTGATGTTAGGAAGAGCGAGTGCTTAAAGAACATGACTAAATGGGGAATCAGTCATTTTACTTAATAATGTCAAAATCTTAAAGTTACTGAAAATGTTCCTGGCAATAGCAGATCTGAACTTCACACAATTCAGAGCTTCTCAGCCAGACCCCACACCAAGGCATTAGAAGGTTCTACTTTACAGCCAAGGAAGATGTACCCTCATTGAGTCAGAATCAATTATAACCTAGAAATAGTGGACTATATATTTTCTTATTTCCCATAAACTTATAAACCCCATAATTATGCAAAAATATGGGAATAAAACTAAGGTGCTCTAAGTAAACTCCATTTTGTAGAGCTGTAATTAGTTCATATTCAACTGAGCATCATATTCCAAGCACTGCTATATATGTCTTTCTTCAGTAAAATTCATTGAAACTAAAAAATCATGAGGGTGGAAGTATAATGTTCATAAAAAGCAAGCTTTGGAGTTCAGCCCTACTAACTGCTGTGGCTTTTTCACAAATCTTCTTCAGCCTTTCATAAAGTTTTATTGCATAATTTTAAATTTTTTTTTAAATCCCCAAAGCTGATGGAATCAACAAGAATCTTATCTTTTCTAGAAAAAAAAATATTGTTCATGGCTAACCAGCACAGCTGTAAAGGCAACCTTTAACACCCCAGAAATTACAAAATAAATTAATAGAATCAAGCATGTATTATGTTAAAAGAAGTCTTGAGATTTTCCTGCCATATGTGTGGGTACTAACTATGTGACATCAGGGATACCAAAGCAGGGAATTTTTCTTTTGAAAGATCAGGGATACAGAAATGCTCACTTTCTTTAAGACCATAAAAAGAAGAAGTCATATAAAGAAAAAACATTTCACAGAACTGGGGCAGGTGAAGATGCCCACAGTTTTATAGTACTGCCAAATGAACAATACTGAGATGCCTTATATGAGTGCTTGCTTCTGCTGCATGCGCAGACAAATTGGATAAATCCTCTTCTAGACAAATTATGACTGGACATAATCTGCTTACCCTTGACATTCACTGACATCTGATGCAGTAATATAAACACAAACATGATATGTGTCATCTGAAGTTCAATGAAGATGATAAAATTATTATTATTATTAAAATCCCAAGTCTAAGGAATCTTTCCACACTGGAAAAGTTTGAAATTTATGAAAGACTGTAGTCAAATCAACCCAAAAAACAACCTTCTCTGAATTATTAGTTGCAACACAAATTTCAAGGTAATGTATATAGGAACACAGAGCCAGATTCATCAGTGCTTTATTGACTCATTAATGTAGCTCTGAATAAATGAGATTTTGTGTGTAGATTTAGTTCAAATTATAATTGCTAGGATCAACAGTGTGATATGTATTTAAACCTGGGACTATTGCCACTGAATAAATGAAGAAATGATTACTAGTTAATCTTTGTAGGATACTGTGTTCCTAGCTGGACCAAAAAGTATCAGCAATAATTTCTGCACTGACTGGAAAAAACTCCATCATTTACAATCATTGGAGGATTTTACCATTTTGCTGAGCCAGAAATAGAGTAAAACTTTTGAAAGATTTTCTGATTTTCTGCCATAGCTAAAACAACAGCAGGTAATGTAGACAGATTGCCCAAGTGCTTTAAAATGTTCCTGTGATGTAGATGACAAAGTCACTATTTTTCGAATTATGTGTGTTTTGTAGATTATTTCTATTCCTTTTACTGTCGGTCCCTAGAGGAATTATCTGAAGGTTCTGAGGAATTGGTTTCTTTGGACTGGAAACAATAGTCTTAATCTAAGAGAATTTTTGAAACTCTCTACTCTGGAATATTTTTTAAAACACAAATTAACTAGATTGTAAAAATTTTGCAGCTGTATCATTTAATCTTAATTTTGGATGTCACTTCATTGTAGACAGCTGCAGTTTGGAGAATCAAACTTCAAGATAACATAGGTAATCTGATTAAATGAGGATTTTCTGAAAAAGAGTTTTTACTACAACTTGAGAACTAAAATAAAATTGGAATAAAATAGCAGAGCACTTGCATACCAGGTCTGAATGGCGGCAGTTATTGGGTCCAGACTAGATTTTCTGCTGTGAGGCAGAGATATCTCCCCTGATTCAGGTTAGAGGTGTGAGAGCAGTACCTGTTCCTCTGTGTCTGATGGAATTCACTTTCTGTTGCTGGCATGGCTCCACTCTTAACAAAGAATATATTGCTCATGAATTGTGGCTGCCCAGATCTCATGTGACTTCCTGTCCACTAAGCTACAGAAAGGCTTTCTTTCCCCTCTTTTCCATAGCAAACGATGCTGTAAAATATAAAGATTTTGATTTACACTGAGTTCACAATGAGACAACATTTATTACCCACACCCAAAAAAATTACTATAAGCAAATTATAAAATCTAAAATACTTATCATTCTTTAACAAAAAATATAAATTATCTATATTAAAACAACCTCCAGTGGAATATTTATCTTTAGGCAGTCACTACTTACATTCCACTGAGATGAACAAAGAGGTTCAGCCATTCTTAGGTGACTGGTCAACAGAAGTTATGTCTGGAATTGTAAATCTCATATTTCTACAGCATCAAAATGACCAAAAAAATGTATGAAATCAGTTGCTGACCTGCAGAACTGACTGCACGCATTCATAGGAACTGAGAGTTTTATCATAACAATAAGGGACTTTACAACACTAATTCCCCATTTCTGAATAGCTACTATAGGTGACAGTAATTTTTAGTTAAACATAGAATGTTCAAACAACTGAAACTTATGAACACTTTTACATTTTAAAGCAATGAGAAACATTTGAACTCTAAAATAAATAGAAATATACAGAGAAGACAAAGTAGAAAAGAATGGATTTTACTAAGCTATTCCAGAAAAAAAAAAAAAAGACCATTTAGACCATTCTCTCATGACAGTGAGGCAGAAATTATGTGAAGAAGGAAGAGAGAGTATTGAAATAAAAAGCCATAAGTAAACATTTCTTATTTTAAATACACTTGGGTTTTCTGAACAAGGTAGAGAAACTTCTACTGGGTCAAAATAAAAAAACTGAACATCTAAGTATGATTTGTATCTTTGTGAAAGCATCCGTCATGTCTAAATTACAGTCAGTCTAATTTCACAATTATAATTAAATGTGTCCCACTCCTCATTATTGTTGTACATGTCAGAAACGTTTTTAACAGCTTCATTGTTTTCCCTGGATCATCCAGAAACACACAGGTCAAACTGTTTATAAAAGTGTTCCCACTAATGTGTGAAGGAAATAATGGGTGATGAAAAACACTGAATACATCAAACACCATTTACTGTCATTAAGATTACGTGCTAAAAGTTAAAACTACAGCATTTGCATTACATGTTAAATCTGGTCATAGCAAATTGAAAGAAAATACTGTACAAGCACTTCTGGGATCTTGGTTGGGTTTTTTTACTAAGTACAAAGTCGTAATTTTAAGTTTCAGTAAATCTAACTGATTAATCTAGCTACAAAACATATTAGCGTGTATCTAATGCCCAAAATGTTACACAAGAGACATCATACAGCCACTGATTTATGGTGATTACAGTGGAGAGGAGAATGAACAAACAAGCCATTGAAAAGCAAAACTGTCAAAATGACCTATTCCCTCTAGCTGTCCCTCCAGCACCCTCTTATTCACTGCTGCCCTGAATATGAAGTGACTATGTTTGGCAACATCCTTGGAGCCATTTACAGAATTTCACATAAACTTTTACAGGCTAGCTTGAGTATTTGGTTATATTTTGGTTTTATTTAACCAAGTCCTATGTTACTACAGTTACCCTCCACCTCCATCATCAATGGTACCATACAAAAGGGAAAAAATAAATCTTAAATGTCTTCTGTTCACTTTATATATGATATATCTTTCTATTTTGCTGCTATCAGATTTTGTTAATTTCCCATGCCTCCTGTGTCCAGTCGGAGTAATTTTTCTTGTATTTGGTTTTCTGGTTTTGCATAATTAAGCTGAAATTTTAAGATCCCAAAGAAACAATTTTTTAATGCATTCAGCTTAGAAAATGTGTGCACGTATATGTCTGTATATGTGTATAGACATTAAAAATGCTCAAAAGAGTTCAGAAGTTCAGTGAAACAAGTTTTCCTGCTCTGATCAATTAATTTCAGGTTCTAAATATTGTTATCACTATGTAATTATACTGTATTTCCTCCTAGCATCATTGTGGTAGGATTTACAAGGAATAAAATTCTATCCTGGACACCTTACAAAAAAGCACTCTGTCAGTCTTCTCTGGAAGTCTCTTCAGAAGTCTAACCTGCTGCCTGATGATGTGAAAAGGAAAAATTTTGCAGTATCAAAAACTGTCCCTGCACTTTGAGGTTCTTTCCAGTATCTCACCGGATTGTTGTAACTTCCTGTAGTAGCTCTAGAATCCCACAATTCCAGTGAATTGTAGAGGTTTCCTGGGGCACTAAAATACATATGGCAATACATATTGCACTTTCAAAGTTAGATTTTTTTTTCCTTGCTTTTGTTTTTGCTCTTTTCAACTTTTTGTTGTATAGAGTGAATGCATTAACTGCACTCAAGCACAAGACATTGAACTAGTATCTTGCCAGGTACTGTGATAAAAGAGAAGCCCAGGAAACGAGCCTGTGGAG
Source organism: Irena cyanogastra (assembly GCA_013397155.1). Classification (NCBI taxonomy): domain Eukaryota; kingdom Metazoa; phylum Chordata; class Aves; order Passeriformes; family Irenidae; genus Irena; species Irena cyanogastra. Next base: position 277,616 of record VWZV01016552.1, read on the forward strand.
CAATTATGCATGAAATGTCTTTTAAATATATTTATTCATTATTGCTAATAAAAAAGCTTGTCTGTAGATGATTCTTTAATTTGCTTCAGTTGCTAATATTTCTAACTGTTCAAACCATAAACATCTCCTGTTGAAAATTATGTTCTTATGGTTATTTAGAGAAAATTATTTCAGAATGTGAAGCTATGTCATTCTGTTTAGATAGCTACATGCAATCTCTAAAATAATAAACTGCAACATTTGTACACCATTTTTTTCAGCCTACTATTCAGCAGTCACTGACACTAATGAGGCAGACCTTCCAATCACACAGCAAGTATTATTACTGTTTCACAGATGAGAGAATTGAGGTAAAGAGAAACAAATAGTTCTAGGGTCTTCTTCCCCTAGAAAAAGATTCCAAGTCACTAAACCACAGGCCTGAAATAAGATCACAGTTTCACTGTTTTTCTGTAGATTCCAAATTATTAATAGATCATTGTCATCACAGAGTCAAGTGTACTATAAGGAAAATATGTCTGTTGCATTGGATATTCACAGATAGTAACCCACAATTTAGATTTCACTTGAGAACTGTTTGAAAGTTCCTGATGCAAAAACACAATCGCTATTAAATGTTGGATTTCATCCTCAAATTAAATTTGACCCTGATATAACAACATGTGAAAAAAAAGAGGAAGAAAGAAAAAAATCACAAAACCCAACAAATTATAGACTCTACACTGTAACAGTGCCTCGATGGCTGTGGGGGGGAGTTCATTGATTTAAACTCTCCTTACATGTTAACAGCCCAAATCTTGAAGTTCAAAAAGATGGAGAATTCATAACTAAAAAATAGATGTGAACCACTTAAAGATTCTCACTTAAACTTGGTTCAATGGTTGGAGACACTGCCCAGTAAAACAAAGTGTGTGTCACAGCTCATCCTCCATGAATTTGTATTGTTGCTGTCACAGGAGCAATGCTGAAAATTTTCTCAGCAGGTTAAAAGCATAAATATTCTAGGAAAGTCACGGGAAGGGAAGCATACCTGAACTCGGAGAAGCCCAGGGAACTGATGACAATTTTCAAAGATCCCAGTGGAGCTGTAGGAACACTTGTAAATAACTGTGGTAACAAAAAGTACCACATATAGGTCGACTGGCTGCCAGAGTGAACAAAAGGTTTCTCAGCCCTTGCTTAGAGATAGGCTTTAATACTCTTCCAGGTAAGAACCTGCTTGTACAAGGTCCTGTCATTATAGATTCTTTAAATCCATTTTTGACTTCACAATTTAACTTCTGTTCATTTCCCTTGCCTTCTCTTTGAGCTGGAGTAAATAGTAACAGGGATTTTTGGTTGGTTTTCTTCATTTTGGTAAACTACTATTTTAATCATGCTTTAATTCAATAGCTGCAAACATTTGTTTCTCATCTTTGTCTGCTTTCCAATTGCCATACCCATCACATGCATCTCAGTTCTCTGATCACCATAGCTGGAAGCAAAATAACCATATCAATAGTTGGCTAACTTTGCAGAAATCACAGGTATCTGGTATACAGCTAAAGTTGCAGCATCTACATTTACTACAGAGAAATAAAGCTAAATCTGCTATTGCCTTTCAACCCTTTATGATCCTTTCCCAGTTGCCTCAAGGTTTAATGGCACCGAGTTCTTAAAACATCTGAGTTCCTCCCTTTGAAGAGCTATGCAAATTGCTGTTTGTGTGCAAACTGGAATTTACTCTCCTAATTTTAATTGGCACACCATCATGCAGACGCCTGCTAATAGTGGCTTGATTTGTAGATTAAGGTCAATAGATGCAAACAGCACAGTGTTATTTGTTTCAACTAAAAAGATCAAAACTATAGAATAATGGAAAAAAGCAGAGAGTTCAAATCACAGGAGTGAGAGGCTCCTCATCTTCCTAAGGGTCCATAACCTCAGGTAAACATTAATCTGCAACAGGAGTGTTAATTTTGTCTGCTTGGTCCGACAGTTTCTGAACAGCTGGCAAACTGAAATTATTTGTCATTTATATACAGATACTTTTGACAGATCCTGGGATCTTGCTGAAAGATAGGCTTCCAAGTGAAACTGTTGAAACTGATGGAACAGTTTCTAGTTCTGAGAAACAAATACTAGATGTTTTTCTAGAATCAGTCACTATATCAAGTGTTTTTCAAGGGACCTGCAAGTTACTTTTTCACCTTTGTCCCTCATTGCAGTAATAATTCCAAGGAAAATATCTCTATAGCAACAAATTTGTTTCCAAATTGCTTAAATAAAATTGGTAGGAGATGCCTATGGAAAAAGATATTCTTAGAAACTCTAAAAAGCAAAAGAAAGAAGTTACCTGTGTATTAAACGTATGTTTAATAACGACATTAACATACATAAGTCTTTTGGATTTTTTTCTGATGGAAACTTACTCATTGACTTTATGAACAAGAAAAAATCAGATTTTATGTCTGATTGCTTTATTTGATCAGACAAGTTGAGACAACTAGAGCATTGGTTGAAAAAGGATTGGTTCATAGATTGGTTTTATTTCTAAAATGGACATAAAAAGAGAAAGAATGGGAATGAACCATTCTTGTTTCCACCTAATTGTATCTCTGTACCACAAGAGACATATATTTTTCTTTCTCTCCAAAAGAAAAATTAAACAGTAAAAATAAACTCTGTATGTTTCTGCAGGTCCTCAGATAACACAAAACTAAACCTCTTCATCTCAGAGAAACTATTCAAGTTAAAAGAGCACACAGTAAAGAGCCCATATTGTTCTGCCAGACAGGGCATGTAACAACATACTCACACCACACACACAAAGCCCACTTCAATCAGGAGAATTCCTGAACAGAATGTAATTAATGTCACATGCCAAAACAATTAGTGAAGTGTCATTGGAGGCACAGCCGTTGCATCTACAGCTCCAAACTTCTGGGCCAAGATCCGGAAATTATATCACTTGAAAGCCCTTAACAGGAAATAATGAACATTTTTATGGCACCAGAACCATAATTCATATCAGCCATTTAATGTGTGAACATAATTAAGCAGTCAATATACTTAGATGTAATGGCAGGTTTCTAAGCTTTCCTCTCCCACTCTAAACATTACAAAAAGAAGTTGAAGAAGTCATTAAGGAATTTAGGCATCACAGGGCCTAGTGAGCTCCTAGACACCAGGCTAGCAGGGAGACCCTCAGTCAATCATCCAGGACTGGGTTGTCAGGAGAACAATATTATGCAAAGCTAATTCATAGTATCACAGAATCATAGAATATGCTGAATTGGAAGGGACCCATCAAGATCCCTGAGTCCAACTCCTGGCCCTGTGCAGGACACCTCAAGAATCACACACTGTGCCTGAGAAGTGTCCAAACACTTCCTGAAGTATGTAAGAGTTGCTGTGACCACTTCCCTGGGCTGTCTGTTCCAGTGCTCAGCCACCCTCTGGGTGAAGAATCTTTTTCTAATATCCAACCTAACCTTCCCCAGACCCAGCTTCATGCCATTTCTTTGAGCCCTGCCATTAGAGTGAAGAGATCAGTGCCTGCCCCTCCTCTTCCTCTCACAAAGTTGTAACTGCAATGAGGTCTCGCCTCAGTCTCCTCTACTCCAGGCAGAGCAGACCAAGTGACCACAGCCTCTCATACAGCTTCCCCTCAAGGCCCTTCACCATCCCTGTGGCCTTCCTTTGGATGCTCCCTGATTGCTCAATGTCTTTTTTCTGTTGTGGTGCCAAAATACTGCACACAGGGCTCAAAGTGAGACCACTTCAGTGCAGAGCAGAGCAGAGCAGGATAATCACCTCCTTTGACTGCTATCTCATTGAAAAGTATAGAGTTAAAATTGGGTTAGAAAATATAACAAAAACAGGACAATTTTTAACAGTGGAAAAGAAAAGAAAAAATGTCTGGAAGGTTTCTTTAAAAGTCATTTGAAAAATTACCCTTTTTTTTGTTTGTATGGAAGGCACTAAACTTAGACAATGTCTACAGTATGCCTGTAATTTTATTCTGAATACCATTTTTATTCATATGGCTTTGTAATACAAGAATGGAAAGATGCTCTATGAAATTAAAACTAAGTAAATTTCATATGTATAAAGGAGAACAGATTTTATGCACCATATAATTGCCATAACTGCCTCAGCCCTATAAGATATTACTAAAGAAACAGCTTGGTAAGAATAAATAAATTAAAAAGGTCACTACTCCTCATGTTTATAGTACAAACTAATAACTAGCTGAAACAAGAAGGAAATTATTCTTCCTCTACCACTTTGTATACAAATGAAAAAAATCTATAGGATTGTGCATGGCTGTGCATGAGATGTGACTTAACACCTCTGAAGCACATGAAATACACTGACTAATGTAAGAGGAAAGAGCACAGAAAATTACCCATGCAACCCATTTTGGAGTAGGAATCCCTGCATGCCTAAACTGGAATATGGAATCCAGGGCTACGTCAGACAGTCTTTAGGCCTTGGCAGTGCCCAGACTACGCTCATTCTGCTGGAGTTGCAATGATTGAGCCACTCAAGGAAAATATGATCTCCATCCTAGTTCACCTTGGAGAAAAAAAAAAACAACATGTAAAATCAAATACTATTTACATACTACAAATACTATAAAACAGGATGGTAGTAACATTTCCTTCATGGCACAGCTTTTAGGCTGTGCAGCTTACCTTAACAGTTGCAGCTATACGCATCCCACAGCACAGGCTAAGAAGCATATCTGTTGTACTCTGTGACCCATATTCTAAAGGGTTTCTGTGGGGTCACAGAATAAATTCTGAAGCTCTGTTTATAAACTCTAAGGTGTCTAGCCCTTCTGGGAGGGAATCTGCTTGCCCTGATTCTTCAGTGTCAAATCACAATGCATATCAGCATTTGTATTAAAGAAAGTAGTCAGATGTAGCTGTACCTTTGCACTTCCCAGTCTCATTGAAGCTCTAGTAAGACCTAAAAGTGCTGTACTGAGCCACCTCCTGGGAACTACAGGCCTGTCAGCACAACCTTGGTGCCAGGGGAGCTCATGGAGCAGATCATCTTGAGTGCCATCACACAGCATACGCAGCACAACCTAGCCAGCATGGGTTTGTGAAAGGCAGGTCCTGCTTCACCAACCTGACCTCCTTCTATGAAAGGGTGACTTCCTTCCTGGACTTTAGTAAAGCCTTTGACACTGTCTCCTGCATCATTGTCCTGAAGAAATTGTCTGCCCATGGCTTGGATGGGTGCAACGTTCATTAGATTAAAATCTGGCTGGATGGCTGGACCTAGAGAATGAGGGCAAATGGACTTAAATTAGTTGGCGGTCCGTCACAAGTGGTGTTCCCCAGGGTTCAGTGTTGTGACCAGTTCTGCTTAATATCTTTACCAATGATCTTGATAAGGAGATTGGGTGCACACTCAGCAAGCAGAGGACAATTTGGGCAGGACTCTTGATCTGTTGGAGGGTGGGAAGGCTCTGCAGATGGATCTGGACACACTGAATTGATGGGCTGAGGCCAAGGGTATGAGGTTCTATATGGTGCATGCCCTGTCTTGCTCTTGGGTCACAACAACAGCATGGAATGCTACAGACTGTGGAAGAGTGGCTGGAAAGCTGCCTAGCAGAAAAGAACCTGGGGGTGCTGGGTGGCAGCCTACTGAACAGGGGCCAGTGTGTGCCCAGGTGGCCAAGAAAGCCAATGACATCCTGGCCTCTGTCAGCAATAGTGTGGCCAGCAGGAGCAGGGCAATGGTCATCCCCCTGTACCCCTGAGGAGGCTGCACCTCCAGTCCTGTGTCCAGTTTTGGGCCTCTCATGACAGGTGCTGGAGTGTGTCCAGAGAAGGGCAATGAACCTGGTGAAGGGTCTGGAGCACAAGTCCTCTGAGGCCCAGCTGAGGCAGCTGGGGTGTTTTAGTCTGGAGAAGAGGAGGCTCAGTAAAGACTTTATCAGCCTCTACAGATACCTGAAAGGAGGTAGTGGACAGGTGGAGGTCAGTCTCTCCTCCCAGGTAACAAGCAATATGACAAGAGGAATCATCCTCGGGTTGTGCCAGGGGAAGTTTAGATTAGATATTAGAAAAAAATTCCTTACTGAAAGGTTTGCAGTGATTGGCATAGGCTGCCCAGGGAAGTGGTGGAATCACCATCCCTAGAAGCGTTCAAAAACTGTGTAGATGTGGTGCCTAGGGACCTGGTTTAAGTGGTAGACCTGGCAATGTTAGGTTAATGGCTGGACTCAATGATCTTAGAGGTGTTTTCCAACTTTAATGATGCTGTGATTCTATTACAAAATTCAGTGGTTTTGCCTAAAAATACACCAGAGCTGGCTCTACTAAGGTCATACTTGATCTGCACTTTAAAATGCAGAATAAATATACTTTGTGTGCAAGGTGCTCTTCCACTATGGCATCTTCATTTCAGAAGGAAAATTAAGTCTTGCAATATCAAAAAATGACTGCATGAGTAGACACCTTATCATAGCATGGACTTGAAAGCTGACTGATGCAAAGAAATATGCTGCTGTAGGTATGAAGATTTTCAAAGACAGCAGTCAGCAGACAACAGTAGTTGCTCATGTCTCAGCTATTCTCCTTAAACCAAAATTAAGAATATTACTGTAAAGAAGTCAGCCACAGTAAATATGGACTACAGACAGAGAGGCTGTGTTCAATTACACTCCTCTCCACATCTTTCCTTGAATTCCACTGACAGAAGTCTGCCGGGTATTCAGAATCTTCTGGAGCAGAGTTCTCACTGCACTCCTTTGTAGAACAGAACCCCTCTATTCCTCCATCTTCCAACATACAAATTCATTACAACAAGTTGCCAATGTTCCTCTCTTTTCTGAACAGGCTGAAAAGCAAGGAAACCATCACCCAGTTGGAAAAACACCAATGAAAAGAGTGAAAATTCGTTCTTATGTCAAAGACTGTGAAGAGAAGAGAAAATGTGATAAATTAATCCATTCTAATAAGGAGAGATTGTAATAAGAATAGAGACTCATTCAATTAATCCACTCTTAATATAATCCTATAAGAATGATATGGACCTCCCTGGATACCATATCTCAAGATATGACAATTCTTTTTTCTTAGCCAGCAGTTCCTGATTACAGAAAAGTAATTAGGCAAAACTGTCTAATAAAGTGGTATTTGAGAGATAACCAAAATATAACCAATCTAAAAATGTAGCAGATTAGTTTATTGAACCTTCTTAAAGAAGTCAGATCATTGGTAGGGTGAGCAAACTCACTCACAGATTGTCAAAGTGAGACAAGATTTTTTATTTTGGGGTTTTTTTGGGTTTTTTTTGCATCCACTGAAAATACTTTGGGTATTCAGATTATCTGGTTGCTCTATATACAAAAATAACTTTAAGAATTATGTAGGAAAAATATTAAAGGATATAGGAGAAACTGTTTTTCATGCTCATTAGATATGACCCAGGGCCAATGACTGAGTCATAAAACTTTTCCACAGACTTTTATTAACAGTTAGTTTCCCATTGAACAATATGTACAGAATATAATGCCTGGATCTCTGTAAAGAGGTATAATGCAGTGGTCTAACTGGTTAGCTGCCCCTTCAGTCTTCAAGGTCTCACCATATCCTAACAAGACTTGCTATGCCTGCACCAGTCACTCCTGCACACCATGCCCACAGTTCAGCTGTCTTGTATCTGGTAAGTCACTTAAAATTAATAAGGGAAAAAAATATTATTCTCTGCTCCTTAATGTGTAGTTAGTTACACCATAACACATAACCTCAAAGCTACAGTAACAAATCCCCTGTCAATTAAAAAGAAAAACCAAAACACCAGACTGTAATGGGATCCTGATATATCCTCCTCAAGAGCAAATCAAATCCTATCAGCCCATTTTGCCCTAAGTCTATAAAGCAAAACTGCTAGATTCTGCCTTCTTTTCCACATATCTATTGCATTGGTTCACTCTATTTCACACCAAAATTTGTATTTTGGTTGACTATTGCTTAGATATTTTTTATCTGTAGTTTGATGATACATGATAAGCACAATTTTTCAAAGTCATCTTTATCTTCCTGGTTTCTACTATGCAAAGGTTATTAATGAGCTCTGACATCTAGTCTGTATTTCCTTTTTTTGTTAATCAAAATAAACAGCAGACCTGTGTTGAACCTACTCGAGCTCCTCCAGACATGTTTCTGTCACTTCATATAATGGACACAACATATCTTGAAATTCTAATTTAAACTTCAGTCTTAAATGCTACTGTCTGCACCTGTTTTACAGGCAGTTCTCCTTAGTCACATGGTCCTTAACACCTTCTTAATGATAATTTTTCCTCTGAAAAATCACCAAACCTGATGTACTCACTAGTGCATATAATGATTATTACTGGAAGGAAACAGTTTTATATCATGAAAACTTGCTATGTATACAGTGATGGTTTATAATTTAATATATATTTATATAGTGTTAAGTTTAATATTTATGATTAAAGTCAATTCTTTTTCCTTTAATGCCAGAATTTTTTAATTTTTTTCAATTTTAGGGACACTTAGAGAAAAATAATACTTTGATTGTGGGTTTGGGTTTCCTAAGCACATATCTCCTTCAGATTTCAGGATTTTTCACAGCATAGAGATTGCCCTGTGGAACATGGCTAACCACCTGCTTTCAATACCAACTGGCATTGCTACATTTATTATCTTAGATCTTTCAGTAGCATTTGACATCAGTTGACATTGCTCATCATGGGATTTTCCTGGAGCATCTGGAATCTTGTGTTGGCCTAAAAATCATTACTCTACACTGCCCAGAGCAGTCAGTTCTAATCTTTTTAATTTATATGTCTTCAGTGCAGTGGGCTCTGCTGCTAGACTTATTTTTCATCCCCAGGCTCCTGAAGTCTGCATAATGCTCTCAGCCATAGTGTTTAAGTAACAAGGCACTTGCTACAGCAATTAGTTAAACAGCAGCACCCTAAAAGTGCTCACTAAAGAATGATAAAACAAAATTTTAAAATTATAATAAAACTCATATTCTGCATTGTATCAAGTCATTCTCGGACTTAGCAGTAGAATTATTTCTTCATAGTGAGTCATTCAGGGAATTAAATATATTTAATTATTATTTTCTATCTATTCAGAGTTCAATCAACTTTTATTTATTGTATCTATATAGTAACTAACGAGTTAATAGTGTTTAGAATAGGAGATGCATTATGTTCAGTAACTGTAATGTGTAATTTGTCCATACATCTCAGGATAGTGTTACTGATTTTATTTAATAATTAAGTGTTCTTTTCTGAAGAACAGAAAATGGTGAGTATCAGATACTCTTCTTCGTACATACATAATTTATGGCTCTGGCTTTGGTAGCCAATAAAACTTTTTTTTTTCCTAATGTTTCTTGCCAAATTTGATGATGTAATTTACCACTCCTGATTATTTTGTAATTTCAGTTTATTGTCTACTCCATTTCTGAGTTTACCTACTGCAAGGGCTTTTTACCATTATATGATTCACCTCTGCAACTCAGCTCCTTCAGACATCAGGAAGATGGATGCAGTAAGCAACTTTAAGGCTGTTTAATTCATTCTGCCTGGAACAGTTTTTAATTAGACATCATTTGAGATTTTTTTTAATTACTTCTTGATGCTTCTGGTCACTGAACTCTGTAACTTGCCCTAGTATGATAATGAGAAGTATGCCTTAGAAGTTGAAATGCTCGAATAATAAGCACAAAATCCACTCAATATTATTCTATGCTATGATTTGCCTTTTGCAAATTATTTTAATAAATTTTCTAAAATCATGGTGGGGGAAAAAATAGCACATCATCTCCAAATCCAGAGATAGTATTTTTATACTGCTTTTTTCTTCCTTTGGAAGAGGGGGAGGGGAGGCCTGGGAAAAGACCCTAGAGTGGTATTCAGATGGCAAGGTAAAATCTTTTATTTAATGCAGAAGAAGCTGAAGTTAAAACATAGGATCAGTGGAGGCTGAACTAACCATGAAAATAAATAGTAGCACAAAATCTGCCTCTGCCAGCCCTTCTCCTTAAAAAACCCCAACCTAACAAAAAACAACAGCAAAACAAAAAACAAAACAAACCCAAACAAACAAAAATCCCTTCCTGCATTCCAGAAAAACAGCTTTTACAGTTCTCTCTTGTCTGGGACCGTCTCTGAACAATTTCTTCTTGCAGTTAGGTTTGTGGAAATTGTAGTTAAAATATAATGAAGATAGAGGACAAGAAATTTGAAGAGTTTAAATAGCTACTAAGACAAACTTGTAATTTTTGGTACTGAGTCTACTGATAAAAATCTGTTTTTGATGACAAGCATATTGCCTTCACTAGTAGCTTTGGGTAACTGCAACTAGATATTCTAGAACCACAGTAAACATATTGTATGGCTACTGTCATTACAACTTCATTCTAGTAACTCATTAGAACGACAGAAACTAAACAAAAGTGCAGAAAAATCATAGACTGTTTTTCCTTTCAGCAATGTCTCTTATGCTAAGGAAGATGTTCTTCTTAGGAGAGTCAAATCTCAATAATGAATAGATAATAAAAGCAAGCACCTTCATCCAAACAACCAGAAGAAAAATCTTACTTTATGCAAGAAGCAGGTGTCATGAGTACAATCCTATCAGCAAAACACTCACAGGCCCCTTAAATGAGCTTCTCACACTGCTGTCATAGGCACCCAGAGCTCTCTATGATAAAATATTAACTCTCTATCAAAATCCAGTTTGTGTGTTTGTATACTGTTGTGGTACAGATGCTCTCAAAGTAATGAGAGAAAAATATATTTAGACAGAAATTATCCAGAACAGGAAAAATACCTACAACATGAAATAGGTCTTCTCCATCTCTGACTTATATGACTCGGGTATAAAATCTTTATCTTACAGTGTTGCTCATCCTTGCTCATATGATTTTGTATAGGAATAAAGAGATTTAGTGAACTCCAGAGAACAGAAAGAAAAGCTGTTGCATTCCTGTAAAGAAAAGGAGAAAGCAGTGCTTTCCTGGAACTGTCTATCTCAACCCTGTTACTATATCCTTTAGTCCTATTCCTATGTATGCATCTAATGAGCACACTGTGTGTCATTGACACCAGCTGGAATATAATCAGGAGTCTGAAAACAACTTATATAACTCATGCCATAATGACAGGGCATATGGTCACCCTGTAAACTCTCATATTTCAGATAAAAATTTTCTGTCTCCAAGAATGATTAGAAAGCTATGATCAAGGCATCTAGGAGTTAAATGCTTTCACCAAGACCAGACATAATGCGAGAAAAGATATTAGAGAAAAAAATCATTTTCATGTAAGGCATTGAGAAAGGCAAATCAATCTTCCTTGTCCAATAAGCATCACACACAAAAGGAGTACTTGGTCTGTAAAAATTCTCATTCAATATCAGAGAATAAGTTGTTTTAGTAAGTACAGAGAAAGCATTTTTCAGTGGGAATTTATTTAATTTTATCTTTCTATTGACCTGAATGGCACCTTTAGCTGACATTGCCATCCTTTGGTTTGATCTCAAAATTCTTTTATATCAGTATTTAAATTACTTTGTTCTTTAAGTCACTCATCCCAGTTCTTTGTCCATCACATAACTGAAGTCTTGGGATGCTATCTGTTAGTAAAAATAGATAAGAAATGCAGAGTTACTTTAATTGATCCAGAACAAATTGCTGTATTTGTGTAAAAACAAGTATAGATATTTCTAATTAAATCTGTCACAAGAAGAAGCAGCTGCTAATTATGGTAGCAACAGCAGTTTAATTGATTTGGGAACTTAATATCTTTGTTTGATTCCATACTACTGACAAATAACAAATTGAAAAAAAAAATTAAAGAACCAGCATCAGGCATTTGCTTGGAATTGATTAATATTTAGATATGATCAATTCAAGACATGAAGCATCATTAATCCAGGTAGTGGCCCCTAGTTATGTTGTTCTAGTGCTCACAGATCCACAAACCTTGTATGTGAATTAAGAGCATTAATTTTATCTTTTCCAGCACTGGGTAACTACAGTTACTGTACATTAGTGGCATAGGTAAAACCAGTGACACAAATATCTTGACACAATGTAAAAACATTCTTGCTTACTCTATATGGCAGAGTAAGCCAATGCTTTGGTCTGCTGTGGATCAGCTGCAAAATTCCCTCATTTGAGAAATCAAGTGGCAAGCAACCATCACAGTTAAGACATTTTCCCACTTTAACTCAATCATATAGTTAGATTTCTGACAAATTTAAAAGCAGAGTCCCACATTTTTTTCCACTGTTCTCAAAGCAAATAATCCATTAATCTTTTACTACATGGCTTGTTAAAATTAATTTCTCATAATCTTTCCCTTGAAACTCATGATACTTGGAAATACACAGCCAAAGCATTTTGTTTACTCAGAAGAGAGTATCCTCAAAGACACTAGAATTTCAAGAAGACATTACTTTTTATCATATAATACTAAGTAGAAGTATTAGTCACATATTTTTCTATGAAATTCCAGTTGCAGACACATAGGTAATGATAAAAAACTTAAGAAAAAAACAACCACCACTGCAGCCAGAATGCACAAACCATGCAAGTCTGTCCTGGCTAGAGAATCCAAAGAGTTAGCTCCATCAAACTACACTTTCTAAGATGCTACTGAGAAAATACTGAAGCATTTAAAGTGCAGACTGAAAAGGCACTGATAAAGATGTAAGAAAAACAGGTCTTTTATAGGAAGTTAAAAGGAAACCAAAACCAAGCATCCAGAAAACTTTGGTGTTCTGGCTTCACATGTACACTCTAAGGTTTTGCTATTGAACTCAGGACAAGACAGAAATAAAAAAAAAATTTTAAAAAATTGAAGAAAAAGTTGTGTGTCCATAGTTAAGTCTGTCCTTTAAAAAGTATATCTAAATGCAGGTCTCTTGATACAGAAAACTTTGGTCACTCCTTTTGCTGGACAATCATGTTCCTGTAATTCCAGCATTTATAGTACAGCACTGGGTTATCCCAAGCATAACTTGAGCTGTCTGAAGATCCTGCAGCCAAAAATCTGCTCAGTGAAGAGGCATTAGTAGAAACTTTGGAAGAACACAAATTCCATTCTTATTTACCAAAAAGTAAATGGTCTGTTTGGGGAGTAAATTCATTTGGGCCCAGATGCCTCATGAGACAGTACTGCTAAAAAAGGTAGATAAGGAACTTGTTCTAAGTCTGGATTCTGTATCACTAAAAAGCAATAAAGACTTTTGTACTTCACCCAGCCATCAGAAGAATGATTGCAATGTATTCGTTCACTCTGGTCACTGGTGACCACACATAATAGCTTAAGGAGTACTAAGATGTGTTATCAGAAGAGCTGATTTAAACCTTTCTGGTCTTGCTGAAAAGAGGGGGTAAATAAATTCTCTCTCTACATAACTCATTTTCATTTCTAGCAAAAATTGTCAGATCCCGGAAGCATAGAAACCTTGGAAGTTCTCTCTGACAGTATCTGTCATTCTGGATAGTTTGGGAAATAAAAAGAAGGTTTAATCAGGTCAACTTCAAGTGTCTTGAAATTATATCCCAGCTTCACTGAAGCCAGTCACTCTAAGAACATTAACATACTTCAGAATCCCAAATTAATTTGATGCAACTGCCACTCAGCTCCTGTCCTAGTACTTTCCATTTGCTAGGCACAACAAATTAATGACAATTCAGGCAGGGCAGAGTTAAGGAACAATACATAATGTTCTTTTCAAGAACTTTCATTATTGCCTACAGCATCATTAGACTCAAACTTCTGAGTAGAAACAAAAAGTCGTCCTTTACATTTACAGGAGATGCGAGCTGTGCTGTGTGAGGTATATGTAATTCCCACTTTGTAGAGACAGTACTGTGATTTCATTTAACCTTAGAAACAATCATTGCTGTTATTAAACTTGAAGTCTTTTATAGTCTGCAGAAAAGTTATTATTTTACAGCTACTTTGTATTTTCCTTTTTACCCCTCAGTAGTAAAAAAATCTAATACACTGGCACATCTCATCTTCAGGATATAAGCAACTTCCCTGAAGTATCTGTCATTAAGGGCTATAAAGCATGAACAATTGGATGCAGATTACCTTGTCTATCCACAACACTTATGCATCTCCCCATTACCATGGTGCCTGAGCACTTCACAATTTTAAATGCAATTATTCTCATAAAACAAGAGAAGCGCTACCATCAGCAGTTTCTAGAAAGAGAACAGAGGCACAGAAAGTCTGTGGAACTTTCAGTGAAGACAATCACAGAGGCTAAGACTCAGACTACTGGATTCACCTCTCCGTTGTTTTATTTTGCCCCAAGCAAAGTATTCAGATGGAGGCAGTCTGTATATAAAGCTCTCTGACATATTAATCTGTGTATGTGCATGTGTAGAGCCCAGTGAAACTGTGTCCTGACCTAGTTAGGGGCTCCAGATGCTTCTGTAGCCTAAATAATTATGATAGCAATTATGTTAATTTAGAATAAAGTTACTGAATTCAATCAAGTTATTCCAGCATTACATCAATCCGAGATGAGAATTGAGCACTGAGTGACACGTCCACTAATGGTTTTGGACCTTTTTAGAGTGTTCATAGCCCACATGATGCATTCAATTGCCTCCTTAAATCTAAAGTGTGTCCAGAGTAACGGGAAAGTGCTGCCCAAGCAGAAAACCTCTCCTGTTCAATAAACACTGTCCTCTGAAGCACTAGCATTACTAGAGAAGAAAAGCTTCTTTAAGCTTTCTTCTGTTATCTCAAATGTTCTAGAACTATGTAAAATTGTTTAGAGGTTACAGCGGCATTTCTGCTTTTACAGCTCATTTAACTATGCAATTAGACATTACAATAGATATGGAAGATTTAAAATTAGATATGCTTATCTTCAGTGCATGGGTCAGTACTTTTAACTTTAAAACAAATTAACATTTTGCTTCTCATCCCCCTCCCCTCTCTACCACAAAATGAGGGTGTTTATCTTAACTCAGCAATTCTTATTACTTCCATCAGATGGTAGGAAGCAAAGGGATAAGTTTTCTGGATTTAAAAAGAAAGTGCTGCTGCAAAGCAATTGCAAGATAGCCAGACCAATAATTCATTTTGTAAATGTGGAGAAAAATATGTGCAAACACAAAATTTCCATGATAGGAAGGTGAACAGGCAGTCCAATGACTGGTAATTCAGTGCTGGAAATTACATCAGCCTGAACAGATATACAATATTGTATTTCTATTCAAAATGGGGAAACTGAATGTCAGCACAGTGGGGGACAAAGTAGTAGAGGAATATTGCATCTTTAATAGGATTTTGAATTCAAATATGCTGAGTAAAACTGCTTTAAATTGTATTGGAATAATAAACAGATAATGTTTTCATTTAAAAAACAAACCAGCTGCTGGATCAACACATAGCTATAAAATCCATTCTTTTATGAAGAGGATGAGAAAATATGCCCTGGAAATAGAAATGAGAAGTGAAACCTCAACCATGTGGCCTTCTTCAGACTATGGAAGGAAAAATATAACAAGGTTAACTTTGTTCTTTTTTGTCTGCAGCCCAAAGAGAGTCTCAAAGCCGCAATATCGTTTTTCATCATGGTTTCTATTTTTGTCATAGAAGAGGGAGGTTGGGGGTGGAGAGGGGAGAGATTTAAGCTGCTTTCTTTTCTTCCCATTTTCTTTCACTTCCAGAATAGCATTATTTGTATTTAACATTCTACATAACGTTGGAGTATTTTGTGTGAGAAATTATGCATATTACTTGTTACCCTAACCCACAATTAGTAAATGAGAACAGCGTCACAAGCTAAAGAATATCCACATTTCTGAGAGATCAAGAAGTCACCTTATCCAGAAAGAGTACTTCCAGTGACCAGTACCAAGTATGACTGTAACAGAATAGAATACATCTTCCATTCACCTGAGGCTTTCTTTAAATGCAAAAAAAATCAATAGAAATTGACTTATTATTATTATTATTTTTATGACAGTAGGATCAGCTATTGATCTGCTATAATCAACAGTTTCCAATGGCTGGAATGTCAATAATTAACCCTTTTCCCTCATTGATATTGGGGCACTGTTAGAAACAGATCGTCCTCTCTATGTAGAAAACAAAAAGCACCCTGCTAAAGCACCTCAAACAATATAGAAAGCATAGCTTTAGGAGCCAGAGCCTTTGTGAAGTTAGACACGGATTTTGAAACAGCTAAAGAAAGTCAGGGCTGAGTTCCCACCTTCTCCAAGGCCACCTACAACTTTACAACTGCCTGAAAGCAGATTGTAGCAAGCTGGGGGTCAGTCTCTTCTCCCAGGTGACAAGTGACAGGACAACAGGCAATGACCTCAGATGGCACCAGGGAAGGTTTAGAATAGCTATTAGGAAAAATTTCTTCACCAAGAGAGTTTTCAAGCGTTGGAAGAAGCTACACAGGGAAGTGGAGGAGTCATCACCCCTGGAAGTATTTAAAAGACAAATTTAGAAGATGAGACTCTTAAGGACATGTCTTGGTTGTGAACATGGTGGTACTAGGCTAACTCAGTGGTTGGACTCAATGATCTTAGAGGTCTTTTCCAACTTTAACAATCCTATTATTCTAGTCTATGTTTCTATGATCTATGTTATTTTCACAACCATCCATAATTCCTGATGTTTTTGTTTGCCATTATTTGATTAAATGTAGAAGAAAATGTAGAAGAAAAGACATTTTTTGAGCTATGGCTAGTGAAGTGATACGAGAAAATGAGAAATGAGAATTTTTTTCATACATGTATGAGACCTCAGGTTTTCCTCACCATTTCCCTTTCCAAGCAAAACCCCCATGATATTTTAATTTTTTTTAATTAAATACTTGAAATCTGCAGCTGTTTGGCTATAAATTCAAACCATAGGCTGGTAAAAATATATTTGGAAGAAAAACTTAGTGAACATGCTGAAGGTAAACACACTTTCATAAGCACATTAAACTTTGTCCCGTAGGATTGCAGAGGCACTGAACATAGAGAGCATTTTCATTTAAAGACTGGTAAAGCTCTTGGTGTTCTTGCTATCAGTGCTCACCTAGTTTAGCTAAGTTATTGAATTAAAAATTAATGAAGGACCAGGTTTGAAATTCTGCCCCACTGCACAAAGCTTATAAATACCCTACAACGATACTGCATCATCATGATAAATTATACATGTAATGGTTCTGAAAGTTATGTAAATTCAAGAAAACTTTAATAAAGTTGTACTCTAACTGACATTGATTGTGTACAGTTGCAGACACAACTTAATCAACTGATTCTGAGCTGCAGTAAAAGAGAAATATGTATTCTCTTCTCTTGTTTATTCCCTGGAAGAATAAACTGAAAATCACCAAATTATCCTCCCTTCACAACTGTCTGAATATTAATTGCAAGCTTGAAGGGCAACAAAACACATTCAGCATCACCAGGACTAGTAATTAATTTGAAAGTTTCAGACTCTGACACATTGTGTACACAGTGCTGAAATGATAACCCAGAGAATGTATTTCTCCTTTGCTGCTTATGGTCTGTGATCATTCTTGTAGATACATTCAGAATTTAAATTTTTCAGACTACAGACAGAATAAATTGCAGACCTTTAGAAATTAAAGCAAGGCAAAAAGGTCACCATAGAACAAAAATTCTATGCTATGTGTAAGTAATTTTGGTGCTTAATTATTCATAAGGAATATTCCTATATTTTTAATGAAATTAAAATTTGTGTTTCAAACCATTATGAAGAAAAATTGTGGAAAAACCACTACGTCAGTCAGTAGTTTTCAGTGGTTTCATATTGCCCTTTACTACTGACTTTAACAAAAAAAATTTGGCAATACAGAGGTCATGGAATGCTGACGAGCAAACTCTCACACTTTAAGGAAAATTTTTACACTTTTTAATGTTACATTTACTGAATCATCTCTTGGTAACAATCTTTTCTCCTTACTTTAATTATTTGCACAGGGTTTAGTTGTTTACAAATACATTTTAAAGCTTAGAGGTGTGTACTGGCACTATTCTCTTAGGAAAGCATTTACCAAAGGGCTGATAAGAGTTGATGAGGACAGACATATGTATTCTAGTTTTCTCTAGACTTTTTAATTTCTTTAGATACAGAACTATGTACAACTGGAAACTTGCTTCTTTCCCAAAGCTAGCCTCGTGTAAATTATGCCAATACCTCAAAGCTTGCAGAGTCTGCAACAATAGCACTTGGACGTCAGCTTCACTCTGCATGTTATTGGGGAGTAGATCATTTTACTCATTAGAAAAGATGCAAAAAGAAATACAAAGACAAAGCTTGAATGGCCAATCCAGCTCAGTTTTGATATGCCTCTGACAAGTACTAGAGGACTTGATTCTTGATTGATACAATTTTCTGAAGACCAGTTCAATTCTCAAAAATTGGGAAATATGCCATGTAATTGGTTTGATGGTTATATGCACATAAATTTTAGTATGGCCATATTTGTTTCACTTGCCCTACCCAGTCTGTCTCAATGCAAGACATTTGTCATCTGGAAGCAACAAGCTGTATGCAAGATGCACTGTTTCTTTTCTAATCTTTCTAAACATCAATGGCAGGCACAGCTATTCTTAATTATCAACACAAGATATTACCTTTATCAGAGCACAAAATTTTCCCACCTGTAATCCTCAGTGTGTATGATTTAACACACTCAGGGTTCATTTGGGCACCTTGCATGCCACTTACTGTGGTCACAGGTAAACAGAGTGAGCCTGCTGGCTGAAAATTCAAGCATTTTTGTAGCATTCAAGGCTACAAAGAATTCAGCATTCAAAACCTACACTTTTAACTTCCAGGTTGTCTGAGGCAGAAAAAAATTTGGATTTGTTGTCTTACAAAGTCTTGTATCACCAAAAGTTCTTTCACATAACAATCACTAAACAAGGAAAAAAATAGATAAAAGACAAGACACAAAAGCATCATCAGATCATTTCATCAAACCAACCAAGGATCAGTTATAAGAAGATCCAGAACTCAGACTTGGACAGCATCACAGTTCACTTATATTCAGGTAATGACTTAAATTATCTTATGAAGCCAGAGAAAAACAGATCGGGTCCAGAACAGAACATCTCCTAGGCAAAGAAGTATTCAGACAAACATTTTTAGGGTTGAGTCATTTGTCCTTCTAGAGGAAAACAGTCAAAGTGGGCACACATCACAGTTCTTAAATAAATGACAGTAAAACACTTATTGCCATTTTTACAAACAAACTCCACTTTCACCAGGATATTCTTTAACGTGATGTGCCAAAAACTCCCTTTAGTAAAGTATTCTAAGGAGATCTCCCTTCTTGCAATCGTACAGAGAAGCAATCATTCCCTTATTCTCTGTGTGGACAACTGGGAGTTTCCGGCTAACACCTGCAGTTGCCCTTTCCTTGCCCCCTCCCATGGGCAAATGAATACAAGCCACTAAATCTTTTCATCTTTATCTTTAGCTTCTTAAGGAAAGCTAGTTTCACCTGATCCTCGCAAGACCTGGAGTCAGAGTGGAGCATTTCAGCATTCAGGGCTGCTAAAGCAGAAATTCAAAGGACATTCCTCCCACCTCTTCAAACCTAGCCACCAGCAACTCAGTAACCTCCGGCCCGAGATTCTTTGTATGAAAGTACTGACACATCAGTATGACACCTCAGCACGGTAATGCCTCTGGTGATTGTTTCTAAGTTTTGAGATCAGAATTGCAAAGAAACTTTTGATAACAGAGTGTCAAAAATAATCAGAATAAGAAGTATGTTGTTTGTAGTCCTAAATGATAAATTCTTGTCGATAAATGCTCAGCAGCTGGTACAAATTCTCAGATGGTCAGCAATACCTTAAATTCCACACCAAATCAAATCAATTTCTCTCCCAACCAGTTATATGTATATTAATTCCTGGAGAGCCTGGCTGTCAAACACAAATTTTTTGGTGGGTAGAAGTATTCTCATTTTCTCTCCATACTTGCAGATGCTGTTTTAGTTTGTTTATAAACCTTATCTCTTTCTCTCCAACATGCACATTCACCTATTGTGCTTCTGAAAGTATCTTATTAAAGTGGAACTAGAGGAGGTGGGATTTCAGATACCTTAAAGGTGGAGCTAGTTGAGCAGTGCAAAAAAAAAAAAAAGTGAAAAATAGGAACCAATCCCCCTTCCAAATATAGAAGTAGTACAATTCAGATCTCTAGTGCTTTGTAGAGATAGTTCCAAGAACTTGTTTTGCAAGGGTAAGGCTTTTCCTCTGTCAGCTTTTGACTTTAGTCTTTCATTTTCTTTATTTTCTCACAAGTGCCTTGGAACAAAATATTTGATTTCACGGTGAATGGAACCTTTTGTGTCAAGCTAAATTAAATGTTTCAGTCTTTCATTTCAGCAAGAAATATTCCTTTCATTACTGTTTGAATAATTCTCTCCCTTTCTCTTTCCTTTCCCCTCCCCTCAATTTTATAGTCTGATTTGGCAAGGCTATATCTGACATGACTGCACAGGTTGTCAGACATTCCTCTTATTGACTAATTTTTATCAAATTTTCCAGTCATCGTTCAAAGCTGCTACATGAGTTTTGTGAAAATTGGTGTCTCAAAAGATGGTAGACACCACACTAGTACTCCCACTGAAGAAAAGGCAGACAGAACTTAGTATTTGACAACAACTGCTGGGCTGCTCAGCATATATTCACTATCTGATCAGTTTGTATGTGTTGTTATCTAGACTAGCCACAGGATGTACACTATTTCTCACCCAGTAGGTAAACCAGAAAGGTTGAGATCGACAGAAACTGGCAACAAATAGTATAAGGATAGTCTTCAGAACACAGAAAAGATCTAGAAATATCTCAGTGCTGAGTTGGTGGTATTTGCAGTGGAATGGGAGGGTGTTGTGGGAAACACAGTATAAAACCCATCATAAATCAGGTTTCCATTGCTCCTTTGCCTGTAGACTGGCTGCCAAAACAAAATTGACTGTTTACACAACTTCCAAATTACACCCACCTCAAAAGTTGGAAAAAAGAACACTTACCAGCTGGGAAGGTTGGGGGTTTTCACTTCACAGTACTGTCTCTGACTGAGAATTTCTGTGGATGCTACCAGTAAGGCAGAAGAGAACCCCTGTAGGATTATCTTCTCTGCAGAAGCAGCCAAAGTCATTTGTTGTCCCACAAGTCTCAGGCCCAGTACTTCATACCTACAAAGGAATTTCCAGATCCATTCAGTCCTCCTTCCCATTAAACCCTGCTGCACTGATTTAGGGATTGGCCTGCATTCACTAAAATTTCCATGTCCTTATTTGGTCTTAATAAATAATTGAGGCTGGCCATTATTGAGGAGGCTTCCAATTGCCAAGTGTGAAATATCTGCCCAGAGGGCACATGATTAAGGACAAGTTCATAGCTCGTGTAACATATTCAATTTTCTTCAATCCACCTGATGAAACATATCCGTTTAATAAGGAAAATTATTTGTGTCTGCATCTGTATCCAAATTCTTCCCATGCCATGCTGGAATTACATGGAAATGTAAGCTCTCTTCTCTTTTTTGAAAATATTTTCAGACTATGTATAAACCAAGGTGTGATGGAGGTCCCTAGCTGAAATGTTCTTGACCTTGTAATTCTGCTGAAAAAAACCAAATATAGATTTTCTTCCTTCTGGGATTCACAACAGGACCAGGATCCTTTTAAAAACTGTTGCTCATGCAAATCTTACCAAAAGCATCCCATACACCTATGAACTATAAAAAAAACCCTGATCCTCAGCTTACCCATTGACATAATTGTGCTTACCTATTCTCACTTGGGCTAAGCAACACATCCCATTACCCTATAGATAATTCATGTAATATTTAGAGTGCTACTCGATACAAGTAAGGATGCAGACTTCACAACCCACTATCTTTTGGGGGCTAAAAGCCAAGAACAAAACAAGGCCAAAAAATAATTTACATTATATTGGCATATATTTATGGATTCAAGTGACTAATTGAAGGGCTAGCATAAAAACACACTCATGATTGGAAATTGATTGTACTTTTTTCAAACAGAGCCAGAGCTTTCCTGGGGTTTAACCTGTCATTTGCATAGGTTAATTTTAAATGGCAGTGCAAATTTAGCTTGAAAAGATAATTACAATATTTCACCTCTTTTCATCTCAGGTTATGTAAATAAGACTTTAATCTTTTTGCAGTTCATATCATATTAATAAGTTTAAAAAAATTGATTTATGTTATGCTGCCAATCACCTGATAGCAGTGGACGCAAATGAAAGCATGTGGGTACAAATCAGGCTAATTTCCAACTACTCTCTTAAGTCTTTCTTTTTATCTATAGGGTTATGGCACATATTCTAGATAAGAAAGTGAACAGAGAGATAGTTTTGACAGGTATCTTGTTAGATTGATTTGTCATTTTTGTCAGTAGTAAATTAATTCATCTTTCTGATAAGCAAACTGTTTCTTAGACAGACAGTTCTTTATGCAGTATTTCATTGTCTAAGATTCCACAGCTCTGCTCAGGTTCAACTCCCTCTCACACATGATTATTGCTAAAAGTCTTCCTTACCACATTGTTTTTTCCACAGTAAGAATAAGGCTCCAATAATTTTCTTCTGGTTTCTCTCTTCCATTTTCTTACAAGTCCAGAATCTGTTCCAAGAGTAGTGCCACTCTGCTGGAATCAGGACGGTCATAGGCACTAATGACTTGTCTTTGCTTTTAAGAGGCACTTCTTATTCAGAGGATGTGAAATGGATGGAAAGAGCTCCAGTTCCCAACCATCATGATTTTTTATCATCACTGTTTTTTACTGACATGTAAACTTTGTTCTCCATTTCACAGATGTTCTGGGTCTTGGGGCCATCAGCGTGTCCCAACAGGAGTCAGTACGGGGCAGTTACAGATTTTCTTACTGTAATTTGATTTCTTTGTTCTACAAACTACAGACAAGGCCTGTTTTCTTCATGAGAAATATTGCAGAAATTATTTCCTGCATAAATCTCAGAAAACACCATGTCTCTCTCTCTCCAGAAATCCTGTAACAACTTCAAAGCAGATCCAGGCAGTGAAACACTTCCATGTCACTGAGCCCCACATTTACTGTAGGAGATGGCAAGATGGCCTTGATAAGCCATGTCTCCATACACAGAGCTTCCCTGTGGCACTGAGGAAAACTGATGAGATCTAACACTATAAAGAAATGTAAGTGATTAAATGCTCAAGACCAAGGCTTTTTTTTATATCTCTGTTCTTTTCAGTGTACATTGGTATCATCAGCAGGCTAAGAATAATTTCTCATTTTGCTAAAAAATATTATCTTACCAGTTAAAAAGTCAAATTTTTAGGACTTTTATCCCATAGTTGTAGTTTCTTCAACTTGACACACCTACCTGTCACCTGACATAATTTTAACATGATTCTTACTGCATACATGGCAATATTGGAGAGTTAAAATAATCCTCTGGTTGCCTACAAGTATTTAAATCCAGATAACATCCTTTTTTAAGATTTTCAATTTTTTTTTTTAAGATTTTTCAGAAGTGCTCTAAAACTAATTATTCACATTAAAGTGCTCACATATTATCTTCCTTACCAAGTCAAACCAACCAGAATTTTAGTCCTCTTGATGTGTTTTAAAATAGCCCTCAATAACTATTACCCAGCCCTTGAAATGTCTTTTTCATTGAAAGGAAATGGCAGACTTCCTGCAGCTATGAAAGATAACAGACACCTGAGAAAAGGGATCATCTAAGAGAAAAAAATTATACCAACATAGTCTTAGTTGCTGTAAATAAAAAATAACTTTTATTGGTAGAGAATTTGGCTTATGGTTTATGTATGAACATTACCTAAGCCAGCCTCCATCTCTCTCTTACATCAAACTCAGCCTTTTTGCAATTTCAAAGTGTTTTCTGTATCATTTTATAGATTTCAAGGAAAAAAAGCAAGTAGAAATGCTGGTGTGAGAAAGCCATCTTCCAATATCTGATCTGGATTGAAAGAAGAATCACCAAGCACATTCCTATGTGTTTTGAGGGTTTCTGACTGGGGGGCTACTATCCCCTTGTATTGGGATATATCCAAACTACTTCTGTAGTTTGAAATTTGCTTATTGCAGTGCCCCTCTAAACTGAGCTCTCTTAAAATTTTCAGAACAGTTTTTTAAATGATGTAATTTAATAAAATGTACAGCAATGTTCTGCTTCCTGACTGCGTGTGAGGGGGCTTCAAGTAATTACTTTTCCTTAGTTTTCTCCCACACATGTACAAATGCATGCACTATGCCTCCCACGTTATCACAAATGTGCAGTGTAAAATTACTGCACTGACAAGGAAATAGAAATAATTAAGTCCTCTGTTTTACCACTAGATCATCCAGGTCACATTCCTTGTTTCAGTGTAATAAAGTACTTTGACTCATTAAAATCAATAGGACTACTGCTGGACATTGTTGATATTACATTTGCAGAAAAGCATTTCTCCCCAGTGACACTATGGATCAGATTCTTTTATACTCCTCTACCTTCTCTTGTTTTCACTGCTACTCACAGGAAAGCAATGCCAATTTTGAAAAATTAAGTAGGGCTTTCCTTAGCTGCTACTCAAATAAAGTTGGTTTGGGGTTTATTTCTGAAGGATAAATAATATTTGTTCACTTGACTTTGTCTTTCAGCCATGCAAAACAACCTGGTTTATATGAAACATCTTCTTAGGCCTAAAATTCAGCATAGTGAAAAAAATCTCCTTTTCACTTCTCTTACAAGGTGAAACAAAGTACAAAAAATTAAAAGTTCAACCTTGGTAATGACACTAAAATATTCAGGAATGTAAAAAGGAGAGAGAGCATACGCTAGAACTTTACTCCATGACTTGCAGTGAAAGTGTTTTACAGTAAAAGGTTGTTTTACTCTTGGGAATTCATCTGCTGTCTGGTTTTAACATGTTACATAGTCTAGTCCAGAGTAGTAAAATAGTAATTCCAGTACTGAAAGCATTTTTGTTATTTGTTTTTTCTCTAAAGAACAAATTACCAGTTTTCACCTGGGAAAAGCTCCCAGCTGAAATGCTCAAACATTCAGTGGATCAGGTTTTCCAAAGCAATGTTCATTCTTACTTCATTTCTTTTTTCAATACAAAATCACTGTTGTTGAGCATTATATGCAATCCTGCAAAGTAAACAACCTATTCTATAGCAGATATTAAGAATAAAAAAATTAAGCACCTCATTCATAGGTTCAGAGTCCCCTTTTTGAAAATAAAAGTCTGTACCCTTTATGCTTTTCAGTCAAGTTCTTTTCTTGAAGCCAATCAGACTGTAGGTAGCATATTGAATAGTCACACAATAAGCAGCTGTCACTTTACAAAACTAATATCCATTAAACAAAATGGTCATAAGTGCATCAATCTAATGTAATAGCAAGAATGTCATTGAAATAGAAAGTTGTCACAGAATCAATGTCCCCTGCCTTGAAATAAACATTGTGCTTTCGACTCAGCACTTATCAAGCAGCAGGAGAACATTATCCTGTGATAACATCCTATTCTATTGACATTATCTGTTAACTACAGATACTCAGTGAAATATCAGCTTTTCTCACTTTGGGTAAAATAAGCCCTCGTTTTACATCTGTTATGCATAATTATTGTGTGTGTGTATTTCCTGTAACCTGACTTTAAAAACACAAAAATTATTTAAAAATAGCTTACAACTTATATAGCCATAGAATGGTCTTTAATGAACAAGAAGCAGTGAAGCATTAGACTTATAGCTATCTCCAGATTGCTTTCTACTGCTGTCAAACCCTTCCTGGCTATTAATTATTTTGTCATTTGCTTCTCACACTGTCGAGCTATGATTTTTCCTTGGCTATCCCCATGTCTGAACAACCTTTGCAATATCCAGTCTGACTGCTGTACTGTCTACTGACTTTTCTGGACAAGTAGGGTGGGGTTTGGTTTGATTTTGAAGTAAAATTTTTCCCAGCTATGTTTTAAATAAGCAAGTACATCAGGACCAGACAACACTGTGACTGATAAATCAAAGATCACTGATCCTAGGCTGAAATCTTCCTCCCACTAAGACCCATGTGCATCTCCCTTAGAAATCAACAAATTATTGGAGCACTGCCAGACCCTCTACAGGCACCTGATGGATTTCCTAATTCCATCTGTCCTTCGCAATTTAGTTACTAATTTCATAGCTGAGGCTGCTATCTGCTATGTGAATTATTTCAAGGCATCATCACAAACTAGGATTTTGGCCTCCACTATCCCATCAGCCTCTCACTCAAATGTCTGTACATGTTCACTGACAATCATTGCCTTATGAGGCCTCTATTTGGCCCTTCTTTTGTGTGATTTTTTCACTTAAAAAATAAAAACTCTTAGTCTTGCTCTCTGAAAGTATGGAAATTGCATAAGGCATCATGTAGTTTAAAAAAAAAAATCCACCTTTTTCGACCTTAAGAAATTTGCTACATTATTGTGAAAAATAGGGTAATTAGTTTGCACATTCCAAGTGAAGTGTTCTTAATTTATTGCAAAATTTCCACATATTCCTATATTTGATTAAATAACAAATAAAAGGGCCATATCAAATTATCTTAGCCTTTTGTCTAGGAGTAGGTACTACACAGTTTTTTCCCATGGAGGTAAAGTAGCTGGTCTGCTACATAATAAGGTTTAGAGTATTGAAGTGGAACAGTTTTCCTTGTTGAAAGTTTAATGTCAGCTGTATTCCTTTGCATGCATAATGTGTTTCCTACATACTTGTCAATATCAGGGAAGAAGCAGTTGCAGGAGTGGTGAATGTGAGTGAATTAAATTTTTAAAAATGAAAATCAAACCAAAAATAAGAGGACATCTTATATAATGAAGAAAATTAAATTTATGCAGCTGGCTAAGCATCCCTCTATCCTGCTATATGTGGGCAAGTTGTCTCATGACAGCCCATCACAATGCCACATTGCCTTATGTGTTGCTGTTAAGCATGTTTGGCACAAGGATTTTGCCCCAGCTTTCTTAGCACTTAGGCAGATTGGAGCTTTCTTGTGAACTGGCTTACAGTGTGCTGAATGTTCTTGCCTTTCCTTCAAATCTCCATGACTCCTTGACCATTTTTGGAGCTCTTCTTAAGCCTGCATACTCCTTTCTTCTGTCCTTTCCCACTACCTACTCCTTTTCTTCAACTCCCATCTCAAACAAGCTATTTTGTGGTCATGAGGCTCCACAGAATGTTTTCCCTAGAATACTGATGTCCTAGACTAATCTCATGACAGAAGATGGCCTACCATCTGCATCTCACAATTCCCATTGTATCCACATTTCCATGACTCTTTCTTGGACTGTTTCCACTGAAGATCTCAAAGTGCCTTCAAAGAGAGAGGGAAAACAATGCAGGAACAAGAAGAGTCCATAGCGTCAATGGGTGAATGGTAATATTCTATCCTTTAGAACCTCCAATGAAGCAAGGCTCCATGGCCAAAACAGAAGCCAGAGGCAAATATGGAGCCTTGTTCATACTGGAATCTCCACTTATCTTGAATTTGATCTTGCCTTTTTTTTGTCTTTCCTTGCTGATGAATCCTTACTATTTGAGCATAAGTTTTACATCCTCTCTAAACACTCACTATATAGTGAGTATATTCTACCTGAAGTTGAATCTTTATCATTAGAGGTTAATTACTGAATATATTCCAACACATTTCTAATTATTCTTCAGGATGGACAAGCCAAAGTAGCAGGTTTTGTTTCACAAGGGAAGAAAACCTGCTCTCTCACTAAGGCAGAAGGAAGAGGGTGGGTGATGCTGGAATCAACCCACAAATGTAGCAATCTCATACCCCGTGACTTATTCATTATTCTGTCGTGTCCCAGTGTGTTCACTCCCCTTAGCAAGGCGCTAAAGAAACCAGCCTGATTGTTACATAAAGCGCAGTAGAACCACCCAGACATATGTGAGAAGAACATTTAGATGTTTCCCACTTCACAGAACAGCAGAGAGGGTAAAAATGGTATATTTCAACTTTTTCATACATTAGGATACCATAATGTTGTACAAGCTAATTTATGCACCCCTCCTGGGACTTATGATCACACAGGTACTGCAGAGAAGGACAAAAGAGTAGCTAAAATCTATTGCAATTACATACAGGCAAACAGTTAGGGGCAAGTTCTGTTTGCCCTCTGTGAGAGCACACAGTAGGTGTTACAAGTATAAGAAATACATATATTCCTTGGAATATTTTTGCTCGGTATCTCAGAGCTCATGGCAAAATTTAGCATATGAGCAATTTTTAATACACACTAATAAATAAAATGAGGTCATGGCTGCATTTTTGTTGTACATGGGGTTTTTATCGATATTATTATTTTAAAATTGGTAGAAAGTTATTTAAAAACCCTGAAATATCAATTAGGATTGTAAAGGAAGATCCCTGTGAAAATATTTTCATTTGGCCTTGGCTGTGTGAGAAAAGGAAAAATGGTTTGGAGTTACTAAGCTTCACTGTGGGTTCTAAAACATTGAACATTGTTAATCATGTTATGCTGCTTCTTTCCCAGAAGGAGTTGCTTCTCGGGAAGTCCAGCTCTAAAATAGCAAGTGGCTAAAAGGCTTGGCCACTCTTGCCTGGCTGCAAGTCTCTTGTACACCCTCTTCAGACCGGGGATTTCAGACAGGGTTTCCCACATGAGGTTAGTGCTTTTGCCAAATGGCTGTTAGCTACTTTGACGTAGACCTCTCAAATACTTTCTTGGATCTGTTCTACTTTATAAAATTAAAAATTCATTTAACCACATCAAGAGGCAGCCTGAGTTTGTATGACAGTGATTAGAGCACTTTCAGATGCAACAAATTGATGTTCAAGTACTTGTTCAATGGAAGTTTGATTAGTTATTCAAAATGGAGCAGCCCCAACAAGGGAAATGTATCCCTGGAAACAGTGTGTGGCAGTGAAGGCACTCAGATGACTGATGTCTGTAATTAGAATGAACTGAGACAAACTCATGTGGCATCATTTGCAGGGAATGTCCTGATGTCTTGATCATTTCCTATTGGTGTCAAGACATCAGGACACATGTGGTTCTCACTGCTTTTTCATGTGTAAGTTTGAAAGGTCACATCTTCATATTAAAAAGGAAACAAAACAAGCAAAGAAAATTCTACAGCTTCTAATCAAGGTCTGCTAGTCACTAAAATCTGCCCTAACTCCAGACCACACTTCTCAATATTTTACTGCTAACAGAACATGTACAGGAAAAATCTCCATCCTGTTCCAGCAAGTTTATCATATGGTTTCAGTTGTTCACAACAACTCTGTTCAGTAATCAATCATGATTACTAGCTATATACAGTACACACAGCAGAAGATATTAATCTGGGACAGTCTGGAGTAGCGTGCTAATTAGTGATATGCTGAAACAGCATTTGGGCATGGCTCCTTGAAATTGCAATCTTTCCATTGGCACAATTACCTCATCCTAAGTATCTCACTTTACAAATGATGTATCATTTTATAAAATTAATTGGCGTGTTACATCAACACAGTCTGGAAGAAGGCTGATATTATGTATTAAATCTGAATAATGTTATGCTTCATATTGTATGCTGCATTGCACCATGTCTTTCAAATATCACCAGATACTTTTCACTTTTGAAATCAAAATGGGAGAGCAATAACTTTTATGATTATCATATTTTATAACATAGGATACATATTAGTATCCTCATAGTCTTTTGCAGTAGTAAGTATTAACCATATCTGTCCTGATAGCAAAGAATTTTGTAACCCTGTTTTTGAAGATGCTGAGTCTGTCTGAAGAAAGGAAATCAGAGCAAGGATGAGAAATGAAAACTCCAGCCCCAGTGTCAGATTTCAACATCTACCCTCACAGCAATTGCCTGAAAGTCTAACAATGTAAATATAGTGAAGTCTGATTTGTTGACTTGGTTTCATTTCATTTATCATCTCCTAGAAACAAAGGCTGGTCTTTAAACTACTAAGGAAAATAGCACAGCACTAGTAGTCATATCCCGAAGGTGCCTTTGGGCTGAAGAATCAAGAAGTAATCAAGAACCTCATTTTCTATGTAGAGAAACAGCTCCTTATGCAAGGAGTGATTATACAGAC
Source organism: Irena cyanogastra (assembly GCA_013397155.1). Lineage (NCBI taxonomy): Eukaryota > Metazoa > Chordata > Aves > Passeriformes > Irenidae > Irena > Irena cyanogastra. Next base: position 307,760 of record VWZV01016552.1, read on the forward strand.
TAAAATATTTTCCTTGAGATAAGGGCTATTGGTCTGGATTTCTTAAAAAATATGTAAAGAGTGCCAGAGCAATTTTCCAGTAGAATTTAATGCAATATCTGAACTGGTACTACTGTAATACATCCTAAACTGCACATTTCATTCCTTCACCAATGGCCATAATAAACTAATCCAGGATAGATTAGAGGATAGATTTTGACCAGGATGGTCTTAAATAAGCATGCATTACCAAAAGAATTACATCTTCTCAAAACATATTAGAGGACACAAGAGTTACAGTTCATAAATAAAATTTTTTACAGAAACTTTCTTAACAGGTAGTCTTTTTCCTTGATGTTTGGCCCATTTTCTGCAGGATAGAAGGAAAGAAGAGTCTTTCAATTTTATTTCCCCTCCTTAGCTTCCTTCATTTTTTTCCAAAAGAAGGAAATTTCAAAACTGAGACATTCATTTCAATCTCTGCCCCATTTTTGTGGGAGAAAAATAAATTTCCCCTGAAATCGGAAGGGCGTAAGCAATAAAGATATTGAAAAAATTTCTAAAAATTGAAGCAGTTTAAATTTCATTTTTCTTCTAAAATTCTTAATTGCAACAGTATCCCTTTTCTCTACAGGAAATATATAGGCAGAGAAGTCAGTTACTAAATCCTAAAGAGCTTTTGCTATTTCATATAAATTAAACCCTACTAAACTTTAAATTGAGTGCTTTGGAGAAAGAATCTGGGACATTTGAAGTCATGGTTCAACATTCATCGTTACTTAATATATGTATTGTCTGACCCACTGGAGGAACAAATGTAGTCTGGATCAAGTGGGAGCACACAATTGCATATTTCTCCAGTCACCCACACAGCAAGCAATACAATGCTTATGCCAGATCTAAGCCTGCTGTGGGAGGACAGGGGCTAAATGAGTGGACAGGAGCTGCTGAGACAGCAGAGTGAGGCTGTACTCTTTCTGTGCTTTGCATTTGAGCAATTTTTTATTTGTTGCTCTCCACTCAAAAGCCTGACTCCCATTTGGTGGAGCTGCAGCCTGAGGCACTCTGCTCTTCACATCAGATAGCATACACATAATCAACAAATTATTGCTCTTCAGCATCCACTGAGACGACCACCTTTGGAGAGAAGAGATACCTAGTCCTAAGGCACATTTAGTCTCTTTTCATTGAGAATATTAACAAGGGGCAATTGCAATCAGCTCTGACAATGCCTTGAGTGCTGCTGTTGCCCATCAGTGGAAAATGGTCTGAGAGCAAAGCTGTTGACAGAATTCAAGCAGCTGTTTGAGAATAGATAATTTTCAGAGTCTAATTTCATTTCAAGGTCAACTCAGCCCCTTCCTGACATTTGTCCTATGCAATTTTTATACAAAAACTTTGACATGGGTTGTTTTGGTTTTTAAGAGCAAGTTCTGCAGTATCTGCCCACATTTCATCAGACTGAAAGCAAAATCAACCTAGTATTTATAAGCATGTCCCCCATCTTCCCCTAAAATACAAGTTTTTCTAGAAGTGATGGAATTGACTGAAGGAATCCTGTAATTTCTCAGTGTGATTAAACATGAAATCAAGCCTTGGTCTTCTGCTAAGTAACTATAGTGTAGGCATTCACTTGTACACAAGTTAACGTATTCAAAGGGTTCTTCAACATGGTTCACTGTGCATGAAAGATACAGCTTCAGAAGCTGTGCACTTGATACAGAATTCAAGCAACAGTCCGAGGATTAAAGTTCCTGAATTCATTATCTGTGCTCAGAAATACCCAGTCACCTCCAGAAAGCATCTGCCCACTGAGCTGTAAACATGACCGTCATGGCATCCTGAAAAGATAAGCTAAATACAATAGAAAGGATAAAGAATATCTTCAGTCACACAATATTGGACACTTAAGCAAAATTGGAAGTGCAAATCTCATCTAAAATGTCGCCATTGAAGAATACAAAAAACACATCAACACCAATGTTGGAGGGCTTCTGTAATACTGGATTAACTATAGCTAAATAATCTTCATGTAGTAGTTGCTAATTTTCTGCTTAAGTGGCTACTCTAAGATAAAAACATAGATACAAAAGATGACTTTTTCAAAAAACTCAGACAAGAAATAAACAGAAGAGTGATTTCAAAGTACACAACTCCTAATGCTTAGAGTGTCACTGCTTCACCTAACACGGTGACAAATTCATGATGAGAAAATCCTACTAAGTGGCTAACTCCCATCTACATTTCCACAATATCAGCAAAGAACAGAAAGCATCCATTCCCTCGAGAAAGCATGGGAAAGCTCCATTTATTATAAGAAACATGAAAAACACCTTGAGTAAAGAAAACCAAAATAGTAACACTAAAGTAGAGCAACTTAGTAGTCTGCTTCTGCCTTATAACTAAACAATCTCAGCATGAAACGGTGGGATTCAGATGAACATGTTCTTTTCTGAATTAAAAGTGGTATTTTCATAAGTCTTTCATGAAAGTATTCCAAAAAAAACATTAAAAGGCCAAGAAACCAGAATTCCCTTGGTCTTTAGCTGTCAGATAACTGACTACTGAATTGATATACTGTATTTTCAGTTTATTCCATGAAGAGGTTTTGAATGCTATATTAAAACTGTTTTCACGGCCTTTTTTGAAGATGCAAGTTAAAGGATGGTACTCTATTTTCCATGAAAATCCATCTTACAGTTATTTGTTTATATGACGTGGCTTATTGACACTGGTCTGTAGGAGAGGGCGCTTTGTCTTATATTTCTCACAACAGATTTTTTCCTACTTTCATAACTTAATAATGTGCTATGTTACTAATAGTCTTTCTTCTACCAAAAAAGTGTCCATAAGCAGTGTGTTATTATTTGGCCTATTGCCTGGTGTTCAAAAGTGTTCTCACTTGAATTAAAAATATAGAAATCTGAATTAATTTAATAGGAATTGAATATGAGTCACTATAAGATTTTGAAAATCCCTACCTACCTACCTAGCAATTTAGGAGCCTAATTTTAGACTCTCCCTCCTCTGGGTAGGAAAGATATAAAATGCTTGTAAAAATAGATTGCGTGGCAAAGAATGATGAAGAAGGCTCAGGTTTGCTGGGTGCTGAGATATATGCAGAACACAGCTGACACTTTGCTACCAGGAGGTTCTTGATGAAGTTAATAAGCAAGTGGACAAACAAAAATTTCAAACTTTACATTGGTAGCATATTAACCAACTTCTGCATTTTAGAAAAACTCAGTCTTAACTGAAGATGAAGAATAGTTTCCTTTCTTCATCACAGAGAATATTTTCCCCTACTTGCCCCTCCAAAGATGAGCAAGAGAAAGAAAATTTTTTTTCAGATCTGAGATAATATTTCAGATAATTACCATGGAGATACAAATATGCTTCCAATCCCAAAGACATTAGGAGATTTACAGTTACAGCCATTGCTTATAGTGTGAGAAATGGATATTTGGGATTTTGATGCAAGGCTAGAGTGGACACTTAAATTTGAGTTTCTTATATCTCCAGTAAACTGCAAATATGAGTAATAGGGGATTCCATTGTACCTGCATTTCTTTAGCCATTAAAATAATTTCAAACACTTTATCAACAGAGACAAAAGAGAACACAAGAGTAAATTATTTACGATGCAGGAATAACCGGATATTATAATACACTATTTTCTGAACATATACAAAAACGCTTGTGGGCTCCAAAACAATATCTATTTACTCATCTGAATATGAAATTTGGAGTTAGACCTAATTAAAACTGAGCACGGATCCAAAATATGAACCTCCTGGGGTATGTGCATTGCATTCACAGCAGTGTTAGTTGAATGTTATATTCAAACTGGTGTTATAGGTTTCACTTGGAACTATATTTTACACAGCTATATATCTATAAAAATAAGATGTTTTCAAATATTTTTATAAAGCTTTTATTGCTGTGATAGAATTTTTGTAACCTGCATCGTGTCTTTATTATCTTGAGGAGGGGAGCTATAAAACTGCTGGGTTTAAAATCAATTTATTCTCAAGCCATCTTCCACCAGCAATTGCTACTTTGCTCACTGATACCTTCAGTTTGGTACTTGCATTTCTATAGGAGTTCCTGCAAAAAGTACTTTTTCCCCCTATTCTCAATTACAGGTTTCAGAAAGAAAACTGTGCTGAGAAACTGACACTAGAGAGACCTTTCCATGAGCTATCCTAGAAGGGGTCAGCTTTGTCTCTGAAGTACTTAGAAATGTATTGTACATTCCTCTGCTATGACAATAAGAGAATACAGCTGCTGGGTATAAAATCCACAATCTTCCCTGATATTAGCCTTCACAGTGCTCAAAATGTGGTGTATTGAGAGCCTTTTGTAATGAAGTGGCAGCCGGAAGTGGAAAGAACAAGAACAGCAGTGTTGAGGATCTTAAGAAACTTCCCAGAAAGGGAGACTCGTAGAAGTATAGATAAAATGGAAGATGTAAAAACATGGTATTCTACCCAGATGGTATCTACAACACTTCAGTGATAATAGGCAGGAAGATCCCAGAGGTCCCTGCCATACACAGAGAAAATGCTTCATTTCACAGCAGCAGCGTCAGTCTCTGCGGAGGGCAGAGCGCTCCACCCGTTGTGGTACTTGTGCAATTGGTTGAGGTGATATGTAAAGAAAAGTCTACATTTGGCAACTCATCCATCTACAATTTTCCAATGACATTTTAAGAAACACAAGAAAATCTGTGGCAGAAAAATAAAACAATAACTCAGTTTTAAAATTTAGCTTGTAAGCCTACTCTAAGGCTAAAATTTGAAGCAGGATCCTCAATCTCAAAGGTCAGTGACCTTTTAACTAGGGTGATAGATATTCTGTGACAAATGCCTCTTTCTCCCTGCTCCCTCTCATTCCATTTCAAACTCAAGATAACTTCCTGACAATATTTTTGACAAAAGTTACAACTCTGTTCTGTCTTCCATTTAGAATGCCTTCACATAATAGTAGTTCTGCTTTGAGCCACAGAGTTGAGCTCACATGTAAGCATTTTGTTGACAGAGACATAATAACCAGTTTAGAAGAATTTGTTTAAGAAGGAAGGTACACATTTAATTTTCATACTCAAATACTATGCTTCTTAAAAAGTCATTCCAAAGATTTCAGGTTGTCTCCAGAATAGCAAACAACCTTCCTAAACCAGTAAAAAGTATCAACTTTGTCTTTGTTGTGAAAGTCAAAGTAAGATATAAACAGAAAGGGCATGGCAGATGAATTTGGATCCATTTCCTATGGAGTTCTCTACCCTCCTGTTGGGAAAATTAGTTTGTTTTTTAGGATTAACATCTTTCCAAATCCACCAGGATAATAACAGAATATTAAAATGCAGGAGTTTACCCCATCAAAATGTTAAATATCTTGCAAAATATGCTAAGAAATGGTGATGATAATTAATTCTTACCTGTAGAGTGTAGTACAAAGTTCCACTGGCATTCAACAGTGTAAGTAAATTTCAAGTCATTGCTCCTGAGCATGAGTTCACCACAGCCAGATGTCTACTTTGTTCTTTCAGATCTTAAGTGCCTTTGGGAAAAGAAAATGATGACACCAAAGTATTCAAGACAGTTTTTTCAGCTCAGATTTTTTTCTGTTTTCTAGTTATTCCAAACTCTACTACTATTATTATATACTGTTTTAGCAAAAACACAACAAAACAAAAAAACACAGACTAATCCCCACAAATTAAATGCTAATTGGCTTTAACACGATACAAATTAATGACTTTGAAAAGATCATTGTGTTTAACAGACTTTATATGAAGAATTCAGTGAAATAGTTATCTGATCTTACATGTACTGAGCAGTGCTAACTGAACCTACACATTTTTGTCTTCTTCCTCTCCTTAATAAATTTCTCTAAAAAGAGAAATGAACACAGAGAGGCCTGAAAAGAAATTCCGTGAAAGCAATTAAAATTGAGGTTTTCTCAAAAACTCTTATTGCATACTTATATTTGGTGAAGAATGGTGGAAAGAAGCAAGAATAAAATGTGGACTGTATCACTGTGGACACTGCTCAAAGAGACAGAAACATCAGTAACTATCTAGAAAGCAGTAAGGAAAGGAAGGAAATTATGTCTCAAACGCAAAGTTTTTTGTATGATTTGTTTTCTTTCATTTTTTAGGAAAAAAATAAGCAACTTATTAGATGTAAAATGACAAAACTCTAAAGGTGGTAATTTCCAAAGGACCCAGTGAATTCAGGAGTGCCCTTACAGAAGAGCATTCTGTAAGTACCACTAAGAAAGCACCAGGCATGAACTTCTGACCAGCTACAACTTTTAAAATAACTAACTACCTTCATTTGCAGTGCCCTAGCAACCTCACAGCCCAGCACAGATCCAATGCATCCTTTTAACTTCACTGCAGAAAACCATCTCTCTTCTATCTGTATGCAAAGATGCAGAGGATAAAATCAACCTACAAGATATAGGCAGAATCTTTAATTACACAGAGAGAGAGAAAGACTCAGTCAAGGCTCACTGATCCTGAATATGCAATACTGCCATTCAGAATTGCCCCTTCCAGCTGACAAGTTTACTTCCCATAGTAAGTAACATAGAGAAATGCTACAACCAGTGTTCTCACAGGTCCCATTCGTCAGGACCATAAGGTCAGTATGCATAATCTGGATCCTCTCATTATCTCTTAACCCTCTAATGCCTAATATTTCCTGGATGTGGACTGTTCTTGCTCTGCAGGCCTTTGTCTTGTTCTTTCTAATGACTGATTTTATCATGGGGCAAAGACAGGCGCTTCCAAAAAAACACATCTAGGGAACATCCTTGACCAAAGAGGGGAAGCTACTGGAGTGTGTCACGCTTCTTCTCTGCCCGAGACCACGTCCTTTCTTCCAAAGCTCCAGAGATGGTCTCTGTGTGAGCCCAGGACACACTGTAACTGTACATATTCAACAGGATAAAAATAAGATAAAATAGACTATGATGACTAATAGTTAAATATCTAAAGGCATTCTCACACTCACATTCTCACTTTCTCAATTTGTTCAAGTTCTTCTTTATAGATAACTTCTTGAAATTCCATATATTTGTGTATTTTAACACTTTTCTCCCCATTTAGGATCAGATACTCATCTGCCCTTGAGATTAAACAAATCAAACTTTTTTCAAAAATTGTTAAAATGGCAAAAGTTTGCCATAGTGTTCCTGATTGAGTTACAGTCTGTATGAAATTCATGATGCAAGCTACTAGCCACAGAGGATCATGCAACTTAAATGTGTGTAAAACACACCATTTTATTCTGAATTTCTAAATTACAAAGCTTAATCACAATGAAATAAGTGACTGAGCAGTAAGACTAATTTCTCAGTTCAGTTATTTTTGTTTAGATAATTCAATAGTTTTTAACAACTGGCTGGCAACCTCCATATCTAAAAGCAAAATCTGAATTCTGGGATTATTCTAGCGACTATAAGCTCCCAGGCCCACCAAACACACTTCCAATATACTCACAAGTAGGTCCCCTCCAATAGCAGTAAAAGCCTACATCCTCTAAAGTGAAATGCTGGTCATGCTTTTCATGTCCTACATCCTCACCAGTGCCCTCACCAGGACAGGGCAAAGTTAAGGAAACAAACTCAAGGTTTGGTGCCCCAAAAGGATGAAGTCATGAATGACAGTACTTAAAGAAAATCTCATTGAAGTGGAAAACTTCTATCCACAACCATAAACGTAACAATTAGATACCTATACATGCTGTGGCTGTTGCCATGAGCTAAGATTTTAGAAAGGTGGAGAAGTCTACAGAGACAAGCAGCAATTTTAGTGAAGTCTGTGCAGAAAAAAATAAACAAATGCTCTCTTTTTCTCTGATGGAACTTTATTTTTGTTCCTTTTTTTTTGTCCTGATTTAAAATGAGATTCACTCCAAGAGAAAATTTCTGCTTGCTCTTTGAATGCAGAGAAACAAAACGGAACAGATTAACAAGGTGCTGTGCTGGTACCGATGCCTCTTGCTGGTATCTTTTGTCACAAAAGTATTTTCAGAAAGCAAGTAGAATCTGACACGTCGTCAACATTAGTCTCTTTCTCTCTCACAGTATTTCCACAGATTAATTAACTCAAATGTCATTCTCTTATAGCTGCATGCACTCTACAGAAGAGTACTTGGTAGCTGCTGTGTGTTTTGGATCAAACAAAGCTCTGCAGGGATACAGTCGTAACTCCTGTAAATTACTAATTGCACTGGAATGTTACAAAATGGCTTTTCAGATATATTCTGGGAAAAGTCTTAGCCCAAATGCATTTTCAGAGCAAAAGATTCACCACAGCCCTTTGTTCACCATTAGAAGCAAGTTGTTGCCTTTCTACATGTACTTTGAGAACAAAAGATGTTACGTTTTAGTAGGCAAGGGACCTTTACTTGGGCCATTACACCTCAGTGTTTATTCCAGAACATTCATACCTAGCATTCAGCTACATATTTAGCAACATGGTGTGGCATTGCACCCTTAAGGGGAAAGAAGCACTCAACGTTCATGTATGCTTGTGGTCAAATGGAAACACAAAAGTCAGAGGGTCCAAAAAAAGTGTGGGATATTATTAGTTAATTATACACTTGGCATGGAAATTGGTATGGTGGTCCCTTATTTCCTAGTATAAGCCCAAGCAGTGGATTTTGGATAAAGGGTGAGAAGCAGGAGAGGGGAGAGAAAGCTGGATTAAAGAGAGAGACAGAGAGAGAAAGAAAGGGAAATTACCAGTCCTGTCTCTAGCATCAATCAAGCTGGTGGGGTGCCCAGAATCCTGGAGAGCATTAATGAGGGTACCTTTTCATAGATAAGTTTTCCCTGCCCTGGAGATAATTCTCTCACTTTCTATGCAAAATAGTTATCATATGCAGTCTGTTCTTCTATGGCTGGGAGAGCTTAGGGAGTCTTTGGTGGTCTTGAACCCATCCCTACAGTCCACGTTTGCTTCTCAGTCTCATTCCTACACCTGTGCAGTGCTCATCTCCAGGAGCCAGAACAAGTGTGTGTTCCCCAGACAAGTGCTGCCCTACCTTCACCAGTCCCCCCTTCTCCAGCCACACCCTCTTCTTTCCCACAGCGTGTTCTTACCAGCAATCCTTGGCTGGCTCCAAGGCTACCCAGCTGTAGGTGTTTCAGACATACACATCAGCCACCTTATCTTCCAGGCTCCCACACATGGGCAGTTGTTATGAACAACTCCTGCTTCTCTGTTGACCTGCATCATGCAAGCAGCACATGCACACATGTCCTGTTGTGCAGTCTTGCAGGTTCAATCCTGGCACCAACCCTCAAAAATCAGACCCAAAAATTATTCTCTACACTCAAAATATCTGAAAGACATTCAGTAACTGATATAAAATTTGATTTTTACTCTGTTCAGGTAAATCCTCTTTTACTTTCAAAGACATAAATGCGTCTTCATCTTCAGGCAATAAAGCAAAAGAAATAACGGGGCCATGCTGTCCAGGATGAACCTAAAGTGCTACAGCATAGTTCACCAGGCTCAAATGCTCCAAGTGTCTTCATGAAAACTTTTGTTGCCCTTTACTGACTTTGGTAAATCTGAATCTTTCTTTGCCCTCATCAATGGATCTCTGCTCCTTGATGTCCATCCTCAGTGACAAAAGGCCACAGTCATTCTTTCAAAGGCTTTTCCTTTTTTCCCTGTTTTCCTTGACATTCTTAAAGTAAGTCCAGAAAATGGATGTATTCAAATTATCTCCTTCCAAACAATGTAATGATTTCCCCCTTACAACTTTTCCTGCTGCGGTTAGAATGAAAAGCAATTATCTGTGAGCATCTAAGGGTAAAGGACACCTAGTATAAAAGCCACATAGATAAACTGGTAAATATACAAACACAAACAAAAACACATTGAAAAAAGTGTTTCATATTTGAACTTCACACAAAGCAACTCTGAATAATAGATTTATTTTAACCAAAAAAAAAAAAAAAAAACAACAAAAAGAAAACTCTACCCAGTATGATGCAATTACTGTAGAAGCCAGAAGGATAAAAAGTCCTCTGAATTATCACTGTTTTCTGAGCAACTACTAAACTAACAGTTAAAGGGTTTGAATACTTTCTAGGCTAGTATAGGGAGGCATTATGACAATCCTACTCCTTAGCTTCTCTGAGCTTAAATCAGCATGGGTGTATTAGAATAATGTCACATAATTTTCTACATGAAACTATCATTTTTCTGTTACCTGAAGGGACACTGTAAGATACACTATAGTACTATAAATGTAAATATTCTGTATGCCAAGTGTTCCATGAGAATGGAAACTTAATGATGTATATATTACAACATCACTGCTGGAGTCAGGGTTGTATTAGCATTTTTGTGATAACCCACCCTGTCATTTCCCAGAGGTTTATAACTCAACTGTAAAAATTTACTACAAGTTAAAATTTAACATATCAAGCCCATCCCAGGAGCATTTTTTTAAAGAAGACAGCCATCTGCATGTTTTGAGATTGAAAATGTATATGTAAATGTTAAACATACTTACTAGTGTTCTATTTAATGGGAAAAAAACTAATAAAATGGTTTTAAGAAAAAAAAAATCGTAACAGCCTAACCTGAAAGTGTTAACTTAAAATAATGCATGAACAATTAAAATCAATTTTCAAAAACAGTTTATGAAGTGCTAAGCAACTGCTAGAAATAAAACCTGATGAAAAATAACAAGATCCTGAATTTCTTCAATGTTTGTTTATTCTTGTGCATTTTAAAGACCTTATTTTCAACCTGTTCTGTTTGAGGTTCTGTTTGAGGACACAGCACTGATTTTTGCTAGTACAGCTACAGAGTCACTTCCTGAGTTATTGATATGCTTTTAAAATACAGGATACAGTCTAAGTAAGCTGAGCCATGAAAGAGTTTCTTCTCCTCAAGCATACTTTCCCCCCAGAGCTCAGCATTTCCATTCCAGAGATTTAGCTCACCCTGGTAGCCTCCATGTCCATGTCAAATCTCAAGTAACTGTGTGGGAATCAAAGCTTTCACTTCCTTGATCCAGTGCCTATAGTTGTTGAGGTTAGTTCTCAAGAGACCTTTGTTTGCTCAGATCATACCTAATATGACTAAGGGAGACAGTTTTTCCTATGTCTGCACCTGTATTGTAAAGCTTTGATACTCACTTACATTTCTATTGATTTTTCTCTTTTATTGCTGCTGTATACATTTTGCCTTCTTGAATATAAATAAGGTTTATTGCTAAGATCTAGGTTATTGCCACAAGCTATTCTAAAAAATGTAAACCATTCCTTCTTCTGTAAGAGGCTGGGAATGGTCTGAGCCCAAACTCAATGTATATTTTTCCTCAGAACAATAATGGAATTATGTAACATAGGTCAAAACTGGGAAATTGGAGGTGGGATGATTAGACACATGCAAATTTGAAACTAGGATTTCAGAACCACCTTACATTTTGTTTTCAGAAAATCAAATTAACTCTCAGTAGCCCCATTTTTTTGCATAAAAAGTTAAAAGGAATCTTAATATTCTCCCATCAGCCAAAAGCATCAGTGTAATTGTACTTAGGGTAGGGGGGATGGAGCGAGATGATCTTTAAGGTGCCTTCCAACTCAAACCATTATATGGTAACACCTCTGCATTGTACAATGGCAGATAGCCCATGGACTGAAGAGCGTATGCCTAAAGTACGAGATACACAAGAGAGTACTGAAAAACACAGAAGTTTCTAAATTAAGTTTTTCATTCTTTAACAATTTCTATTTGTGTTGGAGAAAGATGACTGAGAAGCCAAAGCAGCGCGACACTGAAAAACAAGACTCTTCTGGATGAATCCAAGTGAAAAAAATTCAATGGCAAAAATCAATTGTGGTGCCAACAGTATGCATTGATGTGCATGAAAACAAATCACAAGTTCTTGTGTAGAAATATGAAAATCAGGGCAAGAAGTAGTTACTTACTTGAAGCTGACTAAATCCTTTCAAGCAAAAAGCAGATACTCAGTGGAGCAACCATGAATGTGGGAGCAGCGAAAGCACAACAGCTTTGAAGATTATGACCAGACTATCAAATCATGATGTCTACTTACTTTAAAAGTTTGTCTGCACTTTGCAGTCAGCCATAGGTTTTTTCTCTCTTTAATAATTTCCTGTCCTAGCACTCAAAACCCATGGCAGCTTAGCTGAAACTTCTGCCTGTAAGTCATGTTAAAGTGTCAAGAAGTGGTTGCCATAGAATCTTTCAATAGGTAGCCAGAACAGACCTTGAGAGGGCAGGACATGTCCATAAGCATTATAGACAAATCAGTGCCAAAAGCATTCTTCAGCCCTTTCTCCAGCAGCCCTTTCCTGCCTTCCAAGTGACACTGGGCCTAACCTGTCTGTAGGAGAGAAGACCAGAGCTCCAAGTGAAGTTTAAATTCAAATTCTGACCTTCCCACCAGATAGGTTATCTTTCCAGATATCCTGTATATTGTTTCTCCAGTCTCAAGCCTTGCCACCTTTGATAAAATTGCTGTTTCCAGGTTTTCAGACGATCTCTTTTCTAACATTTCTCATTTTCCCTCCTGCAGCTCCCTTTGTAGATGCACTGAATGATAGTGTTGTACAAGCCTGGAGAACTCTCATGGGAATCAATTTGACTAGTACATACACTGCGTAAAAGGGGGTATTTAACCATCAAAAGGATGTTTTTTCCCCTGAACTGGAGAACAAGAGCAATCATTTCAGCTAGAGTTTCTCTATGGCAGTTGGAGAGAAGTGATGGTTTCCCCATGGATTAACATTTCCTGACTTTGCTCTTCACACAAAGGTTACAACTACTTATGTTATATGCAAGCTATGCATAATAATTAGAAACAGGGCACACTGTCTAAATCATCATACTTGTTAGCATTTCAATGCAGATATCATTTTAATCCTTGCATTTCTAATGTCAACAGTAGCCGCTTAGGGTTGTCATTGAAATCTTTAATTTCTCTCCTCTTCATATTGCATCTATGTACACACGTTGTTCATTGATTATGGTTTGGCATTTCTTCTAGGTTTTTATAACCTTGCAGTAGATTTATGCACACAAGAACTTAAACTGGCAACCCAGAACATGTTATACAAGAGAGGTTATATTTGAATGAAAAGTACTGAAGTTACTATCCTATTCAGCAGGATTATGTAGATAATAAAGGTCAGCTGTGATACATACTGTTATGTTAACATGCAAAAGAATGTGTAGTAGTAGTAGCATATGATGGGAAGGGTTTATTTATCATAAAAGCAGGTCATGCTTTAGGAATAACTTTAGGACAGCAGTAGACAGTGATAGTGGATTATTGTAGGCTTATAGGAAAAGCCATTTTCATGTCAGATAAAACAATCAATTTAAAACTGGAGTCAGAATCTCAAATCCTAACAAAGCAAAGAAAAATACCTGAGGAGCTTTAGAAAGAAGCTTTCGTAAGGGCTTTGAGCTGGTGTGGTTGTTTCCATCAGCAGGCCTCTTGGCAGTGGATCAATCCATTCATATTAAACTTATACTGAAAGTCCTGACAGTGGCAGTGACTCCAGCACATCATGCATCAGGAAGACAAGTATTTTCTGTGATGTCCCATAGTCAGTAACAACTAACTAAATCAGGACATTCCCTGATAATTAAAAATAAACATTTTTAGTTTTCATGACCAATAGTTGCCTCACAATTCTTCCAGATTTTCTGTAGTTTAGAAAAGAAATGGGGGAAGAATTTCTCTTCTCTATCGTTTCCTTATGGAAGGTGATGAGTGTTACAAGGTACTTAAGGCCCTGTACCAGTCAGTTCTGAAACACAGTTCATGCATTACTTATGAGATTTCACTGAAATGTAAATCTAATGAAATGTAGCTATTTTCATTTCTTCCCTTGGTCTTAAATGAAACAACATTTATTGAGTCCAAGGAATCTTTCTCAGAGCTCAAATTCTAGAGAGAAATGTGTGCTATGGTAAAAATTATTAATAAAAAATACATACATGTCCAGGCAAATAAAGCTTCTGCACTAAAAAACTTCACATTTGTCTGTATTAATGTTTAATGCATTTGTAAAAAGCAGTCCTGCTTTGTAGGATATAGCCACAAAAGTGTCCTGCAATCTACTAGCACTTATGATCACAGCATGGGTCCAAAGAGGATTGTCGGAAATGCATGATCCATGTTTGATAGATCAGAGGAACCATACAGAGTATATTAAAGCCATATTATAGCTGCTGAAAGGAATGCAAAAATATTTCTGGATTAGGTCTAAAATTAGAGGTTAACTTATCATTTGATTGGCTTAAGCACACAGCATATTAGCAGTAGGTATTGAAGCTTGCTAAGAAAACTCAGTTATGACCTGCAGAAACCAATTACACAAAAAGGAACTAAAAAAAATTAAATTTTGGTAATCATAATGTTTTATAAGTGTCATGTCTTTCTAATGTAATAAAATAAAAATATTGAAATATTATGTCTTCTACCATAACGAGTTTACATCCATGGTATTGAGAACAAAGCAATAGTTTCTTAGGCAGGTTTAAAAAATGCCTAGTAATTTATCTGGACAGTTTGCTTGAATCTCTGAGTTAATAAGATATGCAGCATTTAAAAACAATATAAAAGTAGCACCATGGGAAAATATACTTGCTGTAGCATTTTTTCAGGAGATTTTACAAAGGGTTATTTCAGTGATATTGCTGCTGTTCCTACCATCTGTGTCCAGGTAGGAGCACCATGATCTGCAAGTGCAATGGAAAATATTTCCAATTATCTTCATAACATATTTCAATCTGAACTGAAGAAGACATTTAAGAAGGTATTTTGAAGACTATAGATATCAGTAAAAGTTAAAACACTGAATTGAGTAATTGCACAGAATTTTAAATAAGTGCTAATATTTGAAGTAAATGTGACCCCAAATAAACACATTAGATGCAGACGCCTAGTGAAAATGCAAGCTCAATTTATTCTCTCTTGAAACATAAAAAAGGGCAGGGGATCTCAGCATTGTCTCAAGCTTGTTATACATATACACACATGACTAGTTATAATCTGAACTTGAGACTTGAATTCTTTCTTATTGAACAAAGGCTTAATCCTTCAAGGTGCTTAGGGAAATAGCCTTAAACAGGTGAAAATAAAATACAATTAACAAAGAAGTGAAAGGAGATGAGGAGCCCTTTGAGACTGTAGTGGGAAAAAAAGGCAAACCATATTAAATTTTCTAACCTGAATAAATCTTTGTAGGAAACATTAAAACGAAAAAAGGATAAGAGGAAGAAATTAAATAGATCCAAAATTATAAGTGCACTAGAAAACAGAGTACAATAAACTTGAAATCAGCCTCTTGGGAAAAGATTAAAAATAAGAATTGTAAACTATATGGAAGTATAGTTTACATAATATAGAAGTTTACATACTTCTATACTATACATAGAAGTATATGAGAAGTATTTTGTAGAAACTGCATCTTGTCCAAAAATAAAGCAATCGAACCTATCTTTCCAGATGCAATTTTCTACAGTTTAATTTGGTAGGCTAAGTATTGGTTTTGAACTTTTAGCTCATTTCTGTCTAACTAGCTTTAATTGTTATGTTTACTTCTAATTGACATTCAGCAATTCCAGGAGTTATTCACTATGTATAGAGGCTCAAAAATATCTTTAAGCCAGGGCAACCAACTCAAATGCTATTCAAAATTTCTCAAAATATTAAAGAAGTTCCAAAATGGCTGCAAACTTTTACTATCAAAGGAGGAGTCCAGAATTACTTACAACCCACTCTTGTAGTTAATGGTTCCCAAACAAGAGAAGCAAAGCATACCACCATGCCTCCAAAATTGTTTATAGTTGAACTGTAGTTTTTAAGATAAGAGTATTTCCAAATATACGTTGTGATTAGGAATGTGTTTTTGTGCATTGTGCAAAATTCACTTGTGTGTGTGTGTACAGCATTTGGTTTTAAAGAGCCGGGGGACAAAGCAGATATTGAGTATTTCCAAAAAAAAAATATGGTGAAGTCTGTCAGACCAAGATTCTTTCCTATTTGGTTCCCTAGGATTACAGTCTCCATAAGGGCAAATTCCTATTTACAGGACAGAACTGGTAGAGTGTTGAACCACTGGAATATCAAATGCTTTATTATTAATTTGGCAGCTAGAAATTAAGCCGGGGTCTCCAGTTTATACTTGAAATGGGAGAAAGAAATGTCCATGAGTGTTTTTGTTCTAGCTTCAGTGTGCACAGTAATGCAGCAATGGAGATACAGTCACAGATTGGCAGCTGTGTACTTCAACCTCCAGCTTGAATTTTAGTTACTAGTCCCTGTGTTGTTGTATATGTATATACAGAGATACAAGTATATTCATTTTATTCTTAGTGTGCTGCAATCACACCTACATTTTACTTTGTAGTTATACCTTCAGGGAATAGCTTTCAGGAATATTATGCTGGGAAACTTCCCAGGAAAATGTCATTAAATGTCTGCATCTTCTCTCCTATCCATCTCTTCCTCCTGAAATTTTCTCCTTCACATCAAAAGTTTACTGTTACTTTGAAGTAATAGGAATCAAAGAAAAGGGAGAAAGCTGGCTCTATCAGAGATAGTGTTGAAAAGTTCCTGAGGATGTGGGAGAGATGAAAGAAACTGGAATTCTTTCAATCAAAGATAGGAAGTTGGATGTGGGAATGCAAGGATTTTTGGACAAGCCTGTGGAAAGATGGGGGGAGGTATACATATATTTACACACATATTTGAGGGGTGAAAGGAAGTAAGATAGAAAAAATTTCTGAAATCTACTTCAATATGTCATTCATTAAATCCTTGCTTTGCCTCCTTTCAGTCAACTTCTTGGTACTATTTCAAAAATGAATCCAAGCTTAAATAAAAGAGTCACAGAAAATATTTGTAAAGCCCTTCAGAGTGAGTACAATAAATGACAGCTTTCTGGAGTGACAGAAAGACAATGTTGATATGTTTACACATTTCGTCCACCTTTCTTCAAAAATATTTCAATCTTTATCAGCTCCTAGAGCTAAAAAAAGTGGAGAAGTAAATACAACTCTTTAGACTGCAACACTTTTAGGTTTAAGAATAAATGTAATTTAAAATATTTTTTTTATTGCATATCAGATTTTAGTAAGTGGAAGTCAAAGCCAGCAAACTCTGAAAGATAACCAGTTTGACTCTGAGAAATTCTGAGAGGCTCCTCTCAAAGACACAACATACAGATGTTCTAGAACTCACCTGGAAGAAACACTGTCCAGCCTAATATGGATTTCTGCAGGTATAAATCCACTTTCTCTGTTTGCCATTTGCAAAACCCACTCATTGCAATTCTATAAATATCCCTTTAAATCAAAAAGAGGTATAGTTGCTAATATCTAGACTGATGTCCCATCTTTGAAGAATCTCAGAAGAGAGAAAACTTTATTCCTTTTCTCTTCTCCACTGCAGGAATAATTAACAAAGATGAGAAAGGACAACAATAATAACAAAGCCTCAGTTGTGTCTCCAAACATATGCAGATGACCCCACACTCCAAATACACTACCCCAGGCTTCATCCAGATATTAAAGCAGCAAGACAGAGATTACATTTTATTGATGGGAACAGACAGAACTACAGGTCTCACCATTCATCTCACCATCTGGGCTTGTATGAAGCAGGGAAGCACAGTCTGGAGCACAAATTATTTCCCCTAGCCACAAAAGCAACATCTTCTCTTGGAGCCCACACGCTGGTAAATGCTAGGTACCTTTTAAACAAAACAAATGTATGCATCATAGCAAAGGAGAGGAAGTGGAACTTGTACCTTTATGCTAATCCTTCTCCTCCAAAAAACCAGCAGCTCTGGTTTCTCTGAATCACTTAGTCCAGAAATAGATCAAAAATGAAGAAGGCAAGCTGAAGATCAGCTGCTCAATGATATCAATTGAAAGTGATTCCACCAGCTTCTTGGTAGACCAGGTATTGAATGTGCATATCTGTAAGTCAATATCAGCAACAACAGCATGAAACTTCAGTGTTTTTTTGAGGTATAACAGGAGGGATAGATGTTGAGCAGTGGGGATAAGGAAAGCAGAGAGAAAGTTCAAATTATGCATATCATGCATGGATCCTACACATTTTTGCACCTTTATTCTGATTCTATGGAATTTCATCTTTAGGAGGGTTGAGGAGGAGAAGGCAAAAAAGGCACAGGACTACCCATCACAGTCACAGAGAAATCCTATAAGTCTGAATTATGTTCAAAAAGCAAGACAGAAATTCATTGATGCAGGAATATCAGAGATGTAAAACTATGCTACTCCTTCCATGAGCAACATCAACCTGGAAGTCAGAGTTGCACCGTCTTTCCCTCATCACAGCCTGACACAGAATACCCAGTTAGAAACTAAACTGAGAAATCATACCATCAAAAGATGAGGTGTCTATTCTGCTTAGAGCCAAAAGAGGAAACAATCATTGACTCCCTTGAATTAATCCAAACTCCAGACTTTCCTTCCATTGGATTCTCTTCACAAACTTCTGCTGACATCACTGCATAGATTATAATGGTCTCTTCTCATAACCAGGAGGGAAAGAAACATCATGCCCAGAGATTCAAGCCTAATTAAATTCATTCCTATTACTGCCATTTGATATTTCATAAGAGGAATTATAATCATCTTCTGAACAAATACAGAGGCTGTTATGTGAGGATTGCAGGGTAACTCAGCTTGGAAGGGATCTCAGGACATTTCTAGTCCAACCTCCTGCTCAGAGCAGAGCCAACTTTGAGTACTGGTTCCTGGAACCTGACTCCATCTCTTTCTCTGACCTCTCTGGCACTGGAAGCTGATATTAACTGTCCCCATATCTACTGTGCCATCTCTTCTCCAAGCTGAACAAGCCCAGTTCCCTCAGTCACTCCTCACAGCACAAGTGCTACAGCCCACCCACCATCTTCAAAGTAGTTGAATTTTAGCTTCTAGATAGAAATAGGACACATCAAAAATTCCTTCATTCATCCAGCAACAACTCATGGAAGAAGTACTACTGAAAGGTTAGAAATTAGGTAAGATGTGGCACTACGATCTATACTGGTGCAGTTAAATCCCAAACTGCTATACTGAAAATATTGCTATAGAATCTCTTATAATTCATAAAATCATAGGAAAAGTCAGGTTGGAGGGAGATCTAGCCAACTTCTGCCCAAAACCAAGGTCAGCTGTGAAGTCAAGGTTTTAATTCTTTAGTCATCTATTATCACAGGCAGCAGATGAGGAATTCAACCTTATTTTCAAAAATTCCATTTCTTGCTAACTCATATTTCATTATAGGATTTTAAGGAATGAAAATATTTCATTATGAACATGGAAATTGTAAGGCAAGAGGGAGGGGAAGCCATCTGTAGCAGAATACACTGCTCCTGTTTACATTCTCCCATCAGTTTGTTTACAGTGAACCCTCCTGAACCTCTCCTTGCTAGATAGGATGCCTTCCCTTTGTGTTAAGCAGGCTTATGCTTAAAGTCAGAATGAGCAGATGGAAAGAAAACTTTTAACAACAAGAGCGCTCCTCCATTGTACTTATAATAACAAAACAGTACAAAGTGTCAGCAGCAGGCAGAGTCTCCTGCCATCTACAATATTAGGTATATTTCTGGTTTGCTTCAATCCAGAGTAGGCTGTTTCTGAGCAACTTGAAACATGCAGAAAATGATTTTAAAAAAATCTAGTCAACTGAGGACAAAATTCAAAGGAAATCTTTCATTCCATGTCCTATCCTTTTGTGCATAATAAATACAAAAGAAGCAGTCAACCTACAGCCTTGGTTCAGAGGTAGTGCACAAGTACACTTCATTCATGTCCCCAGTTGCAGTTTTGCAGTCAGGGCACCTTGGCACAGGCAGGAAGAGAAACAAATGCCTCAAACAGGCAGTTAGAACCTGCTTCTAGCCAACCCCTTCAGTGTTGAATTCAGACACAGCAGCTTGCACAGCAGTTTCTGGACCATGCTTTTAGATCTTCCTGACCCCCTGGGATTGCTGGAGGACTGCTGGGTACTTTGAGAGGCACCAAGGCTCCTGCTGCTGCCAGGTGAAGATAGCTACAGGAGACTGAAGTCTCTAGCAAGCTCTAGCAGCTTCTAACAAGATCTCATAGCTGCTCTTGGTCAGAGGTTGTTCCAGTCCTAGTCAGGATATTAGGAAGGGTCAAGCACCCTTCCAGCAGGAGCTACAGAGAGGGGTGGAGTACATTAGTTTGTGGAAAAGGGGTTAAAAAAAAGTTATATGTGCCTAACCAGCAGTAATGACATGGCATAGGGCACAGCGACTGAAGCAACTAGTCCTGCTACCCTCTGGTTACTGAGGACTGCTTGGAAGAAGCAGGATCCATTCAAGTGGAGCAAAAGTATCTTTACCAACAGGCTGGCCGGCCTGGTAAGGACAACTCCAAACAAGGAACAAGGAGGCCAGGAGGTTGGCAACAGCCAGTGCAGAAAGAAAATGATGGGTGGGGTTGGCAAGTGTGCAATGTGATGTAGACAGGAAACTCCTCAACCTGACCTGAAGAGTATGCCTCAAATCTATGCAAACAAATGAAGTGCCAAAAGAACAGTAGATTGCAAATGTTTTCTCTTAAATCAGTAAACTGGTGCTTCTCTGAAGTGCCTGTGCACCAGTTTGCAGCATGGGGAGCAGGCAGGAGTAATTAGGTGTCTGTTACAGGGCTACAATCTCCTTTGGTTAGAGATGTGGGGTAGCTCCTTCAAGTGTTGCAATGGGTGAACACAGGCTTATTAGGAAACCTTATTAGAAATGGTGGATCCAGATGCATCCACCATTTAGATGGTCAGGATAGTGAGGAGGGAGAATTGCCCTTGATGTGAAAATAGCAGATGAGTGATGAGCCAGATGACAGCTTGTAAGTCAGAATCATGGGGCAGACCAAAATCAGTAATATCATGAGGAAATACTGGATTTTGTGGCTTTCTTCAGACAGCTGTAATAAGCCTCACATGCACAGGCCCTCGTGCTCATGCAGACTTCGACCATTTTTCAAAGATTGTTTCCCTCCAAACTCAAGAATGGTCCACCCCAATGTGCAGGAAGTCAAACAAAGGTAGCAGAGAGCTCCTGAAAATCTCAACTATAAAAAAATAGTAAGAGGGGCAGAAGGGACAGTTGACCCAGGAGGAGTACAGAGATATGGTCCAAGTGTGGAATGATGGGATTAGGTACAACAAAACCCATTTGGAGCTGAATGTGGCGGGGAATCTACGAGGTAGTCGGCCTCACTTCAATCTCTGAAAAGGTAATAAAGCAAAAAATTGGAAGTAATTTCCAAAAATATGAAAGAAAAGGACAGAATAGGCAGTATGCATTTGTGATGACATTTTTATATTGCCTTTAGCAAGGATTTTGACACTTTCTCCCATAACTTTCTCATAGACATATTGATGAAATATGTAGAGTAGATTAAGCAAGGTGGATTGAAAACTGTCTGAACTGGCAGGATCAAAGGGCTGTGATCTGCAGGACAAGGTCTTGGTGACCAACCCATAACAGTGTCCCCCCAGGGTTGATACTGGGGCCAGTGTTGGTTAACATGTTTATTAATTACCTGTAACACGGGCCTCAGTGCACATGAACAGGAGTGGCTGGTACACCAGATACTGCCATTTCAGAGCCACTGCAACAGCCTGGCCAAATGAGCCAACAGAAAGGTCATGAAGAGAGAAGAGCAGAAGTCCTGTATCTAGGAAGGAATAATCCCATCCATCAGCACAAGATGACAGCCAGCTAGCTTTGAAGCAGCTCTGCAGGGACTCTGCAAAGGAGGGAAGGAACAACTTGATCATTAACCAGCAATGTGCCCTTGTGGTGAAGGCAGTCAGCAGTCACCAGGTGTGCATTAGGGAGAGCATTGCCAGAAGGCTGAGAGAGCTGATCCTTCTCCACTCAGCACTGGTGAAGCCACTGAGTGCTGGGCGCAGTCCTGGAATCTCCAGTGCAAGAGAGACGAGGACATATGTGGAGCAAGTCTGTTTACAGGCTGTGAGGGTGATCAAGGGTCACGTGAGGAAAAGCTCAGAGCTGGGACTCTTCAGCCTGGAGAAAAGAAAGCTCACATCTGATCCTGTCAAAAAAGAAGACGGAAACAGACTCTCCTCAGTGGCACCAGCCATAAGTTAAAACACACGAAGTCCAGTTTAACAAAAAAAAAAAAAAAAGAAAAAAAAAAAAAAACAAAAAAAAAACCAAAAAAACCCACATTTTCAGTGTGAGGGAGTTTAAGCATTGGAACAAGTTTCCCAAAGAGGTTGTGGATTCTTGGTCTTTGGAGATACTCAAGATTTAACACAGCCCTGAGCAACCTGCTCTAGCTGACTCTTTCTTGGAGAAAAGGGGCTGGACAATCTCCAGACAGCGCTTTCTGCCAGAGTCTGTGGCTCTGGGATCAGTTTGGTCATCTTCCCAAACACACAACCAAAGTGCAGGGACCTTTCATCATGCTACATGTAGACTTGTGTTCACTTGATGGGAGCACTCATCTGTTTTAGCTGCATTACAAGAGTGCATTCACATCCGTAACAGGAAAGGATCATGACCTGTGAGCCCTGGAGTGCTGTAGGAACATGTGTATGCCGCACTGCGCCGGAATCGTTGGGAACTGCTGATGGAGTAGATTCTTCTAGTTAAAAAGCCTAAGCAGAGACATTATAATTAGCTATGGACTCAAAGCTATATTTGCTGGCAGTAGAACTCCCAAGAAGAATTACTCTGATTTACAGTAATTTTCCACTGAGGATTTCAAACTTCACCAAAAAAAAAATTATGAGTTCATAATATAACAGCAGAGATGAGAAAACTCCTCAGGAAAGTTTTTTGTGCTGGAATATTTTTGTAATATTTTTGCATCCTTTCTCCACTCTGATTACATACAAGTCTGTATTTGCTAACAAAAGGATTAAGAAAACTGAAAAAATATTGTCATACTCTGTAGAATCAGTGATTAAAAGAAATGGCTGTCTAGTTTGCAAAATATTTCTATTTGTCAGGTTGTTGTTTTTTTTTTATTTTCAGTTTTGAATCAGAAAATGAGTGAGGAGGGGAAAAAAAGGAAAAATAAAAAGAAAATACCACTTGAGTCTATCCTGTTGACTCTGACGCCTGCAAAGGAAAGTAGAGTTTCACTCTACTGCTCTGAATTAAACAAAGAAGGGACTTGAATTTAAGTGTCCAGTTAATGCCCTATGGGTTAATTTAGGGCTATGTTAGGCAAAAAACCAGAAATTTATGGGGCTAATATGACTTTACTATGCCTTTACAATCAAGCACTAAAATAAATCTGGCATACTTCAAAACAAAATAAAAACTGGCACACTTCAGCTTCTTAGGAGAAAATAATCATTATATTTTTTAACCTTTTACTGAAAAGAGAAAAACAAGGAAAAAGAAGCTGAAATCTGAAAGGAGGTACTTCTAGATGGGAGATTGTTTTACCGTGGAATCTTTTCTCACCAAGCACATTGTACAGGATGATAACAGAGCTAACAGAAGTCCTTTATAGGAGAGCAAACCATTCTGTGGGATGAACTAGGTTATTTTCAAGAACAAAAGAAAACAAGACAAAATAAGATGTACCAACAACATCAAAAAGGCAGAACATATAATACCTGTTCATGAATCTTACACCACATGGTACAGGTATATGATATACATACACACACCTGCACATCTGCCCAGCCATGTCCTGCATCGCTCCTGTTCACACAGACACACCAAAACTAGCTTTAAGCTAACTACGTAATTGTTGCTGTCAGCATAATCACAGCATCTCAGTGCAGACTGGAACACCCACTGGGGAAATTTACTCAAGACCCATTGGTAATCTCTGCCAAGACCAACACCTCCAGAGCAGTACTAATAACTATATTTGAAATAGAACATTTAACTTCATATATTGGCACAAGACATACTTATGCAATACTACTGAAAGATACTCTCTTACACATAATTCATCATGGACAGACAAAGAAAAGGAGCAGATTATAAAGCTGACAAAGAGGCAGCAACCCTGTAAATTTATACCACTTTCACCATCACCTAAGAAACATCCATCTGCATCTTTCTTCAAAGGTTCCCAGCACAATATTTCAGAAGACCAGTCTCACCTGGCTAGGAAGCAGTCACAGCAGAGGTCAGAGAGCCTGTGAGACATTAACTTCAGACAACCAGACATCCTCCAGGATCCCTTCTTACTCAAACTGTCTGATCAGTCTCTGTCTCTCTCCCAAGTCCAAGATACTCAAAGCCACAGATGCCATGAGGGATCTCAGGACACAGCAAGAGCCATGAAATTCAAGCTCTTCAACCTAGCTTTCTCTCCAGAAAGGAGAGAGGTAAATGGATCGACATCTAATTGTTTCAAACACTGTGTTGTTTAATCACCAATTAGACCTCATTTCTCATCTGCTAAGTTCAACCTATTGATTTCCAGTCACGCACTCTTCTTGTTTACTGTAAAGACAAAGGCATGCCTCCTGTCTGCTCAGAGGAAGCAGGAACTGTGGCCCCATGTGTACCTGGCAGCCCCATCAGCACACACCTCTGCCTGTGCTGTGCCCAGATGCCCACGTCAGGGCCAGGGCATTTTATTGCAGGCATAGCTGCACAATAACAGCTCTGAAAGCTCCGGGCTGAAGCTGGCTCAGAGCAAACATCTGACTATGCAGATACTACAGTCGAAAGCTGCCCTGGGGTTGTGCCTGCAGAGCTCTCTGTTCGCATTAGTTTTCTGACTTTCTCAGACTTTTCTTAGAATAATTTTACATAACAGATTGGGAGGGCACTCGGGGTAGGTGAAGCTACATAACCCTTTATATAGGGGTTGTATAGAGGCCTCTGTACAGCATAAGTACCAAACTAAAAGCAACACTCATCTTCAGTGCCTGGCTGTCAGCTGTTCTTGGGTGAACATATTTTTAGCACTTTGTCAGTATTCCTGATGCTCAGGCACCTTCCTCAGAAAGTTTTTAAGTCATTGTTTCAACAAAATGTTTCAGTTTCAACAAAATAGTAATTCCTGACAAAAAAAAAAGAAAAAAATTGTGAATTCATTAATGCTGAGCAGTTCTACCAGTTTCTTAAAATAAGCAAAAGTAACAGCATCAGAAGCAATGAACTGCAGTCATATGAGTAGTAGAGGTAGGAAAAAAGGCAAAAAGTGACAATATAGCAAACAAACACTAAAAAGGGTTTGCATTTATTCCCTGGCTATTTTATATGCTGACAAGTATAAACCTACTGTTTTTGCAAGACATTAATTCATCTCAGCTACATACTGTACATATTCTTGGTGCTGTGATCTGAATGGGTCATTCTTATCTACCATTTCACAGTCTATACATCTTATTGATACTACAAAACCAAATTCTTAGCAAAAAGATGGCCTGTCATTTTGTGGAAAGTAATCTATACAAAGCTATGCTTCTGTTATGCTTATCTGTACCTATCAAATTAATCTTATTATTTCTAAGCTTCTCTAAACTATTCAGAAGGAGAAAACTCTGTTAGAATTAGGAGTTATGATTTTTATGTCATTCTAACGTGCTTAACAAGATAAATCATTACAAAATTCAAACACTGGCAATACATATCCCTGGCAGGGGAATGGACATTAAAATGGCAGAAAAAACAGTTTCTCATGCTCAGGAGACACCCTAGAGGGCTGTCCTGGAACAGAAGTTTGGTTCTGCATGGGCTTAAGTCAGATAAAACTAGCTGAAGGAAATAAAATGGATGTTGGAGAACAGACATTTCAGCAGTTCCTATGAAGAAATTAAAAAATTACAAACCTACCATCACAGACAGCTGTAGAGACACAGTCTGATTAACAAAAAAAATATAGTACCTGATCCTGTGTTTGGCTAGATGCTGAAAAGCGAAGTCCATTTATTTAGAAGAACAAGACGACAAAGATACAATCTGTTTAGAACAAGAATGTAATTTTCAGTTGCATGTCCACTTTCAGCAAGTGCAGTTGCTGCGGGAAAAACAGAAATCGAATCACACTTGCTGCTAAATACATATTTAATTGCTTATGGTTTTTTTATATTTTGTTTTTCACCAGACTGTTTACTCTGCTCATGATGATGTGGAATTAGTGTTGCTAAGTTTTCTGTTTCCTTTAACCAGTCTTAAAGTGCCGCCTAGTGCACATTTAAGGCAACATCTCCTCCTAACACAGCAGTGCCAGGGCTGAGCATACAGAATATTCTGGCACATTTTATTTCATGCAAAAACATTTCATTATCTCCCTCCAGTCAATTTCATCAAATTTTAGGGGCTGAAGTGGATTCTGCATCTCTGGGAATGTGTATTAGTAGAAGTTAATCCAGTAAGACCCTGGATTGATGTAACGTAAGAAATCGTACTAATGCTGTCCAGCCTTCCAACCTGCACAGCTGTGACAGAGGAGGGACAGCTCGTCAGGCAGGCTGGAGCACTCTGAGACCAGCTCTCAGCACCAGCTCCCACCAGAACACTTGCAGTAACATCAACCCAACCTAGCAGGCTGGACCCTGCCCAGGGGCCATCAGCCCCACAGGGAGCATCCAGGCCCCAGACCTTCTGTCCTCTACTCAGCAAGAAAGGATGAGTCCTATGGCTCTGTTTGGACTTAGGAAAACAAACCTTAAGAAGTGGACTGATCTCTTCTGAGGCTTTGGGAGAGAGCGCCAGGGCCTGATACCCTCCCTGGAGTCACAGCTGGCTGCATCAAACTAAGCAGTTACAGCAACAGATATTGCTGAAAACTGCAGTTATTTAACCACACACAGACATAGCACTGTACATCATCCTAACTGCTCGTGTTTTCCTTGGGAGTGAACAAATTGCCAGTGCTCTGTACCACAGTGAAGGAAAAGAAAAGAGGGATTGTTCCTTTTTTTAACCACAAAATAAAGAGCTGGGACTCACTTAGAATCCTGTCAACAATTACATGAAAAAATCTGAAATTACCTGAGCTTTTAGCTACCTGACATTTGCTTGAACCACAGACTTCTTTCTCCCTTACAAAACAATATACACTAAAAATGAGCTCTGCTTTTCCTTCACTAATTAACACTGCAGTGGTATGAAAGAGCTTGTATCTCAAATGCTTAAATATTACTCTTGATGTATAGGGATCTACCTGTCTTTTGTGATATGCTGTGATAAGCTAGTTTCTTCTGCAGAGCTTTCCTGCCAATAAATTGGAGTGCAGAAAATCACAGAATCACAAAATAAGCTGAGTTGGAAGAGACCCACAAGGATCCTCAGGTCCAGCACCAAACCCTTCACAGCACCATCCCCAAGAGTCACACCATGTGCCCAAGAACAGCATCCAGCACTTGAACTCTGTCAGACTTGGTGCTGTGATCACTGCCCTGAGGAGCCTGTTCCACTGCCCAACCACCCTCTGGGTGAAGAATCTTTTCCTAATATCTGGCCTAAATCTCCCCTGACACAACTTCAGGGCATTCCCTCGAGTCCTGTCACTGGGACCAGAGAGCAGAGATCAGTGCCTGCCCCTCCTCTTCCCCTCACAAGGAAGTTGTAATTGCAATGAGATCTCCCTTCAATCTCCTCTTGTCCAGCCTGAGCAAGCCAAGTGACCTCAGTTGCTCCTCATGCAGCTTCTCCTCAAGGCCCTTCATCATCTTTGTTGCCCTCCTTCGGACACTCTCTAATAGCTTCCTGTCTTTCTTATATTGCAGTGCCCAAAACTGCACACAGCACTCGAGGTGAGGCCACCCCAGCTCAGAGCAGAACAGGACAATCCTCTCCCCTGCCCAGCTGGCCACGCTGTGCCTGGTGCCCCCCAGGACAGGCTTGGCCCTCCTGGCTGCCAGGGCACTGCTGACTCGTGTTCAGCTTTCCACTGACCAGGATCCCCATGTCCCTTTCCATGGCTCTGCTTTCCAGTATCTCATTCCCAGTCTGTACATACACCCAGGGTAACCCTGTCCCAGGTACAGAATCCAGCACTTCCATTTTATGAACTTCATGTTGTTGGTGATTGCTCAGCCCTTTGATTTGTTGGGGTCTCTCTGCAAGGCCTCCCTGCCTTTGAGGGAGAACAGCTCCTCCCAGCTTTGCATCATCTGCAAACTTGCTCAGTCCTTTCCAGTCCTGTGTCCAAGTCATTTATGAAGGCGTTGAAGAGCACAGGGCCAAGGAAGGAGCCCTGTGGAACCCCACTAGTGACAGGTCACCACTCTGATTTCACCCCCTTCACTGTAACCCTTTGTGCCTGACCCGTGAGCCAGTTGCTCACCCATTACATGAAGTGTTTATCCGGCTGTGTGCTGGGAATTTGTTAAACTGTTACAACATTTTCAGGTGGATAATTATAAAAAAATATTAAGAGAGTCCTTTGGTCATCACAATCACAAATAAACCCAAAACCAATTGAGGATCAATAAATACATCCAGCTGGCAAACCTCAGTGACAAGATGTCCTTATAATTAGAACAACAGCATCTACTTTCACCATCCCGCCTCACAGAAATCACTTCGATCTTTCCTGTTTAGATATTTAGCATTTACATTGATTAGATGAATCTAAATTCTCAGGCATAAGTCACTGTACATATACATCAAGAATATTTTAACTCCTCTTAGTTTTCTCTTCTCTTTGGGATTAAATCAGAGCTCATAGTATGCCTCTGTCTTTTGTGATTTTATTATTTTGTCCCTAATTACTCATAGAGCTATTGTGGTTTGACATTATTTCTACTTGGGTTCTGTTAAAAGATCTTCAACAGCTGTTCCAGATCAGTGTAAGCATTATTTCACATCCACTTTATCATCAGAATTAATGAAGAGACAGAAGCACCTGACTTACTGTGTAGTCCAGGGCAAGTGGTTTTTCTCTCTGCTTGGTTTCTCCATCAGTACCACATTCACAAAGACTTATCAAGAATCACCTTTTTTCCATTCATACAGCACTAACTATGCTCAAAAAAAAATGCCAAGAAAATAACCAGCACTCTTATATGTGTCTTTTAATGGTGTATTTAAAATTGGTGTAGTGCATGCAGAATCCAAATATTTTAAAGTGCCATTAGACTACAGATAACAGAACCCAAAAGATCATTAGTCCATCTGGTCAAACCAAGACAATAAGAGTTTGTACTACAAGATTTGAAAACACTCAGTAATGTCACAGCAAGAACTGCTATGCAGCAATGAATTAATTTATTTATATTTGCCACAAGCAGCTTGTTCTCTCATTCTCTTCCCTGTAACCAAATTACATATGCAAAGTGGGATCTGGTAGGATTGTTTTTCCCTGCACAAATGTATACATGCTGCTGTGTGCCTATTTTAGAGAAGTCAAGGTCAAAAAAGTATATTTTCCATGTGAAGTAGCAACTCCCACTGTGGTTCCTATAGAAGATTATTAAAAAATCTCTGCTGTAAACAGACCTTACTTGCCTGAAGAGCCAAAGTGACAGTGTCTGAAGGCTTTCTTCTGAAACTTGTGCTTGGTGGAGTGCTGAATGGACCCAACACCTTCACCTTAATGGAATTAAACACCTTCAAGCTCTTAGGGGTTCAAATTTGGCCGAACAAACTGAGAACAATATCACTGAAAGGTTGCTTGCATGAAACCACTGAAGCTGCCCAGTCCAGTCTCACCCTCCAAGCAGGATTATCAGCAGAACTGAATCAGGTCATCAACAGGAAACACCCCAAAGATAGTCACCTGGCTGGGTGCCCCACTGCACTCCTGGGAAGAAGGGTTGGCTAATTTGACCCTCCCCATGCAGAAATCATGGTCGTTGCCTCCTGATACATCATCTGTGCCTTCTGAGGAATTTTGGTTCTCTCATTTTCATAACTCCCCAAACTGAAGCAGTTATAAGTATCTACCAGATCACTCCTTAGTCTCTACATGACCATATACATGCCTAGCTCCCACAAAGAGCACATATCCTGCAGTCCATCTTGGTGGCCCACTGACAGACTATCAATAAATAATTTATATATTTACTTAATTGAAACATGGCTGTATTCTGAATAAAACTTCCTAAGTGACTGGGATTTATGTTTAGACATGCTGTAACTGTGTAGACTCCAAAGCTGCATCATCTGCTGGGCAGGACAGTACAGATAATGATAGAGGGTCTTTCAGATGCTGTTATGCAAGAGCACACACAGAGAATTCATCCTCCCCACAGAGAATACTGTTCTCCGGCTGAAATGACTTCAACATACACCTCAGGTCTAAACTAAAACTCGTGCATGTGTCTTGTTAGCATTCCATATGGTTGTGGTTTGGCCCTCATTTTGATTGGAGTCATATCACCTTACACAACTGAACAATGCACTATACCATGCATTAAATTGCTCATACCTTAGCTCAGCTCTTTCTAGGTTGTCAGGTTGCATAATGTCCCAGTCAACTACACCATCCCAATGGATCTTCGTAATGACTCCAGATAGACTTTCAGTAGGTCTGGAAGAGGGTGGACCCTCTTGAGAGGATGGAGCCATGTGAAAGGTCAGTTAGCAGAAGCATGCTTCTCTTGATACTATTGTTTATCTTGGACCAAATATTTAAAATTTCAGGATTTACAACTAAAATCTAAAGTGAACACATCAGCAGAATAACCACAGCCACAGTTTCATTAACAAACTGAACAGCTAGAAATTAGAATGTGGAATGTATTTTTACTATACAATCTAGTGTTTAGCTCAGAGCAAGAGCAGCAGAGTCTGGCCTGCAAAGTACCCCTCGAATACCACCTAATGCTTAGGCCAACACAGGATCTACTTCTTACAGCTCTTGTGTCAGTCACTTCCTTTCCAGTCACTGCTCTAAAAATTGCCTTTTTATCCCTGAACATTTTGACTTCAGAAAACCACTTAAGTAGCTTTAGTTCAGGACTATGTCAGCTCCACTCTAGCCTGAGCTACATCATATTTTCCTCAGTCAGACCTTTCTGATCCAATGCATCCAGTTCACTGGTTGCTTTGACATCTGCATTCTGAGAGCCATGTTATTCCAAAATGGCAACAAATAAAAGCAATTTAAAAAAAAAACAAAAACACCCAACACAGACTGACAAATTATCATACTGCTAGAAACAGAGAGAATCTGCAACAAGATTTATGATAGACACCACATCTCAAAATTTCATGTTAAGCATTGAAAGATGGAATTCTATTCATAGCTTGTATGGTCCAATTTCTAGTTGCTGTTCTGTAATTCTGCACATGCATGCAAACAAGTGAGAAAACAATATTTTACTTTTCTCTCCCAAAAGAAGAACACTTTAATTGTGGATCTGAAAGCACCAATGTACAAAGACTGCTTAAAGGCAGTGATAAAAACCTAACACCGACCCTACCTGCCAATATCTGCGTGCAGATAACTCAGCTAGAATCACCAAGGGCTTGGCTTAGTTTTAATCTAGCAACTGTTTCAGAGGATTTCCATTACTTTTACACAACTGCAAATGTTTTCCATGCATCATTGCATACCAGCAACATTTTCCAATGTCTTTCTTCAATAAATTTTTACACAAGACCACAGCAGGAAATTCTGCATGCCCCATTGGGCTAGCAATCATTAAATATACAACATCCTAATGAAAGGCAGCTTAGAGTACCAGCAAAGAACTTTTCACACATTGACAACCAGTTTCTCAGCTTTTGAAAGCCTCATAAAAAGGCTTCCAGCTGCCATATAGTATTTGCAACCAAACAAAAACTAATCCTTGGCAAATGTCTTTGCAAAAAATAACTACAGAGCATAATAAAGTGGTTAAAAATGGAGTCACACCAAGAGTAAAAACAAACACTAAACCAATCCTTTTTAGCCTTCATTCCTATTTCAAATTGATATGACTCACTCTTCCACATCATTCTCCCACCTGTGCAAACTTGGAGGCAATATATCAATTTTCAGTCCTTCAGCACAGACAAATGTGATAACAACTGTCCTGCACTCAGCCAAATTTCACACATCTCAGCATTCAATAGTACAGAACCCAAATTTAGTTCAGCTGAAGCCTAGTACAGACTGACACAGTAGTATTTTCACATTCAACTATGTTTTTCATAAATTTATGATCAGTTTATGAGTAAATCTCATTTCATAAACAAGACAAGGGAGTGCAGTTTCTCAAGGCTCTTGCCTTCCCTTTCCCCTTGGCTGCACAGGGACCTATGACAGCCCTCAGGGCAGCAGGACCATGATTATGGTCTGGACATCAGCGACAGAGAGCAGAAGCCTTTTACAGGGGCTTGCATTTCACTGCTTTTCAACTGCAGGAGCCAGCCAGCAAGGCACAGAGCAGTGTTAACCCTCTCCAGCACAGAGGGAGGAGGGGTTAACACCTGCACCCAGAGGGGGAATGCCAAGGGGCAAGCGAGACCAGGGAAGTTGAATGGAGAGCATTTGGGGTTGTTATGGGCTGGGCATCAGCAGGACAGCTGAGGCCATGCTTGGCAATGCACCAGTGGACAAATCCAACCTGGCAGGAGTAACCAAAGAGTCAGATGATTTGGATCAGCATCAAAGGCTTTATCACAATCCCCCATCCAAATCCTACCCAAAAAGTATCTTGGCATTTGGGAAGGAAACTTCAGATGCTACTTGTGGAAGAAGGCCTTGTGGCAGCTGGACTACCATGCTGCACCCTCAGTAACAAACAGTCCTTCCCCCAGCCCAAGCCTGCATTCCCAGACAGCAAGCTGCAGCTTTCTCAGAGAAGACGGTGAGTTTGGAGCTATGTGATATGACTCAGTACACAGCCAAAGGCAATGGCACATACCTGACCTATTTTAAACCACAAAATGTGGAAACAACTCTCAGCAAGAAAATATGAGCTTTACTTTCAAGAGCAGGGAGGCCCAAGTAGTCCAATTATTTACCACCCAAGATGCTAAGGAGAAAAATAAGTCTCTCGCTTCCAGTGTTGTTACAGAACCTCAGAAATATTCATGTCTCTAGTCACTTGATGATGTTCCTAATATTCTTCACTAATGCTCCCCTCTTATTTTTTTTCCTAGTCACCAGCAAGCTCAAACTACAAGAATCTCGACCCCATTTAATATAGGAAATTTTTTCTAGATTGTGTTACATTATTTTCTTATTTACTTTGGAAGTAATATATCATTTAAACATAAATTAGTTGGGATCAGAAAAATAAAATTTTAGAAATATTAGAAAGACAAATGTATGTTTAACTTTCAGCTAATTTTTAATTTTGTAGTTCCACAAGAGAAAAACAGGCTTCTCCTGTTCTCTATAAAAGCAAGAAAAATATCACTAATGTGGAAACAGTACATTGCAAGTGTATAGAAATTGTTTCTCTAATTCTTTTTGCCTACTCCCAGAACACCACATAAAAACCAAACAAACAAAACAAAACAAAGAAACCCTCAAGTAGAGCCTTGTTTTAAGCATTTTTTACTTAAACCTTTTCCATTTTGCATTTTTAAGTATAGGGAAAATTTTCTGTGGTGCATTTGTAACTTGCACTTAAAAAAATCCAATGGATACATATTTTTTCTTGTCTTTCTCCCTCTCTCTAAGGAACTTGTGCAAGAATCACCTTTTTAGCATATCTGCTGAGCTTCTTGGCCTGGTCATTAAAAAAAAAGCAAAATAAAATCACACATGTCTGCCACTAGAACTACCTAAGCTAGCAAGAGTCAGCCAGGAGCCTGCCTCCAGTGACATCTATGAAGATGTCCTTTCAAAAAAAGGAAATGTTTGCTCCCTCTCATCACTGATTTTAATAAGATTCATTGGCTGAGACAGCTATTCATGCACAGCAGTTATGATCCCCTCAGACTCTCACTGACCTTCAGGGAATTATAAAAGAAGGAACCAATTTCCATTCCTGGAAAGGAGGAGGGAGAAAGGCAAGCCCCCTCTCACTGTGTAAAGGTAAATACTTCAACAGAAGGAGCTCTGATGTTATAAAAGAATTCTTAACAGCAGGAAAGAAGGCATCAAATCAACTGCTGTCATTTTAAATATTTCCTACAAAGGTGGAAATACGCTTTAGTGCAATGAGATATCCAGCAGTGGATTTTTATGTAGCATGCTCAAGAATTAATCTCCATGTTCA
The DNA here is from genome assembly GCA_013397155.1 of Irena cyanogastra. NCBI lineage: Eukaryota > Metazoa > Chordata > Aves > Passeriformes > Irenidae > Irena > Irena cyanogastra. The sequence continues at coordinate 341,878 of VWZV01016552.1, forward strand.
ACCCTGCACTACTACAGCTGAGTCAGCACCATTCTTTTAAATGACCTGATTCTGCAATCGCATTATTAATATCATGAAAATTACTTTCCTCGTTGCTGTTTTGTGCTATCAGTGGAAACCCACAGAAGCAAAATGCATTAGCTCTCACAGGTCTCCTCTAGGATTATTTGCATCAATACAAACTGAATTAATCATGGAGACATTTGAATAATCACCAGTCGCGTGGTAGTGCCAGAGCTGTGTCAGGAGCTGTGGTTCACTTCTGTAAAATGTTGCATTTTATTTGTGTTATTGTCATCTGAACTGTGCATATTTTATCATTCTCTATCAGGATGATATCTTGCAACCTACACCGTTACTCCTTTTTATTTCTTGGCATACTTTATATACACTACCTGCTTTGTGTTCCCTAATGTTCCATCCTAAATTTTTAAGTGGCACATACTTAAATTTATGAATCTAAAGAGGGGAATTCGTTACAAGAAATATCACCATAACGGAGACCGCCTTTGTTCTGAAAGACATTGACTCAACCTTTGATTTGTAGTGTTTTGTGCTACTCAAGGCTTTAACTGCAAAGAGGAGGACAACTAGAGAACCAGAGGATTGCTTTGATGGTCAGAAAAGTTTAGCCCTAATTTCTGAGCATTTCTACAATTCAAGCAGACTGCAAATGTTAAGAGCAGGGTACTTTGGAAAAAACACTCATGACAAAATTTACCAGTTCTAATCTTACTGGATTGGTAACCAGTGGCTTCAAGGCAGTTTGTGGAGCCTGTTTAGCAATCAAAATTCTGAAAACTTCAGCATTTCTAGCAATATATTAGTAAACATTTTAAATTCAAAAGAGGTTCAGATAGCTAGAGTCAGAATTCTGATAGAAGCGCTATAGGGTTTGTCAACATATTTAATCTGCAAAATGAATTTTAAAAGATTCTTCATCAAACAAAAGCAACCAGACTTCTCTTAAGACAAAGAACATATTAGGAACTTATCAAACACTGTGATACATTGCTGAAAAAAATGCATCTCCCTCAAAAATAGTACATAAATACATATGAAAGAGATCCAACAGGCATGAGAGTGACAGGCAGTCACATATACAAAAGCAGGAGTCAAACAAATTACCTGTACTGAAAATTATCATAGAAACATACATTTACATCCCTGTTAAACATCATTCAAGTGAGTTTTAAAATATGAAAGAAAAATATCCTTATCAAAGGGAATTCAGAGTAACCAAAGTGCCACATGGTAGCCACAGGCTTTGGAAGAAGGATAGCCACAATCTCATCCATCTTGCCCACCACTTTTCTGAGTCCTTCCAGCTTTCAGGCCCCTGTTGCAGCAGTATGGCAACATAAACACGATTTCCCAGAAACACAAAATTTCATGAGGCAAACACCCTCTAAGCAAAACTATGGAAATAGTATCACCATACCAACAATAATAAAACTAGAACAGCAAAAAGCAGCAATGTATTAAAAAGCATCCAATCAAAGCAAACATTGACTTTCAGTGGAGTAAATAAATTCATCTCTGCCCGAAAGGAGACAAGACCTGTCATTTGGGAGGGTAAAGGCATTTCATGAAAGTACCACAGCCAATTTATCCAAACATTCAGCTGAGCTATTTTTCATTAATTTTCCTCTGAAATGCTTTTTTCTTTCTTGTATGTGGAAAACAATGCTTCACAGAAGTCCACATGGGGAAAAAAATCAAGTATTTAATCCTACCCTGTTACTGTACAGCTCCAGTTACCATAACAACTTGCTGTAGCTCTTCTCATAATGGGCTTAGAGTAGCTTGTCCATAAAACCATTTTGTGACTGGAACTACAGCTAGTACACTATTCTGCATCCATGCAGCCCCTCTGTTGCCAAGAGTCAAATTATTTCATTTTAAGTGTACATATAGTTCACAGTATTTGAGATTGTATGGCTAGAAAAGCCAGACTATAGGAAAGATAGCAATCACATCACTTGTCAATGTGGCACTGCATTGATCATTAAAAAAACCCAAAACACAGCCTACTGTTGTTCATCAAGTGCTTCAGTATTTCACTATGTTTGCAACAGGAATAAAGTATTTTAAATATGTGTGAATTGGTAGCTGTATTTTCAGTTACATCATCAGTTCATTTACAACATTTCATTCCTAGATTTGAAAATTAAATGCTATTTAAGCCTGCACTATATATCAACTCTTTCTTTGGTATCTTTTATCTCTGTTCTTTGAGAAAGTACACCAGCTATGGAAAATGACTGTAAAATCTGCCAAAATTCTGTGGGTAAAGTTGGAAATCTGGTACTAATTTTTCTTTTCTCCATTTCATAACAAAGATACCCTTTCATAACATTTATTGTTAAATATCAGCTTCCCTTTAGCATAATTTAGGCGGGAAGTGTTTGTACAAAGTCTAAGATGGAACTTGATGTCAAAGCACTAGGTTGAAAGATCCTCAAAACATCTTTTAGATGTTTTGAGCACTAGTAATTCTTTAATTAAATTACACTATCTTTTTAAGATAATTATTCACAGCACTTCAATGGAAAATATGTACATCCAGGCTGGTCTGCTACTTGCTGTTCCCAGCTGAGTATATTGGAGTAAAGGTGCCAGGCAAGTGCAACTTTCAAATGTTAGGAGGCTTCTAGACACCCTCTACTGTCAGGCAGGGTAAAAGACTAAATTTAAATCTCCAGATTTTTTCTCTTGAAGAAGAGAATAAACCTGTTTCTCCAGATGACAAATTCAAATACAGACAGCTCCACATTTATCGCTCTGCAGAAAGTCTTAATACTCCATTTAAGCAGGTCACAAATGGGAGCTCATAGGTTTGCCCCTACAGCTAATGATCAAGATCCACCCATGTCCCCAACAAAATTCTACTCCTCTGGCTCAGACCCTTGGAGCAGGCTGCACTCTAATCCTGTATCTGGTTTTAGTGCAGCAAGTCTGACAAATTCTTAGCAGTACCAGGAATCTGCCCATTAGATCCAAGACCCAGCAGCAAAGTGGACAAGGAGTGGTGCCCTCTCTAATTGTACAGGATCACTTCCACAAGAACTCTGGGAAAGTCTCTGCCCTGGTTGCTGCTAACTCCCTGTGTGAGGGGACTCTCAAAATGTGTGCCCAGGTGGGAACCAGGATGAAGGTGGGCACTAGCCTTACTTACAGATATGAAAAATCCTCACAGTTTCCCTGGTTTCCATGCAATTTTCTGTACTCTTCATATGACATTTTCTGTACCTTGTCAACTGTTACAACAAAATTAGAGTCCATTTGCTGTTTTTTTTAATTTCTATGTTTCCTTTTTAAATGCATTTCCGATTTTAAATCCTCCCCAGCAGAAATTTATTTCTATCCAAATCATTTGTATCTCCAAAGTTCTCTGAGTTGTTCAGATTTGAGGTGTGTTATTTTATGAAGTTTGAACTTCAAATCATTCCTAAATCAAAGCCAACAACGTGGCCTATTTGGACTTAATTTGATGTGCAAAGACCACTATTATCTAGTTAGCAATCTCCTCTCAATTTTAAGTATTTTAAAAAGATCACTAAAGGAAAAATTCTGCAGTGTTTCAGTCAATGCATACAAGTCATTAGCTAGCAGAATGTCTGACCTCAACTATGGATAGAATTTTGTCTGTTTAATTAACAAGTGATGAAGAACAGACAGAATTTTTGCATGTAAGCATCCTAAGTGGCTCTAGTCCAATTGATTAGTATTTCCTGAGCAGAAGTGGCAGGCTAGCAAACACCACTTCACAGATGTCAGCTCAGCTCTGGCATCAGGTAAGTCTCTACTAAAAACTTGCAAAGGACATCTTAACTTCAGACCCATTAAAACACTGGAATTGCATTGTCAGTAAAACCAGCAAAATGGATACGAAAAGAAGTGATTTCTACCTTTAAATAAAAGTGTACTTGAATCTTCCTTGGAAAAATAGCAGTATCAAATTCTTGGAAAATCACTGATCTGTTCAACATGGTCCAACTTAATACTGCAAATTCCTAAATATGCATGGCTAAACAGCCTTCTGTGGATGGAAATTATAAGTGATAAGGCCAAGAAGAGGTGATGAAATGACAGTACAACCTAAAGGTTACCACTGCTTTACAATTATAGTTAACTCTGTGGTCAATTTAACAGGTTTTTACTGTATACAAATTAATGCCCTGTTTCTATTAAAAAAGATCCATGTCAATCACTGCCAGTCCATTTAGATGAGGGAACAAATAAACATTCCTTTAGGAACACATTGCAAAATCCAAAATTGTTGTCCAAGGCACTGTTTTGTAAAACACAGTCTGAGCCTAACTTGAAGGCAGGGTGAGAGTGAACTTCCAGAGAATTCTATCCAAATACAGGATTTGGAAAAATACATGGGAGCTGTGAGGTTCTGGCACAAGGAATGGTGGAAGCCCAAAAGAATTTTAGTTAGCTATAGCCTTAGAAGGCCTGGAATACGCAAACACAGAAACTGCTTCCTGTCCAATAAAGCCAGACTTCCATACATCTTCATACTCCTGTTGTACATATGTACAAGACAGAGCCAGAGAAATGCTTGCCTCATCTCAACTCTCCTCTGAAGAAGACTCAGTGGGGGCAATCACTAAAAAACAAGAATGCCAGAGGCGTTCATATCCTGAGATGCTGCAACAGCTATATATCTACAAAAAACATTGAGAATGAGGTGCAAGGCCACATCCAAGTATACATGCAAAGTCTGCTCTACTGTCATAGCATGAAAAGTGAGTTTGGCCAAGGGAGCTTATCCTTTTGGTTCTCCTAAACACAGGCTTTTTGCTGTATCTCTTACCAAGCAGCTGGATGTTGCACCAATTCATAATACCCTGAGTATTACCACTTGCAAATTACTTCCAAGGGAATGAGTACTCAGGAATTTGTCCGAGACCTGATTAGATGGTGAAATGAATCAGTGTTAGAACCGCAGCAGACTTTGATCAGTTTAAAAATGGCTTGTTTGAACATCTGAAATCATTAGCGAGGTGCAAATGGGAGTGATTTAATATAGTGTTGAGAGCAATTAGATTGGAGTTCATTTTGTAGTGTCTATTGAGAACATTATTTTTATCTGGTTTAGAAACATTATAATACTTGCATAATAGATGCGACACCCATTCTCCTTGAGCATTATTATAAATGTCTTTCCAGTAATATTCATACATGTGAAAGCAGTGGTAAAAATAGGATTTGCTCTTGATCTTTTTCTGGGAGAAGGCTGAAGATTTCCGTGGATCAAATACTTATTCTGCCTTCCAAGCTCTTTAGACATTTATCCAAAGATCTACTAAAGCAGTCAATGCAGATGGAAATGAAACTTTAAGACCTAGCTCTACAAGGTATTTATATAGAATTGCTTTAGAAAAATCCAACTACACATATTAAAAAAATGCTCCTTCCTTACAAAATGCCATTAATCTGGAAGTTATGCCTCCAGTTTCTCCCAAAATTTATGGCATTACTTTTAAAATAAAACCTAGTAAAATGAACAACCTCCAGAAAGATCCAGTTCATAAAACATAGTGCTCAAAGTCCCAGAGTTTTCTATTATTTATCAAATTGATTTCTGTGTGAAATTCTGTGGTTTCCTCCTCTCCTCTTCCCAGCAGTTCTGCCTTTGTCACCAATAACATAAATTTAAAGCTCTTTCTTATATCATTTTGCAGTAAAAAACAGTTGGGAAATATGGCTGGTTTAATGGTAGCCTGTAGAAAAAAAATATATACATATTGACAGTAGTGGTCTGAGAATCAAGAAATATAGCTCAAGAAGTGACCTACTGACAGACAACAGGGTTTCCAAAGTATCATCATTCCACATAGGTTTATATCTACTTGCATGAAAGTAGATCACATAAAGGGCCTGAGCCAAACCAGTCCAAAATCAAGAAGTTCATGGTAAGCTTGGAAGTTTATATGCACAGAAAAAAAAAAGTGCCATTTAAAAACCAGTAGTACATCTGCCTCCATGTGATATATGTGCAAAAGCAAAATTGTGCAGAAATAGACTAGTAAATGGAGGGCTTTAGCTTTTTCCTAGTGCCTGTGTTCACCATGAGTCATTTCTAACACAAAACACTTACTAATAAATGGATCACTTCAAGCTTTAAAGTTGTTTTCCTCATAGTACCTGCATGTGATGTATAGAATTAATTTTATCTTCATTTATATACAAAAATTTGAGGCCTAAAATATGCTCATAAACAGAAATTCCATGACAGTAAAGGAAGCTACTATGCCAAAATACGAAGTTTATATAAACCAGCTTTTTCATTCCCATCTATTAAGTCTCTTGTTTACTCAAGCATTGCTGAGATATTTGTCTCTGTGCCATGCCTAAACAAAAAGCTACAGCTTTCCTCAGGGAAGCATCAGTAGTTCCTAGCAGTGGCATGAGCATTTTCTGCACTGGTTCTGGATGGGGATTCATTCCAAATCAAAGGATAATTGCCTGTTTCTCTAAGTCCTATTCCAGGTTCCACAAGTAAGTTTTGGGTTTTCTAGGACGGCACTGACATGGGAATCAGCTTTGGCACATTAATCTTCACTATTTAATGTTGCAAGCACTCCTCATCTGCCAAATAATTTATGCCTTTTACTGATGCTAAATCCTTAGAACAAATATATTAACTATATACAGAATCAGTTTCAAATAAAATGACGATTTCTGCCTCAATGCCAAGTTTTCACTCGGGAGCTTTTTTGCCAGGCAAAGCAGAAACTGCTGTTCCCCTCATTAGCACTCCACAGTTACTGAACAATTACTTCTCATTCAAATATTTCCTAAAAACTCACCTTGCTGAAACATGTGAATGTGAGGGACTAAGTGCACGACCTTTCACTAAGCTTCATTCATCCTGCTTTTTCAGTCAAATATTTTACAGAAGCCACATAGCATAATCTTTGTCATATGTTTTATAGAGCACAAAGTCCACTAATGTTCAAAAAAAAGGTTAAGAAACAGAGTAAAACTAATGAGAAAAAAAAGTTTTTTCCATTATCATAGGAATTTCCAACATTTATTCTTATTGGTTTTCTCTCCTGTAGGCCATGATGACATGGAAGACAGAGCAAAGCAAGGCAATTCAGCTCATGAGTTACACCTAGTTCCCATGAGGAAGCTGATAAGAACATGATTAAGTGGAATCATTCAAAAAAATTTGAACTATGAGTTATTTTTCTGAAGCAAAATGTTTCACTGTGCCTGTGCAAAACACAGAATTACATATATTTTAAAAATTCTGTAGAAAACTGACCACGTTCAAAAAGTAACAAGAATTATATTCTTCTTATGCAAATGGCCAGATGGAAAATAAACAAACAAGCTCTCAATACAATTTGTCCCCACTAAAGAGTTTCATTGTTTTGGAGAAGGAAAGGGTTGTCATATTATTTTACTTTAAACAATCAGTCCTTCAAGAACAGCAAGTCACTTAAAGAAGAACCATTAAAATAAAATTAAAAAGAAACCAAACTAATTTCTGCCCTTGTTGTAAGATGGGTAATTAAACAAAACCCAACAACAGTGAAAGCAAGATCATTATGGAGAGAGTTAAATAGAGAGAAGCTCCCACAGGAGCACATAACAGATGTGGATGGTATATTACACCATTGTTATCAGGCAAAACTATTCTCTTTGCCTGTAAATTAAGTTAATGTGTTAGTATTAATACTTAGGGATTTGAAAAATAAACCAGATTTCAATTATCATCACATTTCTATACGTGGTGAGGATCAAGTCCCTTGTGTCAGGATGCATCCTGCAGAGTATTAGCTACTTAGAAGTTATTTCTCTGGATTTTTACCTCCACTGCTCTCAGGATAAGAGAGCAAGAGCATGGGAGGGAAGGAAGGCTGACATGGGTGGCAGCAACAAAAATCTGATTGGCACCTCACTGAGACCCCACGTAGGCTCCCAACACTACCCATCCACCAATCCAAGAGAGCTAAAGAAAAGCAAAATTAGGGCAGGCCTTAGAGCAGTCCGTTCAAAATATCCCTAGGACTGATCTGAACAGACAGTGCAGAGCTAAGGGCTGTGGCATGTGCATGAGTAAGGAGAAGCAACACCCAAGGGCCCCAAGTCTGACCCAAGAGAGAGGGAATAAAAACATCTCCTCACCTCCCCTGCTGCAGCCTCACAGCTCATTTGTGCTCTCCAGTTTGACCCCCCGCCACGGGCCTTGCCAGGGGAATCTCTTTGCATTTGGCCAAGGACCCTGAGCCTTTATCTCCATCTCTCCCTGCACAGCTTCACAGAGAACCTCCCTGTGCCAGATCCAAGTGATGCAAACCAGGGCAGAAGGTTCCTCAGCAGCACAAGGAGCCTTCCTCCCTCCTCTGGAGCAAGAAACAGGAAACTTGCATAATTAGTTAATTTAGACCCTGTAATGAGCATTGTTTTGTGTTCTGACATTAAAGAAAGTAGGAATCATTTAAAACCTGGAAGGCAAATTCTCTGTTGGTGCAAACAGCTGACTCCAGTGACATTCAGCTTGTTTATGCAAGCAGCAAATTTGGCCTGCGTGTACTTTTTGCTCAATGCTTCTGTCAGACAATGCAGAACAAACAATATTTGGCTTCATCTCACTCTGGGCAGATCAACTATTTGCACCCAGGACTTTTTTCTTTGCCTGCCAGTTTGAATTTTCCCCCAGCCCAGGCTTTGATGTACCTTTATAACAGCTGCAAAACACATTTCATGCCAAGGAGCAATTTGCAGGCACAGCACTAGACATTTCAGAGCATTGCTAGTTATTCATACAGTATTTTTTTGGCAGCTTTTCGAAATATAATACCATAGAACTGTCGTCTCTCACAGTAACAAGTATTTTCATGCATTAGTCTTTTCTGTGAAAATAATTTATAATTTTTACCACAACAGAGAACTCATCCTAGCAACACAGAAATTTTAAATCCAATAGTTTATTTTAATAGTGCTAATTCTAAAGCAGTCTTAACAAAAGCTATGTTGACATATGTGTACAAAAAATCTCAGCTAACAGAAAGGAGGAAAAAGAGAGGCAACCCCATAAAAAAGCACCTTGCATCCCCCACTGCATGCTTTAGCTGATCTACCTTTCCCCAGGGAAAGAATGCAATGCCTGATAAATCATATACATGCTGTGAAAGCAAAGGCTCATTTCTCTGTTCTTGCTTTTTCTGTACAAAATATACATAGAAATACTTTTAATTTGGATAATAAAATTCCCCATAAGAAAAGATTTCTGTTAAGCAGATGTAAGTCTTATGAACCTCATTTACTTGAAACTTCTAAAACTAGGCTAGGAAGGCCTTGCACTCTATCTGAATTTATGAGTGATTACATAGCAAAGATATGGTAAATAATATTTATTAAAAAAACCCCAAATGTATCTTGCCCTCATAGTTTACTATCAGCAAAAAATAAAGTTGCTCATATTAGCTTTGCTCAATGAAAAGAGTTTCCATCACAAGCTAGATTCTGGAATATGAGAGGATGACTTTTTCTTAGTTTAGTTGCCTTTTAAGACCCAAATGTGTCTCCTACAAAGTTGTCCAAGGACAGTTTCATCACAGAATTTAAATTCCATTGATATTCAACTACTAGTAATCCACTCCCACAGGCCAACAGCCCCGGGGCACCATTTCTAGCCTTCTATCTTTCTCAGCTCAGCAGGCACATCACTGTTTTCTTACTTTGTGTTTCACATCACAGGCAGACTGAGCCATCACCCTGAGCTACATTTTCAATGTAGAAATCAGACATTCAAATCTCATATCCTGCAAGACATCCATCCCTGCTCACCAAATCCTCCCATCTCATTCACCTTGTCAAGAAGTCATCTCATCAGACTTAAAGAATATCAGGCATCCTGATATTCTGGCTTTTAGGAAAGTACTAATTCATCCCCAGGATCTGGGCTGCAGACATTTCAAGGAAAACCCCCGGAGAAGAGCCACCTGCAGCAAGTTTCAGCTGACCAGCACAGGTCCCCTCTGTCCTGGAAGGCAGGTCAGCCTTGCCTCTGCAGGAAGGAATGTTTTTTCTCCCACCTGCTCCCGGCCCAGACCCTCTTTGGGAAAGAGAAAAGGACAATCCCTGCCAATTCACCACTCTGCTCCTGCCCCCTCACCCCCATCCCCAGCTGCCAGGCAATTTCATGTTTAGCTTGCAGCAAGCATCTTGTTCTCTCAGAGAAAGTAAACTAATTGCCTTCATGATTACTGCTGTTTCTCACCCCATTTCTGCTTTGTGCCACTTGGCTCTTTTGATCATTCTTCTTAAATGTACACAGACTTCAATCCATTTAGATTTATCAGTGTCTTTTCTGCAGGTTGTTACTCTCCCAGAAGGCAAGTTTTCCCACAGTGTGATAGCATTTGGATAAGTAAGGAGTCAGTGTCTCCCTTTGCACCTTATTTACTTTTCCCCTTCATCCACATGTCAGTTAATAAAAAAATATGGATGCAAAGTATAAGAAAATCTTATGAGATAAGAGCTCCTGCACAAATATACAGAGAAGTTAAACATTATCACCTAGGAAATCAATAGCAAAGTCGGAGGAAGATCCAATCTCTTGATCCAAATCCAACGGTCTCAGAAAATACTTTATGTCTAACATCATGTTGGTTTCATTTATGACATATTTCTCATTGCTGTTGCTTGAAATACTTTCAACGGGGAAAGAAAAAATAAGTGATGAGCTCTCCTTTATTTTCCTGGTTTAGTTTTAAATTAAAAAGAAGCTCACATCATCCCTAAATCCTATATTTCAAAATTTAAGTTTGCTTAAAGAAGAAAAGATCAAATGAACAGCAGAAATTGTGGATGTTTTTTGTTTAAAATTAGGAACTTTTTATTTTAAAAGGAAGGAAAATATCTACAAGTATTTCTGAACTGTAACTTACTAGACATAGATACAAAATACAAGTATTTTAGTCCAATTTAGCTGACAGAATATTAAGTACATAAGAAAAATAGTCAAGCCCTAAAGACTGATTTTCTAATATTTAAAACTTTAATTAGAAGCATATTTGGCTATTTGGTAGGTGAAAGAGATACACATATCCAAAATGATGAGAGCACATAGTGCAGCAACCAGGTAGCTTTCAAGTTGTCATTTAAGAGACCCAGACAGCAAAATACACAGCCAGCAAGGCAGCTGGATGCACAATTTATTTCCAGTCCCTTTTCTCATAATAAAGACTACTTTTCTGTCATAGCAGCAACATTCATTATATCCAAAGCAGTGAAACAATGAAAACATCATCACACTGTAATTGGCCTGAGGGATGCTGGCATGTCAGTTCTTTCAGTCAGAGGAACATTGTGCCTCATTCCTCCAGTGATCCCCAAGCAGAAACAGCTCTGCAGCTGAGAGCTCCAACCCCTTTGTTATGGCTATTAGTCTGTCCCATCAGGGCTAGATATCCTAAAATGGAGTAAGCAGACTCAAAAACTAACAATCAGTCATCCCTACAGGATTCCACTCTGGCTTATCACAAATTGTGGGGTTTAGGAGCAATTACAATTATATCATTTTGTGATGAAACTGTTATTAAGAGACACGACAGAAACAAAAACAGCAGCATAATTCAATTTGTTCTCTCACTAAAGATACATTGTTGATCAGCATTTTTTAAATCAAGGCCTTCTACTCTTGTGTCTTGTAAAAGACAGAGGACATTTCTCTAACCTCATTAAGTTCTCAACAAAGACCAGAAGGAATACTGTCTTCAGTTTTCAAAAGATGACATATGGTGTGTTCCACAGGATTGTCAGAACTAATCTCTGAAATCTTCACCTTAAATTGGCTGACAACTGTGCTAAGCTTAAGTTATTTTTGTATTAACCCTTAGGAATACCAATTGCCAGCAAATAGTAAAACCAGTAACCTTTGCAATTCCTTTTTGCTGCAGATATGAAAAGCTCATAGCATTATACATGTGCTTGCCTTCAAAACATCCAGTAGGAGAGATACTAAAGCCACTTTAAGGTAGAAGCATCAATTAACAATTAGAATAAATAGATGGCAAGAAAAGTTTGCAACTCAAGGACAGAGATAATTAATTTCCCAGTCCTAGCTGCAGACAGTCTTGTCATTAAAGGAAGTTATTTCCTAAATGTTTTCCAGACCCACTACAGTACCAGCACAAGCCAGTTTGAAAACTTCTGAAATCTAACATTTTTATATTCACAGAAAAACACACAGAAGGCATACGCTCCAGTTTTGTTGACATTATGAAAGCTGTTCTGGCTGGGACTCAGAAAAATACTGATTCCAACACTTCCATTGATGTAAATCAAGAATTTGATGAAACCTGGGAGACCTCTGCCTAAATAGAGAATTAAATTGCTATTGTCCTGAGCAAGTACCTAAAGTGAGATGCTCAAAAATATTAAGTAATTTCCCCCCCTCACAAATCTATAAAACATCATTCTGCACTTGACAGATCCCACGGAGCAAGCTGATTAAACACCAACATAGTCAGCTATTACAGCTAGCAATCAGGTAGGACAGAATTTTATTAAAAGGAAAGTTTTTTCCATAAAGTACAGAGTCATCAGGTACGACTTCTCCTTCCATCATTTCAGTTGGTCCCTTCTAGCTTTTGCTGAAGTCTGTTTCTGGCATTACTCTGTACAGCATGTGAGGCTATCTAAAAAGATCAATAAGATCAGTGAACACTAGCAAAATCTGTTTTAACAACACATCCAGACTAATTTTTCTCAGAAACTAGACAATATAGGCATTCTTTATCTTAATAGTAGAGAAAAGGAAAGCTCACATCTCTAGAAATCATCTGCCTTTGTTGATTTCTTGATCAGACACAAGATCTTCCCTCAATTCCATCTTAGAGAAGTTGCCTTAACCCTTCCTAGATTTTCCGCGCACTAAGGTGTATTGCAACATATTACTGCTCCAAGGTGAGGTATTTTTCTCATAAAACATTTCACTAGAAGAAAAGAAAAGCATTTTTGGAAGCAAGGAATATCTATTGTCCCCAAGACATTTTTGTGTTATATTCCTACGTATTTTTATCTCTAAACCTTGCTGCTCACAGCTTCTTCCTAGCTGTATTTCCATAAACAGCTACAAGCCATACTTATTTTTGATCTGCATGTTCATTGTGCTTGACTGTAGTGCTAGAAATCACAGCCCATCTTGGTATGTCTTTTTTCTTTATCTGACTACTGTTTACAAGAATTTGCCTCTCCATATTCCCCAAGCTGTGAATGTGGTTATTCAATCATGATACATAAAGATCATTTCAGAGATAATCTCAGATTCAACAAAAAGTATAGGCAAAAAAGATGGGCACTCCTTTCATGAACAACAAGGAAAAAAAGGTTCAGCTGATTTTGTTCAGGCAACAGCATCAACTTACACACAGTTTTTGGGAGACGTTACTGGGATTCTTGTGAATAGAGAGTCATCAGAGCCGGATACTCTCTGGCATGCACCAAACATTAAGCTTGCAAGCTCCTCTAGGCAGAGAGAAAGAAACAAAGAAAGCATTCAAGTCCCTTTTATATCACATAATACACAAGTGAAGGAGCAAAAATAACACCAGTATAAACTCTTCATCTAGCAGCTCATCACCTCCATGGGAACTGCTACAGCAAAGATTTCAGGTCAGCTTCACATTGATCAGATGAAAATCAGTTAACCATTTTCTTCCCACAAAGATTCTTGTCATGAAACTGCAAGCATCTTAGTGATGTAGAAGTTTCTTGCTAGATAACAGAAGAGAAGCTTTAACTACAATAGTCCTGAAAATTGGGCTACCAACTGCATTGTGCTGCGGATTGTTTTCAAAGCTCACTGCCTTCAAAGGAATTGTGAATGTCTATCTATTGTTCAAAATTTTACCTGTTGATTTTATGAGGGTGGTATTTTTTTTTATGCAGCTGTACAATCATAATAGCATAGGTATGCCTAGATTTTTGCAAACTGTATTTCAATTATTCCCTAAAAATTAATGATGATCTTTTGCAGTAGGCCAGTATAAGTTCAGAATCTGTAGACTCTCTTGCAGAGCTCTGAGAAGCATTCTCAAAAGAAATACACACATTACTGCAGAAATTCACATCAGAACACATGAAGTGTTACACCTGAGAATACTGTAAGATTGTCAGATCAGTCAGAGTTGGCCTATAACACCTAGCATTGCACTGACAAGCATATGCATGTGCATATATATTGAAATTTTTATATTTAAAACACGGCTTTATCTTGCATAATATTCATAACATATAAATTGATATGTAATATAAATAATTATCTCCTACAATGCTAATGATATTGGTTTCCAGTTAGACCTCATATACAGTAAAAGCTTATGCCTTTGCCAAACCATGTATCAGAACATGCAACACTATCTGTGAAGCATTGGCAGCCAGCAGGCCCTAGGTTTGCAGACATCTAGAAATCCAAGCCTGTTTTACACCAGCTACATTGGCAAAAGTGTTTTGCTTTTAAACTGAAATCTTGACCTTTCTGGGGCAACAACACTTTCTATTCTGCATTGCCATTTCCAAATATAGGCAGAAATAGTCCTCTCTGTAGTAGGTTTACAGGAACACATTCAGTACATTTTCAAGTGAAATACAAATTTTCCCAAGCGAAGCAGTGAAATTCCAAGGTTAGGGGAAATGGTTACTGCTGGCCTTCAGTAAGATGAGGTCTGTTATGGGAAGACACATGGCTGGTCGGGATCTAAGTGCTCCAACACGTGTTTGTGAGAGCTCCAAAAATCATAAAGAGTGATAAGATATGTTCCAACAGCATCTGTAGGTACTAGCTCACACCACCTTTCCTACTGGTTTCAGTGGTCTGATAGATTTTACTGTGCCAGATTTGTGGCCACACTCTGGTGGGTTCAGACTCCCAGGTGTGTCCAGCCCTGTCTCTGTAGGTGGGGAAGCAGCTCTGTAAAACAGCAATGCACTGCTGTATGAACACAAAACTGCCATAAACACAGAGAGCCCAGCACCAGGGCACACCCTGGTTCCTCACCCATCCCATTTCTGCACTTCAGTGTTTTATCAGAACATTCATCTTCATGACCGTAGCGCATTTGGAATTCTCCTAGCTGGCTGCAGAAAAGCAGGACCCAACACACATTTGCTGCCTTCTCTTGACTTTTGATTCAGCAAAACTTTGCTAAATCATATCATTTAAATAATCATATCAACATGAGCAGTTGCCACCACTATGTTGCTTCCTCTCCTTGTACCTCCATCAGGTCTTTTCAACACATAGGATCTCTGAGATGAGGACTAATTATTGCTTTGTGTTTGCACTCCAACATGATTGAGCCCTACTTACAAGCATTTAAAATAATAATTGCATACTTTTATAAATTGCCACACAGACAATTCAGGCACAACTATTTTTCTTCAGTGCATGTAAAAAAACCCCTCACTTTACAGTCATTTGGAAAACAAGACACAGCACTGAGGAGAATACAAATTGGCAATTTTATAAAGATAGCGGTATAGAGATAGATACACATTTAAATCCCTGTCTAAAAACTTCAGGATCTAGGATGAACTTTTCATACCTAAGTCTGTTCCTATCTCAACCAACTCTCTAGTGAATAGAGAAAACAATTTTAAAAAGCTCATGCAGGCATCCTTGAAATCTGGCTTTAAGACTAAATAATTAAAATTGCATGGAATTTCTTTTTCACTATTTGGGGTTTAATTAGCTTAACATTTGCAAGATATAACATCATTTAGTTTAAACTAGACACTACATCTGATCTAGCTTCAAGTACCATAGACACAACCAATTCTGCATCCAGGGAAGCAGATTTTTTGCCTGTAAAACGAGTTAAAGTGTTAGTAGCTCCAGGTTACCCCATACATCATATAAATGATGGCACACACTAATGTGACATGAGCTTTCCAACGAGTTCATGAGAAAAGCATTTCCTTGTTCATGCATCAGTGTGTCAAATTCCTTCCTAGTCGTAGCAACAACATTCATTGTTCTCTCCATCAGACTATGAAGAGTTGTGCTAGGTTAGTTTGGGGTTCTCGTAAAGCAAAGAACCTGAGAAAAAGTGGATATTTTGATCTATGTAAATATTAAACTAAAGAAAATGATGATGAGACTGTTAAGGTGATACAGGTTATTACATTAACACGCTCCAGCTACTCATGAGGAATGAAAGCTGGGCCATGAAACTCAGCTGTAATTGTGTAATGTTGGATGAAAACCAACTATTTAGAACTGATCACATAACTCACAGTTAGTGCACAGTGTTAATGTGCAACACCTATATAAGACAAAAAAGGAAAAAAATCTATTTTTTGATCTAGCAATTGTTTAGAGAAATGGAATTTAACATCTTAAAAATGCCAACTCAGAATTTGAACAGATCAATGTGTTATTGTACTTAATACCCCAGTATTTTCAGGGAATAGGAGTATGTTTGCCTAATTTCCTGGGATGTAATTAAACATTAAAATTGCACGTGAAAGCATGGTTGTACCCACTTGCACACGTGAGTAACACCATCATATGACAGTCTTGCACATGCCACATACTTCTCTGCCAGCTAATTTCCAGTGTATGAAAGGTTTCGTGGAACTCAGCTAACACTGGGAATAAGCCCATAACGAGCAGCAGAAATGTGGCAGATGAGAGGCAGCAGAGGGAGAGGCACCGTAGGCCAGCCCTGCGTGCCCCGATACCCCAACAGCGCCCACGGGCAGAGGAAACTAAATCCTGGATTTAAGCTGAAGGGAAGCACAAAGTACAATCTGCCTGCAGCACATGACTCACTCAACATCACTACCCCCAGGCCAGCAATGCTGGGGAACATTGCTACAGGCAGATTTAATGCCATCTTTAATATGCTTTGCATATGCTTTTTTTTTTTTTAAATTGGTTATACTGAGTGATTTTTTTTTAATTAACAATAATAGAGCCCAGTCTCCAGAACTCCAAAGAGCTTCTCCAAATAAAAAGTAGCTCTAATGACAGTCTCTGAGCTTTTTTAACACGATGAAATAAGGTAACTCCAGTGTCATTTGAAAGTGACACTGGCTGCAGAAGACTGCTCTGTCTACCCCTCAGAAAGAAATAATGGAAAACCTTCAGGAAAACTTCTTCCCCATTCTGAGTCACATGACTAAACACCACTTAATTTAAGTCAAACCCAAAAGTTATTGATTCTCTCTGGTTTTCAACAAGCTAATTTTGAAGTGTCACATGGATAAACAGAGTACACAAGAGTCTGGCTGGGTACAGCTCTGGAGTTGAATCCCTTCCTTCTTACAAGTACTTAAAAATATAGGATTTTCAATTTAGACAATATAGTTTAATTTCACAAAAATGTATGTCCAATAGTAAGCAAAAGAAAAAATCCAAAACACCACATCAACGAATTTTAGGAAGATTTCAATGTGTAGATGAGGAAATAGATTTTTTTGCTCCCTTCCTGTACCCACCACAGTATTTATACTCTTTACACAATGTGACAGAGCGGTATTTTAATAAGCAGGATAAAATTGCTTTAAAATATATTTCAATACTTTAATAGGTATGACTAGGATAAAAACTCACCACAAGTGGTGGTATCCAAATTCTCCACAGGAGAAGGGAGTCTTCACAGATGATTGCTTGACTTTCATAGGAGGTTAAAGAATATGTTAAACCCCTTTCCTACCCACGTATTCTATTCTCCCTGTTACTCTTTGTTGGTTATCATAACTGATAAAAACAAAGAATTAACTTTGTTTATTTAACTTCAGGTTAAACAGCATTCCCAGTTATAGAAGTACCATTGTACATACTGGGATTAAGGCAATGAATACAGGCTTGAAGTCCCAAAATTTTCAAAGATAGTACCTAGAAATCATGACAATGGGTGTGAGCAGATTCTCACGTAGAGACATATGCACACAAGAGAGTGAAGGTGATACCTAAAACACCACATGACTTTCAGAATTAATAGGGTTTGGCCCTTGAAAGAAAGAAAAAAAACCTGGGAAAAAACAAGAAGTGTGACAGTGAAAATACAATACCAAGCTACAACCACAGAAGCTGCTCTTGATAACTGTTATATTCTCTTCTCTGTGCATACGACCTGTAGAGTCTCTCCAGAGACACTCACCTCTCTGAGGGGGTCTAAGCTGTTCTCCAGAGTGAGCAGACACCCCTGCTCTGTGACTGACCACATGTGCAGCTTCAGGAGCTTCGTTTGAGACACGCAGATCCAGAGAAACCAGAGGTGACTGTGCCAGGTAAGCTGCTTTTGGGGCTTGTACCAGGCTGCTTTCAATCTCCCCTGCTTTTACCTGCCCCATGCCAGCAACCATCACACAGGGAAGAATGTAAAAGGAGAAAATCCCTGAAGCCTACAAAAGAAAAATTAACAAAATAGCAAATCTATATCTGCAGTAAGGCAGGCAGACCCTTATTGCCAGAAAAGGAGGAGCCTGAGACAAGTTCAGCCATCCTCAACATTAGGAAGAATAGGTTTCTTTGCTGTCTAAAATCCTTCCACTAGAAGTACTATGAATAAATGTTATGCTTTAGGAATCTGCTTAGATGAAGTGCATGGAAATTATTTTTGTAATCAGATTCTGAAATGTTTGGGGTATTTTTTGCACATTGATTCAAGAACTAATATAGGGCTCTTCAAGTAAAACTTCAGGTATTCATATGTATTACTCAGCAGACATTAGAAAAGCAGAAAACTATCAAAATACAAGAAAATTTTTATTGAGGTACATCAAGAGACCCTTAAAAACCTATTTCAGCATGAGATGGAGAGAGTTGTAGCATTTTGAACAAACTTTAAATTCCCATTCTTGTGCTGTTTGCAGAAAAAAAAACCCGCAAACTATTCCCTGCAGCCAGAGAGTCTGCTCTGATAAGAGTTTTATGAGACTAAGCATAATTTAAAATGGAATAGTCTTTTTTTTTCATATAATTTGCTGTTTCTCTCCATTCTCTGTCTATCCCACAGCTTTATTTTTTAGAAGTAGATTTCCTTTGAATTGGATTTTAAATACGCATCATTACAATTCTGTTAAGTAAGACTGCAAGCACAGATGTTCCTCTCAGTCAGGAAAAATGTGTTGTGACAAGTAAAATTTTAAAGTTGCTTAGTTTTCAGGTAGCATCTTTGATTAGGTTTTTTAAAAAATACCAAAAAAATCCCCACCACTACACAAAAATTCCACAACTCCTGAAAATCCAGCCTATAAATGGATCCATTTTGTTCAAGGATCTCTAATCCGCTGTTGACACAATAATCCTTCATGATCCTTCAGTTTCCAACATGTACCACCTATCCAATCTCAACTTTGCCATTTTTAATCATTAATAATGTTCTATTATTCATTAATAATGAGTATTAATCATTCTCTGACAATAGATGAATGACGCATCTGCACGGATTTTGAAGAGAAGAAGGTTGAATCTTCATTAGCTGCAAGATTATTCCTCCTCTTCCAAAAACCTGCCACCTTACTGTGCCTAGGCTGAGTTAGACCTCTTGCAACAGGTAAGGAATCACAGCTAGCACTACTAAAGCAAATCCACTGGCATCTCTCCCTCTTATGAGGATAAGAATAAATCAGCTATCCCCTAAGACTCTGTTCATTATTTGCCCCTGGAAGCTGGTTTTCTCAGCATACCTTCCTTACAAAAGTTGTAAATTGGTAAGATATATCCCTGTAACATGACAAACCCTATTTGCATCTGCCTTTGAAATAAAACTGTCCCTTAAAATACATGTAATGACATAAGGTGTTCCCTTTTCTTCCAGATAGTGAAAAACACTTCAGACCAAAAATATACAGGCAAACCAGGAATTAGGGTCTAGGAAATATCTCCACTGTATAGGAGAAGGACAGGCAGTGGTAGCAGAACATATCTGATCCTCAGGAGTGCTAAATGCAGAAAAGACTTGTCAGATTGCCAGTGGCTGCAGGAAAAAGTCCAGGCCCCCTCCTCCTTCAAAATGTAAGAAGAGTTGTATCTCATAAACAGCACATTTTAAGGGCAAGGATATAAGGTAACTTCAGGCAGGGACACATTTTAGGTACTGCAACAATGATGAAATATTATTATTAATACCTAAGCAATGTTCCAGCATGCATCATACTACATTGAAACACCTTTTAACTCCAAAATATTTATCTTTACTCTGATCAACCCCTATTAATGCAGGGGGTGGTCAGTATTTACTTAATTTTCAGCATTTACTGTGTTGTATTATTCCCTTTTAATAACTGGATTTGAGATGCAGCATAGACTATACATCTTCAGATAATATTTTGAAAACTACTCAACTTCAAATTATTTTTTTCTGCCTGTCAGGGCTCTTTGTAGGTCTAAAATCATCAGACCTATAAATCATTATATTGCTTCGTTATGCAATCACAGATTTCTCACACCTCTCTTTTCTCTGCAGGTCACACACATACAGTGTTACAATCATTTCCTAAAATGGCTTGCACTTCTGTTAAAATGTGTTTTCCACAGAGAAAAGCTCCAAATTGACAATAATAAAAAAACCCTCTGAAAACTGACTTCTGTCTTCTGATTAAAAGGCAAAATATTTGAGCAAACATGTACTGCTAAGTTGTCTCCAGGTTTTCTCAGTGAAACTACAGCAGCCCCACCAGGCAGCCAGCTTTAGCTTCTGGCAACACCCCTGCACAGGTTTTTTCTCTGATGGGCTCTGCAGCAGCACAGCAGCTCACCGAGGTGGGCAGTCACCAGCACAGCACATCGGTTTCAAGAGGGCAGGCAATCACTGTTTGAGTAGTAAAAGACTGAAATGATATTGCTGGAGGAAAATGAGGGGAACAGTAATATAAAGGTCAAAGCACACAAACTGACATCTCAGAGAGAAGCTAAAACACTTTTACCTGATGCTATGTTAATAAGGGTGGAATAGATACCAATACTGCTTGCAGCTCACATAAATAAAATTGTGCATAGTACTTGGTAAAGTGGTGGGTGTTGAGGTTTCACTTATGCTTTCACCGGGAGAAAATGCAAAGTCAAAACCCTTTTGTGTGATAGCTTCATAAAAGACAGTCAAAAACCCTTTGTACGATAGCTTCATAAAACCCAGTAAAAATCCTTTTGTAAGATAGCTTCATTAACATTAAAAACATGTAAGAGTATGACATTCCTCTTGTACAGGGAACAGCTACAAAGGTAGTAACCCTCACCTCCTGAACATCACTTTATGTTACTTGATAGCAAACCCCTGTGGAAAGCACATTAAACAATATTAGCATAGAGCTTCCTGCTTCACAGAGAACAGAATCTCCTCACGGTGACTCGAGCAAGTAGAAGAAAAATGATGTCACAAAAGGTGACCTCTGAACAGTTTTATGGAGAGGTGATAATATAAACCAATTCTCCCAAAATAGAACAGCACAAGAATTGCAGTTACTACCTAGGGAGGATTAGCTCAATTCTCCTAAAGCAAGGAGAAAGTATTTTGTTTGAATTTAAGAAACTAAAAATTAAGAAATATGATTACATTAGGAAAAATTCCGGTTTTTATGACCTTTCCCACTGACAACAAGGCATGAGTAATCTATAGAAACACCACTCTTGTCATATCAAGCAGTGCATAGCAGCATTAATGCTGAAGACCTTCAAGACTCCCTAATGACAAATGGTTGCATTACAGTAGCACTAGTTAGCATGCAGAGTGCCAAAATCCCTCGAGGGTCAAAATATCCCCAAAAATATATATCACCAATTTTGGAAAGTTTTGAAAAGTAAACACAACAGATTTCCTACAAACAAATTGAGCAATTGAAGGCAGTCTTCAATTTTATTTAGTAATGGGGTTGATTTATTTTTTTAGAAGCAGTAAGAGAGCAAATTCATACAAGTTTTAGTCAATAAAATGCTGCCTTTATAGTCTATAGAAATGCTAAACTTATAAGCTTTGAGGATTTATACATAAATAAAGATGAAGCTCAGAAATAAGCACAGCATTCTTTCATTCCTGTTTAAAAATATTTAGAAGCCTTTGAGCCAAGCTGAATGACAGATTTTTCATAAATTCAAGTATTGATATTTTCCTGAAACTTTTGCATTAATTTTTTTACTTATTTATACATACTTTTGCTTTTCACAGTTAAAAAAAAAAAAAGCAAGAAACCCCTTATCAAGATGGTTCTCCTAATTTCCAAAAATTTAACAAAATTAACAAAAAAGCTTTGTTAAGGGGTGTTGGGAGCAACAGTCACCTCCAGCATTTCCAGCCCAGTTCCTCACATCTGTGCTCAGCCCGAGGGACGTGGCTGCTGCTTTTCCAGTTGCAGGTTCAGCCACCGGCAGAGCCGCGCACACAGGCAGAGAGCTGACACGGCTGGCCACGCAGGCTGCCACGGACAAGGTGCTGCCTTCAACACCCTCCCAAAACACGAACCAGACAGCCAAGCGCCCTCCTCCTCTTCAGCCGGTACAGACAGGAGGTCACCGGTGTGTGAGGTCACACACACACACGGCTTCGGGCATCCCCCAGGTGCCAGCACAGCCCCTCTGCCCACCCAACCTCCCTGCCCGCATCCCGGGCCTGCAGCCCTGGCACGGGTCTGCTCCCGGGGGGCTGGTCCTGCCTGGGGTCTGCAGCGGGCACAGCCGGGCACACCTGCCCTGGGTCTGCAGCGAGCACAGCCGGGCACACCTGCCCTGGCTCTGCAGCGAGCACAGCCGGGCACACCTGCCCTGGCTCTGCAGCGAGCACAGCCGGGCACACCTGCCCTGGCTCTGCAGCGAGCACAGCCGGGCACACCTGCCCTGGCTCTGCAGCGAGCACAGCCGGGCACACCTGCCCTGGCTCTGCAGCGAGCACAGCCGGGCACACCTGCCCTGGCTCTGCAGCGAGCACAGCCGGGCACACCTGCCCTGGCTCTGCAGCGAGCACAGCCGGGCACACCTGCCCTGGCTCTGCAGCGAGCACAGCCGGGCACACCTGCCCTGGCTCTGCAGCGAGCACAGCCGGGCACACCTGCCCTGGCTCTGCAGCGAGCACAGCCGGGCACACCTGCCCTGGCTCTGCAGCGAGCACAGCCGGGCACACCTGCCCTGGCTCTGCAGCGAGCACAGCCGGGCACACCTGCCCTGGCTCTGCAGCGAGCACAGCCGGGCACACCTGCCCTGGCTCTGCAGCGAGCACAGCCGGGCACACCTGCCCTGGCTCTGCAGCGAGCACAGCCGGGCACACCTGCCCTGGCTCTGCAGCGAGCACAGCCGGGCACACCTGCCCTGGCTCTGCAGCGAGCACACCCGGCACACCTGCCCTGGCTCTGCAGCGAGCACACCCAGACACACCTGCCCTGGCTCTGCAGCGAGCACACCAGGCACACCTGCCCTGGCTCTGCAGCGAGCACAGCCGGGCACACCTGCCCTGGGGGGACACTCGTGCCAGCAGCAGCGGCAAGTGCCAGGCACAGAGTCTTTGAGCCACCGTCCCCCTCCGGCTGTGGGCACTGAGCCCGCTCGCTGCTCCTGCCACAGAGCTGGGGACGAGGCCTCCCGCACACTCCCAGGGGTGGCACAAAGTTGTCACTGGCTCCAGCGGGGGACATCACAGGCCAGGGGAGCCCACAGCCCCAGTCTGACTCCAAATCCGTTCACACAGCACCGCAGCAGCTGCACCTGGTCTTTGCAGCACTCCCACGCAGGGGTTCTACTGCAAACTTTAAGGCATGATCTGATCAGATCAGACAGACAGTGATCAGTGCAGGGTTCAGTCAGGCAAACAAACTGACCGGCTTTGTTTACAAGTGACCAACACCTTTT
Source organism: Irena cyanogastra (assembly GCA_013397155.1). Taxonomy (NCBI): domain Eukaryota; kingdom Metazoa; phylum Chordata; class Aves; order Passeriformes; family Irenidae; genus Irena; species Irena cyanogastra. The sequence continues at coordinate 365,693 of VWZV01016552.1, forward strand.
TAATCCCTTTCTGTCTATATCCACATTTCCCCTTTGACTCCCTGCACATTCCCCCACCAGTTTGGGCAGAACCAGCAACATTTCATAACATCCTGGACCCTCAGGTTTACAATCCTATCAGTTTTAAAGTGCCAATTTGTTTTCAGATAGCTCATTAATTTTTGTTTGCCTCTTTCTTTGTCCCATTATGTTTGTCTGCCAGGTCTGTCTCTGTGTTTCAGTTATTGCTTCCCTCTTCTCCTTTTTATCACATTTGATAAGGTCCTTGACTAGATAATCTTACAGAAAAAAGTGTTCCCATGTTCCCCACACTATCAGTTAGTTTAACATACCTCTACACACACCCACATAGTCTTACAAACTGCTGATTGAAGTGAAATCAAGCTAAAAAAATACACTTCAGAAATGCCCAAGGATAAATAGCCACGGGAGCTTTCCACCTTCTATTTCAGCTTCTGGTGTGCTCAAGCAAGGACTGCATTCATACTCTTGTAAAGGATTTATATTCCCTGCATTTACAAAGCAGCTCCTTTTTGTTTCAATGAATCCTCCAGAAGGAAAGTTATACTCAGTGTGAGTAAAGGGTGCTTTCAACTCAAAACACAAAGCAGATTATACTGCAACAAGCCAATAATAGAAAAGAAAAAAAAGTCTAGGAGGTCCACAAACCAAAGACAAGCATGTAGTCAACAACTCTATTTTCTATGAGGAGGAGGAAAAAAAAATTACACTTTCTCCAACTTCAAGGAGAGGCTTGCAAACCAATGCTGTAATTGCTTTACTCTCTTTTTAAACCACTAAAAATGCAGAAAGCTTTCAGTAAAATGCCGCATAACTTTGAAAGAAAGGATACTTTTTCTTTCCCTCATATTTCAATACTTATATTTATGTGCCCAGCTAACACTTATATTTATGTCCCCACCTTGCAAAGATAGGCAACATCAGTCTAGGGAGTAGCACTACAAAGTAGTGCTTTAGCTCCCACAGCACCAACCCTGCTACAAAATCTAGAACAAATGGTAAGCACTGAGATTTTTTCTAAGTAGTTTTCATTTAGGAGTAGCAATAACATACTCACCATGGGTGGACAGGAGCCTAACAACATGGCCAATGAAAACAGGTACTAAACAGAAGAGTAGCATCACTAAAGCTGGGGAAGGAACACATGAACATCCTTGGAATTCTCTAGAAAGATTTGCTAGACTTGAAATGTCTGACCTCCTAAAGAGTCTCATTCAAACCTTCCTCCTCCTGAAAGCTTTCACTGCCCCCCTTTTTAACTCCTATAATCTAAAGTTCAGAAACAGCATCAGGAGGACACAAGAAATTATGATTAAAATATATTACACTGGCCAACAAAGAAATTATATCTAATGTTTCAAAATTCTTGGAATTAGAGGATCTAGGGTGGAGCTTTCGTGGAAGTGTTTATCTAGGTAACCATTAGAGGGGCTCAATCCTTCTAGGCTCTTACAGTGCACAGAGCAGTTTACACAAATGTATTTCAGCCTGACAGAACAGCTTCCTTACAAAGGTGTTTCAACTGCCCCATCTCCCTGTTTAACATGCATTTTGTGTTACAATTTAATCCCTTCATATGCAAAGAATTTGACACAGCACTGTTGGAAAGATTAGCTCTTCCCCCAGCCCCAGCCCCTCCTAGGAAGCTATACGTACGTGGCAGTTCATACACATCACCCCAAAGTCGCTTCAGTTATCAGCACTTCATAGCAATTCTACTTTACAAAAAATTCTGCAGCTGCTAATTGAGCCGGGTGCTTTTCATATAGGAAAACACTTTACCATTTTTTCTCCTTTAAAAAACACAGCTTATGAATTCTACCTGCTTACTGATACATTTGACACTATTGGAAAAATAAGGCAGCTGATTTAGGAAACAAGAATTATTCACACTAGGGAGATCTGTATCATTAACCATTTTTTGTTTCTTAATCTGTTCTTTGTGTGCTGTAGATAGAGCAATTCTGCCACCTAGAGTAAAATTCAGGTCCAAGCTAAAAAGATTTTGGCGAACATATACTGTCTGCTTGACTAATGTGAAATGGAAAGATACTTTCTCTGGCAGATAATTAAATGCAAATATTATGGGTTTATTCATTTACTTTTTTAAAGCTTGCTACAAAATATTTAGTCGACTGCTTGCTATCAAAATCAGCAGCATTGCCAGAGAGCCAGGTGAAATATATAATAAATACAGTTGAGATAATTTACATTTTTATTGGCCCTTTCATTACACACTTCTCCAAATATTTCCACAACTTCACATAGAAGTTATATGTTTCCCCATATAAATGGAAGAGAATTTCCTTAGCAAGGTTTTTAAATCCAGGATTAGTCTATTTGAGCAAATCAGAAAATTAAGAAAATTATAATCCAACTCAACATAAAAATGGTTCCAGCTCATATATATATATATATATATATAGACACGTGGCGTGTACACTATATTTCCAAATATTTTTATTTTGAGGCCAAAAACTGCTGCCCAGTTGATACATAAAACACTGTCTGTTAGCTGGGAGGGGAGAATTGAGGCAATGGCAAGGCAAAGTAATTCCTTACAGACAGCTGATAATATTTAGTTTAATTTATATGAAAGCCAGGATTTTAACATCTTATTAGTATGAACTAATGCCTCTACATCCAGTTGCCTTACTCACAAGAATGAAGAATTTCTGTCTCATCAGATAGGAATCTGTGGTTTTAAAGATTCTGATAAATTTAGAGCAATAACTCATCCTTTTCTGGAGGCTGAAAGGACATATGCTGAGCTCTTCCATGAGCAGTTATGTCAAAGTACCAAATATCACATAATTTTTACTCTAGTGACTCAAATACATTTGTCATCATGGTGGATGGAGATTTGCTTGCAACTAAAGACTAAATATATTATTTTCCTCCTCTATTTTCTCTCTTTCAGTGAGGGAAGAACACCCTAGAGAGGGTATGCAAGGTTAATCCCTTGGCTCACCAAGCATTGGCTGAAAAGGCAGGGACAAGAATTCCCTTCAGGGGCAAGTATTGGATGTAACCTTCAGATCACAAAGTCTTTAAAAATTTGTTTCTAGAAGCCGGGAGAGTTTGCCAGATAAAGCCTCTGTCTTTTGTGCAGATTTGTTCCTTAAACACCTGCTACTCCTGAAGCTGAGGTAGTGAGATAACTGAACCTTGGCAGGACCCTTCCTGGCCATCCTCATGTGGTTGCTCTTGTGATAAAAAAAGCACCAAAAATTAGTTGTTGCTGGAATTAAAAATAGCCTCTGCTTATTGGCAATAATACATTGCACCGAATGCACATAGCACACTTCATCTGAGGATCTAAGTGTTTTGCAAACATTAATTAAGCTCTGCACTGCTATTATGATTCACAGAATGCCATTATCACACCCAAGGGATGCAGGAAAGAACGCCATTGAAGCAAAGTATAGGGAAGCAAGCCCTTGAAAGCACAATGATTCTAGTTCCATTTCAGATCACATCGACCTACATACATCCTAGGACAAAGAAAATAAAGTCAAGGATTACTCAGAACAGAGCAGTTGATTTTTATGTGATTTATGAAGCACAGATACTTTTTTAAAGTACTGGTTTCTTCTGACCTTTCTTCCTTTTCTTGTCATTTGCAGGATTATATATTATTAGCATTTCCCAGTTGTACTATTATTTCTGTATATTCTGTTATCTTCCTAACCTTGAATACATTCACCTTTCTTTTCAAATCTGCTAGTCTCAACCTACTTCTAATCATTTGACCTTTGAGTATCACATTTCCTCCGAACACCCTATCCCTCAAGTTCTTTCACTTGACATTTCCCTCCAGAAGTCAGAGAACATTTTTTCCTCTCTCAACCTTTAGCACATTTTTCAATACCACACCAATCATTGCTGACTCCCTGGGGAGCAAATAATTTTCTATTCTAGGAACCAGGAGTGAAAACAGGCAGAGTGGATCCTGGGAGCCGAGAGCAGTGAGCGTTCATTGTCCACCACAATGTCCTGTCAGCTCCTCTCCATTACAGCAGAAACATGCTGAAGGAATGTTCTGAGCTTCAACAGCTGGTGTGCTCTGTGCTGTGATAGGTCTTTGTAGCATCAGTCACGTTGCCAACAAGCAGCCAGGATGACTGAGAGCCTCTCTGAAGTGCCCGTGCCCCAGCGCTGAGCGCGCAGACGCGAGGGCTCGGAGGTCTGCATGCGTAGGCAGGGCTGCGATCTCACTGGGACCACAAAACACAGTGGGGTAACCCACACAGCTTCTGCAAGGCGTGGACATGATGGGGAGGAGCTGCAGGGAGTGGACAAGAGTGAATGATGAGCCAGCTGACAGCTTTTGGGCTCGGAATCACTACTTAGACCAAAACTGCTAATGTTGTAGAGAATGCCTGCTACCAACCACCTGATTTACAGTATTGGCTTTTTGTAGACTTCTTCAGGCAATTTTAGAAGTCCCCCATGCACTAGCCCTGCTGCATATGCAGGCTTTGACCACCCCAATATCTGGTGGAGGGATAATAAAGCAGAGCACAAGTAATGGAAGTAACTGAAGATGTTTCAGGAGTGCATTAATGATCACTTTCTGACACAAGTGATCACCCAAAAGCCAGCCAAAAAGGGCAGATGCTCTGCTGGACTTCATCATTGCAAAGAAAGAACAACTAGTCAGGGGTGTTGTGATTTAAACCCCACAGGCATCTCAGCCCCATACAGCTGCTCACTCACTGCCTTCTGCAGAGTGCTGAGGGAAAGAATTAAAAGGGGAGCAAAAGTGAGAAAAATTATAGTTTGAGAGAGGAGGGGGAAAGGAAAGGGAGAACAACAAAAAATTTGCAAAGGCAATTGTTTAGCACCGGCCAACTAATGCCCAACTAAATCTCTGAGCAACAGCAACCCCTGGAAAACTCATTCCCAGTTTTATGGCTGAGAACAATGTTATGGAATCTTCTTTCGGTCAGTTTGAGTCAGCTGTCCCAGCTATGTGCTGTCCCAGCCTCATGTCCACCTCTAACCTCCTCACTGCAGCAGAGTGAGAAACAGAGAAGGCCTTAATAGTGTTCAGCAGTAGTGAAAATATTGGTGTGCAATCAGCCTCACTTTGGTCACCAGTCCAAAACACAGCACTTACCAGGTATTTTCTGCACAGGTACAGAAATTAACTCCATCCCAGCCACAGAGTGTGAAGGTTGGGGGCCATCATGAGTTGTGGGGTCCAGGATCCAGAAAGGAGGGGACGAGGCAAATAGCAAGACCCTGCACTCCAGGAAGGAGTACTTCTGGTTTCCTCAGGGACCTGATTTGAGGAGCCATGTGAAGTACAGTTCTGGAGAAAAGAGGGGAGCAGCTGTTGGATTTTAGTTCAAGGATCACCTCCTCCAATCTCAAGATTTGTCTCTCCCAATGTGCAGAAAGGACCCCTGCACAGATGAACAGGGCATTCCTGACAAAACTCATCTATCAAAAGGAAAAAATAAGAGATGACAGCAGGGACAAGTGACCCAGGAAGAACACAAAGACTGTCCAAGTGTGTATTAATGGAGTTAGATACATCAAAGCCCATCTGAAGCTGAATCCAGTGAGAGACACAAAAGGCAATATGAAAGGCTTCTACAGACATTTCAGCAACTCAAGGAAGATCAGGGGCAGTGTGCTGCTGCTGAATGGGCTCTACAGTAGCAGCCAACACGGGTAAGGCTGAGGTACTCAATGCCTCCCACACTGTGGTCCTTCCTGGCAAGATCTGCCTTTCAGAAATCTCAGGTTTTTGAAATCAGTGAAAATGTCTGGAGCAGGGAAAGTGCTGTCAGTAGAGAAGGGATGCACCCACAAGTGCTGAGGGAGCCAGCCAGTGTCATTGTGAGACTACAACCAATGACCTTTGAAAGGTCATAGTGATTGAAGAAGGTTCCTGAAGACAGTGAGTGTCATCTTCTAGAAGGACAAGGAGGCAGATATGAGAAACTCCCATCCAACTGGCCTCACTTGAAACCCTGGCAAGGTGGTGCACCAAATAAGCCTGGAAGCTATTTCCAAGCACACAAAAGGTGATGAGTCAGCACAAACTTACAGAGCAGGACTCACACCTGAACAGCCCAACAGCCTTCCACAACAGAGCGATGAGCTCAGCGGGCCAGAGGAGAGTCATGGACGTGGTTTATCTTTGCTTCCTCAAAACTTTTGACAGTCTCACATAACTTTCTTATAGATACACTGACAAAATACAGACTAGATAAGTGGACAATAAAGTAGATTGAAAACTGGTTGAACTGCCAGGCTCAGATGGTTGCTGTGATCAGTAGTTCAAAGCCTGGCTGAAGGACAATCACTAATGTATCCCTGAGGTTGATACTGGGGCCAGTACTGTTTAACATCTTCATTAATGAACGGAAAGATGGAACAGAGAGTGCTAACAGCAAGGTTGCAGATGATAAATTTTGGGGAGGAGTGGCTGATACACCAGATGGCTATGTTGCTTTGCTGCCATTCCAAGGGACCACAGCAGTCGGGAGAAATAAGCAAACAGAAACATCATGAAGTTCAGGGAAATCAAATTTAAGGTCATGTATTTGGGGAGAAATAACCCCATGCACCAGCACAGGCTGTTTGGGGCAAATGGAAGGAAAGCAGCTCTGGAGAGAAGGGCTGGGGGATCCTGGGGGACAAGGAGTTGAACTTGAGTCACCCTGCACCCTTGAAACATTCCAGAAGCACTAGGCAGAGCCAAGGCAGCAGGCAGAGGGAGATGACACTTCCAGTGGTGATACACAGCATAGGTGCTGTGACCAGCCCTGCACTACCCAGTACAGACACACAGCAGAGATAAACTGGAGCAATTCCAGCACAGAGATACTGTAGAATCTCCACTGTCTGAGAGAGATATACAAAACCAAACTGAATGCAGTCCCAAACAACCCTGCAGTAGGTAACCCTGCATTCAGCAGGGGTGTTAGACTAGACAGTCTCCAGTGGTTCCTTCTGATCCTAAAGGTTCTGTGACTCTGTGACCCATGTTTTGGTGACTGAACAAGATCTAAATAATTATTTTTTTTTAAAGAAGCTGACTTTCCCCCAATATGTTTAAAACTCAACACAAAAAAAGAAATCAGAGATTGTCAGACATTCTTATACACTAACTGCAATCCACCAGCAGGTTAAACCTGCAGACATCTCACACACAGTAAGAGCTCAGAACACTTTTGAAAAACTAGGAGGGCTCACTGAATGCATTGAATTCCAATTAAGACAAGCTGTAAGGCTTTTTCAAGAACGGAAATAAAGTACAGAAACAGGGACTATGTTCTAGCAGAATACTTATGTTAATGTTGTCAGCTAATGAGCAGAAATGAGGGGATAAGCTTGAACATTCCTCTCACCTATTTGTGTGGACTCCATTAACATATTGTTTTATGAGTTTTAGAATAACTAGAATACAGATGTGAAATACAATACAGTACTTTCAATACTGAAAGTCTTTTTGAAGTTTTCATACCACCTATGCCTTACATTCTCAATACTTTTGTATCTTTTCCATTCCCCCATCATGTCCCTTTATGATGTCCCTGTTTAAGATGAAGGAAGGTGAAACCTGCTTTTTATAATACACTCTCTCCTGGATTTTCATTTTACTTCCCATTCACTCCTCCCCACACCCCCCACATCCCCCACTTCTAAAATATGAATAGGTTAGAGTATCTTGAACGACAGAGGAGAGTTTAATGCAGCTTTGCAATATCAACACTTCTCTTTGCAAAAAAAATGCTTAGCTCTCAGAAGTTCTATCCCTTAATCTGGTATAGTACTTTTAATTAACAGAAGCTTAACACTCATTCAACCCCTTGCAAGAAGTCAGCCACTACTGCCTTTATTTTACCAAACAATTGAACTGTCTAATTAAAAGTCACAAAAAAAGTGACAATGAGAACTAGATTTCAGCTTCTGAAGCTTAGTTAAATGTATTATGTTATCTATTTATATTCATTAGAGCAAAGATCTAAAGGCACTACCTTTGCTGATACTCACCTTTGAAGGGCCAGAAGACAAAAGAAATCTCTCACTTCAAAGTGACAATAGACAAAACAACAGATTTTTTCACTTGAAAGATTCATTGCTCTAAGGTATTAATGGGAATTTATATAAATACTTAGCCATCTATTTATCTTTACACACATATGTATGTATATATATATTTTAAAAACCCCCCCACACACACACTAGCTGACGTTGAGCTTGAAGCAGACAAACGTCGATTTTCTTTTAAGGAAGCTTCTGGGGTTTGGGGGTTTTTTCCCATCACACTAGTGTGAAGATTGCCATGCTAGGCAGTAGCTATTTCATCTAGATAGAACTTGGTTGAGCTGCTCAAGGTTGAGTATTATCAGGTACAGCCCTCAAATCACACAAAGCACAGCCAGCAGCAGCCTAGGCAGATCAAATACTAAGCTGGGGTGCAGTGGGAAACCACAGCAGGGACTGCTTTATCTGTCTCCTGAAACAGAAAGAACAAAGTCCTACCAGTTCATTAAAAGCAGCTTTCAAAGTGCTGTAGTTTTCTCAGATATTTCCAGAGCCACTCAAGATGAAGAGGGCTGTAAAAAGTTGTGTAAGGTTCATGAAGCAAACTTCCTCCCAGTTCAGAGCAAGACATTACTGTTACATGTTATCAATTAAAAAATGGAGAAATAAACACCACACCACCTAATTTTTACTAAACACGGGTAAATGACTCGCAATAATGCAGAATATCAGTAATAATAAATTATGTTCTTCCACAGTGAGACTGCACCTTGTTGTGTCTTCATACACAACAGACATTTCCTGTGTATTTCTACAATCCAGTTTTACAGTGTTATGGAAAGAAAATCACTGACTCTTTAGTTGCACTAAGGTTTTAGTTGCACTTCCAGCAGGACTTAGCAAGAAGCTGACCATATCATATCAACAGAGATGGGGAGCAGAAGTGCAGTAGAAACATTAGTAATAACCTAACTGGAAAGCATTATTTGGAAGAAACTCCCAAGCTAACTTGCATGAGAAATAATTTCAAGCTGGCAGGTGGATGGAGTACTATTTAAGTGTTTCCAATCTACAGGACAATATTTTAAACCAACCTAAAATCCACAGGTGTTGATAAATCTTTCTGGTATCCATACCAGTAAGCTATAAAATTCAAGGAGCAAGAAGGCTTCCAACTATAGATCCACAATCCAACAGTATTTTCCTGAAAAGTAATACCAATGTGATCTTAGAATTCCTGCCATTTCTATTATTCTGTCCCCCAAATTCTCCATTGCTTCAACCACATCCAACAGTACAGTACTGATCAAAGCAGGTGCCCCTTACTGCTGCAATCCCCTCTTTTCTTAAATATAGAAAAGCATCTCAGTAGGACACTCAGATTTTCCCAAGTCTTCAGCAGGGAAATTGTGAATGTGCTATGGCATGAGCACAGCCCTAAAACAGTCATTCACCACTGCAAGACCCTGAAGAAAAAAGAGGAAACAGCCAATGTTTCAGCAGAGCTCAGGCTGCACATAAAGTGAAGGAACTATTTGTTTAATTTCCAAGGCTTTCTGTTTAAATGAATGTTTGACTTCTCCCAGGCAGGGAATACAGTAAAAAGTAAAAGGGTTTTTTCACAAAAAGCTAAGAAATGGAGCTGCCTGCCTAGTTTATGTAATTCTTTGCAGAGAAGTCATACTCTAATGTGAATACTAATTTCCCTTGTGAAAAGGAGCAGCAATAATAACCAACAAGTTGAATGTTAGCATATTTGCGACCTAACTGTCAAATCAAAATGTGTGAATTACAGTGCTGCTTTCTCCACTGATGTTTGAGATCTAACATATGCCAGTTTACACAGTGCTTGGAGATGGAGAGCATCTTTTAAAGACATGGAAAACATACACCCCCTTCTCCCTCTGGAACAAAAGAAGAAAATTAATGTTTGATTGTAACGCAACAAAAAATCAATCACTGCTCTTTGATAAAGGTTTGTCTGAGATCCCCTGACAAATAGGACAGTTGAGAATTCTTAACTACAGCAGATACAAATCCAAAATAGTTACAGCAAATTAGTGCCAAGGAAGGCTGAATTATTCCCATACAAATCTCAGAATAGTTTGGTTCCATGGGAATGCTGAAAGATCTGCCAGAAGCCAAAGAAGATGATCACCTGAACCAAGAGCCACCACCTTTACCAACCGATGTAAGTAGCATGGGGCAAATATTCTTCACAATTTTGGCCAAGGGCATATTTAAGATAATCTAGAGAAAGGAGTGAATATCTGTTACTGGGGATCTTACACTTAATTTCAACAGCTCTAGATAAAATGGGGAGCTTGAACTGTATTTTCTGCTACACACCCAGGAACAAGGCATGGGGAAGTCTATAATCTTTAACTGAAAATGCCAGCTGGAGTTTCTCCTTTTCTGGAACTCCCTTTCACAGTACTCCTGCAAGATCTTTATTTTTAAAATAACGAATCTCCAAATAATTCTCAAATCATTACCATACAATGTTACTAATGAGGGTCTGAACAGCAGGAGTCTGGTCAGAAACGTGGAGGAGCCCCATTTGTGTTTTTCTTCAGCTTGCTTTAATGCTGAAGAGTATATTACATCTCTCAATATGATGATTCAAAAAGAGCAAAGTTTGCTTTTACAAGAGAAATTATCACCACAGCAGCTGATGATTACCTTGCACAACTGGCCACACTATAAATGTCTTTATCACTGTATTAGTACACATCCAATCCCAATCTGATGTGCAAACTAGCACATTAGCTGCTGATTAGCAGCTCCATATCAAATCCTACATGAGGCTGCCAAGTCTCTTTCCTCACATCTAAACTATATCTACAACATTCCATGGGATGAATTAGTTGATATTAACAAAATCAACCTTCTAATTGCTCTTTTACACTTTTTTACGCACATTCCATCTTTAATGAAAATAAAGACCGAAAAATCTAACAAGGTGCCTTCACTGTTCCTATCAAGTACACAAACCTATTACTCCTTTTAGTTTCTTTAATCCTGGCTGTTATGTCATGAACACTGTCACAAAGGGTTTGCAGAACTCTAAGAAGAACCACAATGTTTCCTTTTATTCACACTAGTTTGGGATATTGAAGAATAAAATATTACTAACTTGTTTCTTTTCAAGAAAAGTTAACTAGAGCTCCTTGAAGGCTCTTCCTTAATTATACTGGCATGATTTAGGTAGAAATTAGAGAATTTTCTCAACTGCCTGCAGAGCCTCAATTGGTATATTTGGCTAATATTAGCAATTGTACTGAGTAGCTAGAGCAGCTCTTTCAGACACACGATTGATCACTAGCAATGCACAGTAGCTCTGTCCAGACCTGCCTAGACTGCAGTATTCTAGGCTCAACAAAGCAAAACCCCAGTAAAAAACTCTGGAAAAAAAAAAAATTAAAGCCTTAAATTTGCCTATAAGATGAGGAGATACATTGCTAACAAGAAAGCAGCAGAGGTGCCCCAGACCTGATTTAGGCACTGGAGGTTGCACAAGTCCATTGAAGAGCACAGACTGCACTGCAGAAACTTCTCGTTGCATTACACAAGACAAAAGTCAGATTATTACAAAACATAACTTCATGTTGAAGGCAATGCTGGGACTGATGCGTTGAGCAGATGACTGAAAAAAATCAAGATCACCAACACACAATTAATTGTTATATTAAGTTAGTCTACACTAGGAAACTTGTCTTTAAAGGATATATTCTGTTCTATGAGACGTTTCTAAATTGAAGTTTTTGATTTTTTTTTAAACTTTACATATTAATTTTGGAATTTTTACTGTTTACAAATGAGAAGTCATACATCAAAGCAGAAACTACAGACTTAAAGCACACCAGTGGCTGAGCAATGTCTAGATGCATGAATGCAAGAACTCTTCAAAGTGACAGGAACTTGTTAGAAAAAGTTCACTATCAGAAGCCCTTTGCTAGTTACTGGAGATACATTAACTTTGCCAACTTTATCAAAACTCTGTGTGTGTTTCTTATGTCTCTTCTGAAATTAATCACAATCTCTGACAAACTGCAGTCATCCAGGCTGTCATATGCTCCAACTAGGCAACAGCAATCTGAAAAAAGAGAATACTTTAAACACAGCAGGGTTGGGGTTTGGGTGAATTTGGAAGGCGGGGCTGTTGGTTGGCTGGTTTGTTTGTTGGAAGTTCTTCTTGTTGTAGATATTTAGGGTAGTTATCTATCTTGCAGTGTTCCTGGTAGATGACATTCTATCTCCAGAGGTATATCAGATGTCATTTCTGATGTTCTATTTATCTTTCTCAAAGTATTTTATCTAAAATTGCTACCAAAAAATTATGTACACTATAGATTGAGCAGAAAGCAGAATTTACCTTTTTTTAACACAAAGCAGTATTTCCATTGAAAATCCTCCTTAGGATCTTATAGCTACACCTTAAAAAAAGGGTGTATTTCTTAAGAGCTGGAGTAAGAAAGAGGGAAAAAACTCCAAATATCAATTACATAGCCTGTGTTTGAGCTTCCCTCACACCTAACTTGTACCTTCAATCATTATTCCAGACTCCTGCATTCCAGAGTAGAAACAATTCATGGTATACCCCTTCTTCTCCTGTGCCCCTGCCCCATCTCTTTCTTCATCCATACAATTATTCATGTGCCTTCACTCCCAGGCTGTAACTGTGACAATTTCTGGAATATTCCTCTATTGCTAAGCATCTTCTGTATAAAACTGATGAGAAAAACTGGAGAGTGAATGGTTTAGTAGCAAAGAGAACAGCAGGAAATCCAGCATGAAGTTCAGAAATTACTTTCAGGATGTGATTAGCCATAGGCTGAAAGATAAGACCTCTGAGAATACAGACAAAAACCTGGCCTTTAGAACTTAACTATTTAACCTCCTCTTTGAAACACAAAAGTAGAAGACAAAGGATTGAAACAGACAAATACTGCAGTATTAAGCAGACAAAAAATTCAGCTAAACTCCTCTTTGAATACAAATAAATTCATTGAATAAATAAATATTTTCCACTGTATTGATATATTTCTGGATATTCAGCATATCTTTACAAGGGGCTCAAAGTAACAGGGAGTATATGGTAGATCTTTCTGAAACTGTCCCAGAACCAACATAACCAGGAACACTCTATGCCTAGGAACATAACATTTCAACCCTATTTCACATCCTCCACCTCACCTAGAGCAAGCAGGATACTAGAGAATTTCACAAGTGATTCCACCACTCAGTGAAATTGGAAAAACTATCAGTTTAAAAGTCTAATTTTGGTAGGGGTAAGGCAATAGACTTTAATTCAATAGTAGTCAAATGCAGTTCATCAGAAAAAAAAATCAAACCCTGACTTCACTGACTGCATACCAGCTTGCTGAAGCTGTTAATTAACCAAAACTCAGTAATGTCCTTTGGGATTAGAATGCTCTGTGTTCCACTTGCTTGGGTGCCAAGTCTAGCAGTAAAATAAGCCATTTCTTATAAGCTTTGCTATAATAGCTCAATCAACATTTGCAGGAGAAATTAACAGCAGGTTCTCAATAATTTAGTTCTCTGAAGATGCTGATTTAGGCTTTGCCAGCCTATATGATTTCTCCATTGATAAACTGTTAACACTGTTCAATCAAGAACAGTAAGGACAAATTGAAGTGAAACCAGTGACCAACTCATACACACAGTAAATCATTGCTTCTGAAGTGGGCTGTATTAGATAACTACAGTTGAACATAATTTATATACAGACTCAATTATCAATATCCATTTTTATCAGGAAAAAAACTAATTTCAATTCTCTAAACATAATTCACATTGAACCTGTGGTTCACCTGTGTTGTCAGTCACTGATTCACCCCACCACAATCTTGTCACCTCCACGTAATTGAGATTTTTGGTTACAAGAGAAGCTGCTTTGAAAAAGCTCTTCTTGAGCTTCTTTCTTCTCCGAGCTACAAGTTAAAAGGAACATTAAACAACAACGAGGATTTTTTTTTTCTGGTAGAGAGCCACAGGCTCTCAAACCAATCCTCATGCTCAAAATCACAAGGCTACATATTATTCCAGCAGTCACTTGGAAAGGCTTTTCAGCTTGTTCAGAAGGGAAAAGAAAAGAGTGAAAAGAAAACAAAACAGCACAAGCCCAAAATCCCAAATCTCCAAAATGTTAAACAACTTAAACTCAGAAAGGCTCTTTCAAGCAAAAGCAGTAAGACTCAGGATTACAAGCCCGACTGTAGCACCCTAGTTGCCAAACAAAATGGTCTCTACCTTTCCCTTCACAGTAATATTGCTGTCAAGCTTTAATAACAGCATGAAAAAAGAAATACTGGCCAGAACCATAAGCAGAACCAAGAAAACTTGTCTTAAGATAAAAAAAAAAAATCAAAATTTATATACTCAAGGAACAGGCTAAGATCAATTAAAATTACATAACATTTTCACTAACACAGTTTCACTTTTCAAAATGAAAGTCAGATTTATTCAACATTAAGTGCAACAACACATCAGAAATCAATAAAATCAATTTTCACTTATAAAGTAAAGCAAAGTAACATGAATAAACACAGGAAAATACTGTCTGAGACTCTCCAAGCAGGACATTTCTCATAAGACTCACAGAAAAGGGGAAAAAAATATTTTTATATGCAAACAGACTAAATTCCCCAAAATTCAGGTTTTTTCCAGTTGTAAAGCAATATATAGCTAACGGGAGGTAAACTAGAAAAGGGAATGAAATGCATCATGCTGTACAACACCAAAGAAATACTCCAAATGCATTTGTGTACAGCATTAACAACATGCAATAGGTGAGGTTAAAAGCAAGTACAGTGTATATATCAGAGACAGAAACTAGTCAGTCTGAGGGCTTTCTTTCTCATTTTAGTTCAACTAATGAAAACAAACAGAAGCCAAGAGCAAACAGAGGAAGAGCAGAATCTGCATGGAGAACATCTCTTCCTAGAACAGTAAACATCTTAAGATTCAAATTTTGCACACATTTACTTGTCTTGGTCCTCTTCTTGCTATGTCATTAAAACATATCCAGATCCAATGGGCTTTATGCAAGTATCTACATTTTTATAAAGCAGTAATTAAACAAAACAATGCAAGTCATTCCAATTCTGCTAATCTTTTAAGTCAGGCATTAATATGCTGAACACTCACTACAACTCAATGTTATTTAAATTAAAAATAAAAACAGGGCAAGACATCTCCCAAACAGCCTTGCTGAAGTCTAGGGTATTCTAATTATATTTGTTGCTTGGAGGAGAGCAATGTGAAAACAGACGTGCTACCTAATTCGTTTCATTAAGAATTATTTAAACAATACTTTTAGACAACAGCTGGTCTCTTTGTTCATTCTATTCAGTTCACAGCCTGACAGATTTCTCTTGCCAGTCTTCTTTTTTAACAGCAATTTTTTAAGACAAACTCCCAAGATCTCCTATAGATTTTGTCAGCTATTGAAAAGCAAGCAAGCATAGCACACATGCAAGTTATTAGAATTAGAGAGCCAAATATAATTAACTACAAAGTTCCAAGCAGTAAGTACATCTACATTCCCCTGGGGAGACTCCATCTTACTGGGAGATGGATTTGAAAGCTGATAAAGAACACAGGTTACCTAGTTCACTTCAGAAGTTCTCTGCCTTCCACCTGAAGACTCACCAGAACCCATCCTACCACCCAACAAGCTAACAAGCTGGTAAAAATATTCAAGATTGTCATTAATTTCTGTAAGAATGGAGTGATGGCTGACAACTGAAGACTGACTTGTGTAGGGTTGGACATACTGACCTTAATTTTAAACAAATTCAAGTCTGAAAATAATTGTGCAGCATTAAGACACAAACAAACAATCAAAGGATAATTAAAGGATAATTTTACCACTCATACACAAGTCACACCAGCCAGTGCTCAGCCCCGTTCGCCTGAAGTACAGTGGTGTCTTTACAATACCCAACTGTGACAAAGTCTTTACAAGGCAACTATATATCATTTATCTATTAGTAATTCCCAAGTGAAAAAAACTGTAGTACTCTAAACTACCGGCACCTGATTATTTTTTAAACAGGAGAGGGATCACAAAGAACTGAGTTGCACTAAAATAAAAGGAATGTGAAGGACGAAGTTTTGATTCAGACATCTTTAGCACATATTAAACCAAAACTGACATTAAGACATGCTACTAAAAGTTCTCTGAAACTGCTCTGAGGTCTGGCAATCACCCTGGTGAGTACTGCAACTACTAAATGTAATGCTGGGTGAAAAACAGAATAGAAATAACAACTAAGAAGGTAATGCCCTGGAGAGTACATATAAAGAAGAAAGTGAGTTTTTTTTGTTGGATAAAAAGTTGATCTGAAAGCCTTGAATGCACCTCATCTTCAGCCATCTAAATTGTGAGTGTTCCTCAGGAGATTAAACACCACTGAACATTTTTCATCCTCTCCAATGAGCAAGAGGCATTTTCGTTTTACTTTGCTCAAATGTGTTATCCTTAACATCTAAGCAGAAATCAACCTTCCTACTTTCATTTCAGTGAAGCATTAAATACACAGAACACACACATACAAGTTGGTAAACTTGAGATTTAACATTGTAAAGAAAAACAAAAGATAACACAAATCTACTTTAGTTCTGAATGCGTAAGTGGACTGGTAAGTACTGTCATCTGTTTAAGCAATGTCAGATGCAAGAGCATCCAGGAGTAATAGTTTAAAGTTTGATATTGTTACAATGAATTGGTGAATTCTATTTATGTAACAGAGGACTAAATAGAGAGTCAGAAAAACACATCTGCACTGGGCTAGAAGCAAAAACCATCGGTTGAACACTTGCATGACACATTTGAACTGCTACTGAAGCCTCAAAGAACAGTCACCTAAACATCTACACGCTGTGAGGGAGCCAAACTCTGCAGGCAATTTTTGGTTATTAGTTATCCCAAAATGTGTGTCACTAACAGAAAATGTTAGCAGCACTTAAGACTCAACCAGGCATAGTGAGAGGGCTTCATCATGAATCACTGAAGATGCAACATCCAGGATTAAAATGCCTACAAGCAATTTGGAGCAGGGATTCAAGCATGAGATAGTAATATATCCCTACAGTAAGAGCAACAGGAACAGATTAGAAAAATGTGTTCATGCTACTTAACATATTGCACAAGGAGATAAGCAAATAGATAAGAGGTCCAAGAACTAGTAATTCCTCTACTTGGCTTTAAAAAAAATTGTTTACATTCTCCACTGCTCATAATATGCTTGTAATTGAATGGGAAAAAAAAAATTTCATTGTATACTTATGAAAGTAAGGTAGCAATCCCTCTCCAGCAATGTATTGTGGAAATGGAATGACACTATCCTGAAACTCTAAAAGCTGGTGATACAAGAAATACTAATCAGCTCATTTCCTTCCTGTGCATGCCACGTGCATTCCTATATTTTGGGAAGCAAAAGGGCAAAATCTTGAAAGCTTTCATTTCTAATTAGCTTATTTCTTCTTATTATCTTTTTAGGCTTTTAATCAGTTGTAATTTACTGCCTAACTCCAGCTGGCATCCATAAATATCGTAAGAAAACTGAAATCAAGTAATCTTGGCTTCATCATCTTCTAGGCTTCCCAACAAGGAACTATAATCTTACTATAACATTACTACTTGGACTGTGATTGAGAGTTTTTCCTCTTTCAGCAAACTGCCCTTCAGGAAGTAGAGAGTAATCTGCTACCTAGGCACCAGTGGGGGAAGAAAGGTTGACATATGCCTGGAACTGCTAATGAACAATTTTAAGTTTCATCACTGAGCTGTGGGGATGAGGGAAACCAACCAAAATGAAAAACCAAAAAACACAAACACAATCAACTGTTTTAATCTCTAAGTCCACTATAAGATGGCAGAAAGCATTCCCCATGGCAAACAAAATGCCTTTCCCTAAACTTTTTTGCTAATCAAGTGTCATATAGCTCTAGTAAGAATTGTTTGGAAAGGTTTGGGTTTGTTTAGTTTTGGAAGAACTGGGATTTTTTTTCTTCTTTATATAGAACCATACATTTGACACTTCATTAAACAGCGACCTTAAACAGGGAGAAGTCTTTTAGGCAATTTCCACAAAGGAGCTGCTGTCCTGACAAAGTACTCTAACAAAATATTTGAATAGCACAGAGCCTCATCTTCTGAAATACCAGAGAATTAAAAATAGAACATGGGGTTTAGCTATAAAAGCAAAAAAACACCCAAAACAAACAAACAAAACAAAAAAACCCCACAAACCAATCTCTAATGACACTAGCTGACTGTCTCCAGTGACTGATATGTCCTATGAATCCTAGTGGTTGGAATGCTGCTGGACTCACTGACTGCCAGCGAGTTCAAGTTACAGTGTCAGCAAATGGAACAGAGAACATTTTGAGGCATATTGTCTCACTTCTTAGACGTGGGTGTGTGCCAGGTACTTCAGTGCTAAGACTGGATTTGATGACTGCCAGTGAAGATCTGCCTCAGAGCCAGTGCTCTCAACATCCCTCGGTAAAATGACTGGAACCATTGAAAGATGGGAATTTCTGCAGTAGGAGCAATGGAAGCAACTTACATTGTGGACAAATTTAAATGGCAAGAAATGCAAGTGGCTATGAAAATAATAAAAAAATAAACTCAATTAACTTAGAATTAGTTTGTCCTCCAACATATAATACTCACCACTTCTGATTGTATTAATTTAAGCTTTTCGTTCTCTAACATTTATTAAGAAGCAGCTATAAAGCTACAGGACAGCTGGTGATACACTGAGTAGTTGAGAGTAGTCTGTGCTCCAAAGGTCTGTCATTCTGAAGCCAAAATCTATCACTATGCTAATCTCATCTGATTTGTTTGTACAACATCAAGAAATATTTTTTCCAGAAAACAGTTAAATTGTTTTTTTAAAAAGATATTTAACACTTTAACTCTCAGTCAATGAAGAGTTCAATACCTCCTCTATTTCACTTTTAGTTATACTTACTACAGAAAACTGAATTTTTCTGTTTTGGCTTCTCAGTATTTGAGTTTTCCCAATTTTAATAGCAGAATTTAGAAGTGCTGCCCTTCAACTACTCAGTACCAGCTTTTTCTCCATGTGTAAATGTTTACTCTCCAGTACCAAAATACTACTTCATCTTTTTTGGTAATGATAGAGACAGGTACTCAAACCTCACACCAAGATCTACTATCCAGACCCGGATCTTATTTTAAACTCAATTATTGCTATAGCCTTTTCAAGTGCATCAAGATTTTTCTGGTAGTAGTCTTCTCCATGTTGTTTAGGAGGCACAGTAAGTTCCCTACTTGCATAAAAGTAATTGTTCCCTCTGTAGATGTTCAAGTACTCCATCAGACTTTAAACTACAGCTCTTGAAGGCTCAGCATTGAGGCGGTTCTTCAGCACAAGTCTTTTTTCATCGCTGTTTGTTGTTGTCTGCCACGTACAGAGTGTACAATCTTTGTTCAAAGAGACCATCGTTACCTTGCAATTACTTCTTTTTTGAAGCTACAGCTGTTCAATCTGATGATTCAGAGAATAATGGAACAATATTATGTTCTCATTATTTTCTATTCCATGAATTTTTTCTTCTCCAAACTTTATCAAACAGTTGATTTGTCCCATGATTTTCTGCATAGATGGCCTACAATCAGTCTCTGTTAGACAGCAAAACTCTGGATTATTTCTGTTCTCTTACGGAATTAACCAACGTACCAGGACATTTAAAGTACTTGCACATGCAAGGTCTCATCCCATTTTATAACCCTTCTCTTTCAACCATGTCACTAACCACAGTAAATCTGTTAAAATCACCACCACTTCTTGAGGAGAGACCTAACACACTGGGCATGTACAGTGGAACCTAAATAGAAAATGATAGAAAATACACATATCACTTGATTTCAATTAGCTACAGGTTTTGAAGGCTCCTTACTAGAAAAAATGTAGGCAGTCTGTGAAATAATTCTTTCACACAGTACATCACTTACATATTGGCAAGAAGTGAGCCCCTAATCACAGGTCCCTGGCAGTGGCACCTGCTACTGAGGCAACTAGAATACCCCTATGGAAGATCTGAGACTGTTTAATCATCACTGGGTAAATTGCTTCTGTTGACTACAGCAGGAGATATTTCTTTGGAATGTACCTCAGAAGAAATTCCTGCCCAGTATTAATATTTTCAAACTGAATAAAAGGCACTGTTGCTTAAGCCGTACATTTCTTGTCGCCAACTGTTTAAAAAAAAATAAAAATACGTTTCTGAACAACTAGCTACTGCTACCCTAAGAAGGCTTCCTTGTTACCTCACAGTAATTTCATCTCTCCCTAAAAAATCTTCACAAAAATTGCTTTTATCTGAAGCATGTCATCTCACCTTTATATCTATCTTTATGTCTAAAATTATGAGTTAGTATAACAGTATGCATTATAAAATTATACCATTTACTTCAGACATCTCTGAACAGCTAAATCTTCAAACTATACAAAAATAAAGTGTATGAAATCTTACAAAAGGAGGACATTAAGACAGTAATAGCTAATTCAAAAAATATAATAACTTATACACAGCAGTAAGCATAAGCAATGTAGCCTACGACAGCTTCCAATTAACAGGACCTCTGAAACATGTCAAACAAGCATCAGCTGAAATTGGAACATTTCCAAGCACAATAATGTTTCCAATTTATTATCTTTACCATAGTACAAACTTTCACAATCCAAATGTCCATTGTCTGTCAATCTGTAAACAAAAGCTACTATTCCCCCTCCTCATTTTGAGAGGTGAATATTTTCAGTCTTCAGTCAAGTTTCAGAACCATCTTGCATAAGGAATCAAGAGCTTGTTCTCTTGGTAATTTACTTTTTTTTTTCTTTTTTTTCTTTTTTTTTTGTTTGTTTCTCATACAGCCTGCAGTGAATTAAAATCACAGTGAAAGTCCTGGGAAAAAAATGATCTTTACAGCAGGACTTGAACCATTCTAATAATAAATGCATCTAACAAAGCTTCCCATAATAAAAGCATGACATTTCCATTTCCAGAAATCAAGTCAATTAGAAATGCTAAATTCTACTTAAAAACCCCAAAAGATCTAAAAGTGAAAAGATTCATCTTCTCAGTCAAATACAAGTCTTTCAGTTTCACTTGCAGAGACTATTCCAGTCTGTAAAAGTGTAGTGCAATTTGTTTAGTTCTACTTCTTTTACTTTTGTTAAAGTCCAGTAGATAAATGTCCTATTTCTATGGAAAGATAGGAAGATGCTCCAGTAAACAGGAAACTTTGGCAAGCCAAGGAAGGCTTACTAGTCCATTAAAGCTTAGGAGTCCAAAGTGGCTTAAAAATGGTTTATGAATAAACTTAAAAAAGCCCAACAAATCAAATTAAAAAAAAAAAAAAAGGCTGAAAAAGACAACCTAAAAAAATAAAGAAATAAATAGGCAGAAATTAATGTAAACTGTCTGAACTTTTTAATGATTTCTCATTGACAGCTGGCACAACCGTTGACAGTACAGTCATTAAATATAGGTGACCTACAGAGTATTCCATTAGGGCATCCGGTCCGGAATGCTCAAATGGAATCACATTCCTAAAGATTTAAAAAATAGAGTTCTTATAATATTACTATAGGTTTTCTTCTGCCCACCTCACTTACACTTCTTCTTAAAGAGGTTTTTTATTTTTGATGGCTTTTTATTTTTTTCACCATTCTGGTAGAGGTCCTGTGGGATGCTGCTTATCCTAGGGACAGAAGCAGCTTCATGGCTGGGTTTACTATCACTGCCGGCTGAAGAACATGAGGTGTGACGAGGCTTTGGGACTGGGATCCCAGTTGAAAGCTGGTTCATGCTGCAAGACTTCTCCAGGATTCCATTATAAACTTTGCTTGCAGGACTAAAAATCATGCTCTTAGTTTCTGCCATGCCTACACAGTCAGGAGAGCCCCTAGAAACATCTGCAGTTAGAGAAGAGGAGTCTCCCGTAGATGATTCCTCAAGTGAGAATTCTTCTGGTGATACTTTCTGAGGAGAAATTGTCTGGTACATCTCAAGACTTGCTGGAGGAGACTGTTTTCTTCCAATGGATGAATTTAAGGAGTCACATTCCGAACCTGTTTCCTGTACTTCCCTGAGTCAGAGCAGAGAAAAGAGAAAATAAAATGAAACTACCATTTCCTTCATATAGTTAAAAAGGAAATTAATTTAGAATCAATAACATTAGTCTAAAAGCACCACCCACACTTTTCCTTAGTAGTTAATTACACAAAAAAACAATTTAAGTTAAACATTTTAAGTTACAACTTGTATTACATCATTTTATCTGCACTTAAGGGAATTAGTTTGTGCAATCTTGCTTTTGTGGGCAGCAGCATCTGCCCAGAATCAGTCACTTATATCTCACTTCAAAGAACAAACTCTATCTTTCTGGCACATGAAGTCAGAAAAGTTATGAAATGAAAGAAGGAGATTTAAGCCTATCATATACAAAAAGTTTCTTCAGGACAAGTGTCCCTACCTTTCAACAAGCTCATTTGCTCCTTCCAAAAGGAATTTAACCTTTTCCTATGAGGCCATGTAACAAGAGTAGGTACACGCTCAACATGCTGTAAGAATTGTGTTACCATCCATCTCCTCTTCGCCCAGTAGCTGACATTGCTTTTGATCCTAGTTTCAGATGTAAAAGCCAGTAACATATTGTAATGGAGAATCAGGGTTAGTTCAGTGCACCCTGGATTGTAACATTACTTAACTGTATATGACATGCTAGCTATTTACATACACATACCAGACAAGAACTCTCTGCTCCATGTAGACTATATTAATTTATATTATCCTATAGATTACTTAAACTTTTGGCTTGGTTTAACCTCTAATTCTAAACTGTTAGTCTCAATAATCCTATCAAGAGTTCCAAGTGCTGTTTGCTAATCTCCGTACCATTGTTTATCAGCAGAGAAGTAAATGGCTTCCTCCTCCTCTTCAGTTCGATAGAGAGCTGGGCAGCTCGACACAGAAAGGATGTCAGGGTCAGGGGAGTGCAAAGCGTGCTGAGACTGTGGAGATGATGGCACAACACTGCGTCTTGATCTACACAAGCTACTGCTTCTTGCCAGTGTGCTGGGAGGTTTTACAATGGACCCTGAGGCAGAGAAAAAGCAGACCAAAACCCTCCAAGTGACATTGATGTTAACAGTATCTACTCTGAAGACTAAGTAGCAGATATCTGCTTCAATGACAGTGACTTTTAAACAGCTTTGACATTGCTTGACAGCTTCAGAGGAAGAAAGACTGACACACCTCATACATTCTACAGTTAGATGAAGCAGCTAATCAAGATGCAACTGCAGAGATTTTGTGCCTGCCAAATACTACCCTGACCAAGTACGCCAAAGCTCTGGCTCACTATGCTCTCTTGAGAACAAAAAGAAAGATTCTACTGAAACTCCCAACCCTTCACAAACTAAAAATAGCATTGCTGAAATTACTACGTTACACAATGTCCTGTATTTTGTGTGGTGATTTGGAGGTTAGAAGAAAACGTAGAAGTTTTGCAGTGTAGGTATGACTAACCAAACAGCCAACTGATATACACTACCCTAGTTGAAAAATAGGCTAGATAGAGAAGACCAAGTTCATTTACGTACCATGACAGAAAATACATAATTCAACCTCATTTCAAGATCAAGAACTTCCTTTTAGATAACATTGTCTCTTGCCAAGCTAACTATGAATTTCTGGAAGTAAAAATACGAAGAATGGGTGGAGACAGCCACACAAGACTTCATCAGCAAAGTATCCAACAGGAAGTGATAAACTCCAATGTTCCTAATCCAATTTCTCCTTCAAAAGATTATTAGGCAGCAATCAAGCTGTCCCATGGAATGCATCACTGCTTGTGTAAGATACACCAGACCCTTACTGGTGTTCAAAATTGTTTAACGAACACAACACTCTAAAAACCCCTACCATTATTTTTGTAGACAAGGATGTCTAGCCTGACAAAATACATTTTATTTTCTGCAATGCCAGTTTATTACCATGTAAGTTACAGATTCCCTTCCTGGAATCTCAGAAAAGGACAAGCTGTCCACTGTCTTTTAGTACAGGAAATCACAACTTTCACTGAACAGTAAAAAACTGCACTTCTGCAAACATATAGATTTATTTCCACTCCTGAGCAGGAAAGAAGGGGTTGTGATTCTCAACATGAGAGTTGACATGTAACTCAAACTTCTAATATTACTTTTGAGGAATTCCCTACTGACTTTGAAAGCATGTTGGTACCTCAAAAATCATCTTGTGTGAACAAAAATGCAAATTTAGAAAAAGAATTCCTCAAAGAGCAAATGTGAACTGAGACAAGAGAGTAAGAATCTCTTTAGGAAATTTGTGCTACAGGTCCAGGTAAATCA
This sequence comes from Irena cyanogastra, assembly GCA_013397155.1. NCBI lineage: Eukaryota > Metazoa > Chordata > Aves > Passeriformes > Irenidae > Irena > Irena cyanogastra. The sequence continues at coordinate 390,154 of VWZV01016552.1, forward strand.
GATGCCATCCTACTTACTGGTATTAAAAAAAAAACCACACCAAAAAAGACCCCCAAAAAAACCAATCAGTGAATTTTGAGAGAAGTAACAAGCATTTTGATTCTTTGTAGGTGTATATACACAGGAATATCAAGAATTCAGCTATGACAATTTAACATGTAGAATTTTCCAGTGCAAATGAAACTCACTAAATCAAGGAACCAGCCGAATCCTAATCAGTCAATGGAAAAGTAGAAGTTGCACTATCACCTTCCTGCTGTAAGGACTTTTTTTCCAGTGGCAGACACTATTTCTTAATCCATTTTTATTCTTCAGCTTGAGATTGATCAAACAGCTCTATTACTTGACACCACATAAGCCTATCAACGCAATTGCTCTGGCACAAAGAAGCCTGTCCAACAGACTTCAAATTTTGTCACTCTTATGAGTCCAAAGAATGCTGAGGCAAGGCACTAGCCCAGTCCACTTTAGATCCAGAGACTGGAACAACCCCTTTCTTAAGTGACCTGCACATTTTGCCTGAAGCCTGATGACCAAGACAAGTCATTATGCTTCTGTCCTTCCTCATGTTCATTTGTTATTTTTGTCTAAAGGATGGGAATAATTCAGCCGTTACTGAACTAACCTACAATAATTTGACTCCTCAACATTAGTTTCAATAACAGATCATTTAAGATATTTTCCCCTCCTTCCCCACTCCTAAGTGTTTCTATGTTTTATTTACCGAATAGAAATTTTAAAAGCTAGTAAACTAAGGACAAGCTACTTCCTTCATGTGCTAACTTTGACAACACCAGGTTCTTGTGCCTTTCTGCCTTATTCAGAAAGAAAAAAAAGGAAAAAAAAAAGTTTTTGTTATGTTACTAAGATTCATATTACTTTCGTCACGGAGAAAGAAATATTTGCAAATGAACTGATCTTTAGCAAAAAAAAATTAAACCATAATTGCAAAAGCATACAGTAAAGTTTCAGCTAAGTATGCTCTCACAAACAGTACAGTTCTTTTCTAACTGTAGTTCCTTTGAATCAACTGCACTCTCTTCTCTGGCTTCACTTCTAAGCAAGAGCTAAATGAGAAGAGTGACTAAAAAAACCCACAAGTCTGAAGTCTTTTACACATAACCAAGTGTTGTCATTGTAGACCATCTGGAAAATCATGACAATAAATGGAGCTCTTCATTTTGAAATCAGACCACAGGCTTTTCTATATAGAATTGGAAGTTTAATTCTAGCCATCCATATTTTATTGTGTCTCCAATAAATTTGTTGCTAGGGTTTAAATCAAAGTATTTGCACTGAAGACAACTAGAGAAACAGCATTCCTTAAAAGTGATCAGAACTTGCAGTAAGTAGTATTGCAAGAGGATTCATGAACTTTTCCATGTGGTCTGCAGAAAAAAAGGTTGGTACATTTCAAAGAAAAACAAGTGCCCAAGGCACACTAAGTGAAGCCAGCAAAGTGGCAACCTTATTCTATTTTAAAACACAGCTTGAACTTCTTCTGAGAATCCCAGCCTTGGAAGAAAAATGTACCCACATGACAGTTTTCCTTCCTACTCATTCCTCCGCTTAAAACAGCTTGTTTGAATAGCTGCATGGGAGCTCATCTTTTCGATTTGCCTCTGGAGTCCAGTTAATCACAACTTCCACGAAGCAGGCTCTTGTTCTGACACAATGACTCATGGTACAAGGGTGGTCTGAATCCCCAGCATGTATCTTCTGATCACAGTTTAACCAAAGCTGGATTTCTCTCTCTCCAGAACTCGGCCTCTCTGACGGACACTCAAACAACCAACCCACTGCATCCAAACACAAATGTTCTGCCTGAAAGTCTCCCTTGAACAACAACAGGATTTTGTTCCAACCGCTAAAGAATGTGCACAAGGCTATGTAGCATGCAGCCTCCCAAAGGACATGATCTTTCTCATAGCTTAAGGAACCCTGGACTAATCTCGTTCCTTCCATCTGAAAGAATAAATGAGCTAACAGAAACTCGGCATTATTCATTACAAACTTTCATTTAAGTAGCATTCCAAGGTTGACAGCCACTTTCAAAACCTTAGCTGAATTTGCCCCACTCTCCCACTGAAACAAAACAAAGGCCTTTTCTTCATGTTATCTTCATTGCAAAACCCAATTTTGCATTTATGTAAGTCCCACTAGAGCTAGTATCTGAAATCCTACATAGAATTTTGGTCTTCTTACTTTGATCTAATCCTGTTTGATTTCGGTACTCTTCTCCCACCGCCCTGACTTGAAAATCCCATGTCCCCACAACTTTTCCCCTTCCTTTTTCCTGAGCTCATCACTTACCATGAAACTGTGAAACTATTGGAGGAGTGTCTTCATCTAAGTCATCAACTCCCCCTGCAATTGGGTAGGGAGGAATGGAAACTCGAGGCATAACTACCCAGCTGTGATCAGAGTAGAGAGAGGAGGTCAAGCTTGGTAGCCCAGAATTGTGTGCGATTTGAAACCCGCAAATCTTCTCAATCTGTTGCCATCGATAAAGACGCTCTCGCAAACACGTCGTCAACTCAGAGAGTGCTTTCCTGAAGAAAGGTATATATTAAAATTATACATTGTTCTTATTGATAAAGCAAAGCAACACATTCACTTCAGCATACCAGAAGATCCATTACAGCTGTTGAAATATTCACCTTTTAATATTTTTCAAATTGCTTTTCTAAAATGCAAAACCACTAAGACACTCAATTCCGTAACTCTCAAAACTGCCATTGTTCTGGGAGCAAATAATCACAAAAGAATATGCATCCTGTCCCAGTAACCCTCTTACTTTGCTTCAAGAATTTTATGGTCCACTTCATCCAGGGAGGAGCTATGTGCAACATGTAGTGTTCCAAATACAGTGCTTCTCTTCTTTTTTATCTTTTCTGCCTAAAAAGCAAAGTAAAGTGAAATGTATAAAACTAGTAGCACACTTAACAGAAGACAAAACATTAGCAATATTGACAGGTAGCAAACAACAATTCAGAGAAGAAAAAAGCACAAATGCTTATCTGCTTTGTGTTTACTATTTCATATCTCTAGCAACAGATCAGAAAAAATCTTTAAGTAGCTGAAGAATAATTTATTACCTCATCTTTAGCAATTGCTAATTGCATTTCTGCATGCTGTCTTTTGATATTGTAATATTGTACTTCAACTTCATGTGTTAACTGAAGCCACTTCTGCAAAGCTTCAGGAACAGACCAATTACTTCTCAACTCAAACTCCTTCTCAGCCTTTTTTAAAGCCATACGAACCTAGCAACCAAGAAGAAACGCAAGTGTCACCAAAAGTATCATTAGGACTAACAGGTGAATTATAAGCACCTTTATACCCCACAGCAACATACCAAAGCTTGACAAAGTTTTGGTGTGTGCTGATTGCTGTCAGGTATGCAGATCTGGCAGCTCTGAAACCTAGCATGTGACCTTCCATATTTTTTCCAATTATATATAGTTCCTAATTCAAAGTTTATATATTTTTGTAAGATGGTGATTTTTTTAGTACAATAAATCCAAATTTATTGCTGTTCAGATGAAACAAAGCTACTCTCACTCTTCTAATAATAAGATTAAAAAAGCTTTTGTATATATTTTTGTTCAGTGAATCCCAAAATATTATGATAATTTAATATACAAAGTTTACAGCTTCTAATAGTTTCAGGATTATTTTACTAGATAATAGCATAATTGACAGACAATGATTAAGTGCTCTTAGAATCTTTCCATTCAAATCTAGCATTTGGGGAATGCTGCTTTAACTGAGAATCTAATAAAACTAGGAACAATTTAAAGTCAACACTAAATTTATAAACAGCTGGCAAATACCTGTACTAACTCTTCCTCTGCATATTTGAGCCTGCTGAGCTCACATTCAGCTCCCTCTCTCAATTCCCTTAGGCGATGAGCTTCACGTTTTGCATCATTGATCTCATCCATCATTTTGCGCTCCAGATTTTGCTTTTCAACAGCAACGTTTCTATTCTCTTCTTGTGCCTTCTCAAGCCTTCACAATTGAACAAAAAATAAGAGAAAATACACAGCATATTTGTTAAAAGTTGCAGTCCTTAGGATAACAAAATGCATCCAGCAACAGGGCAATGGGCACAAACCAAAGCACATGAGGTTCCATCTGAACATCAGGAAACACTTTCACCATGAGAGTGACTGAACACTGGCACAGGTTGCCCAGAGAGGTGGTGGAGTCTCCATCCTTGGACATATTCAGAAGCCACCTGCACATGGTCTTAGGCAACCTGTTCTAGATGATCCTGCTTGAGCAGGAGGGGCCGGACAAGATGAACTCCAGAAGTCTCTTCCAACCTCAATCACTCTGTGATAATAAAGACTCTGCAAGCTTCATGAATCAGCAGCAATTACATCACACAATGTGATATCCACACCAGGCAAAATATCCAAACTTTTAAGTGAACTATCATTAGAAGTGTAGTATCAAAATACAAGTCTCTATAGACAGTGTTACAGGTGCACCACAGACTATCAACTCTCACGCTGCTATATATGCAAATAGAAACTAATCAGTGCAGGTGTTTCAATCTTCAAAACTTAAAAAGAGAAAAAGTGTTCTCATTCCCATGTATGTAACCATTTAAAAGAAACTGTAATTATACGAAAACAACAATACATACTTGTAAATCTGTAGGAAAGAAGACTGAGCCTCTATTCTCTACCTTCATCCACAAGTTTGTATTGCCTGCTAAAATACCAAGGAGCAATCTCTACCCAAGAAATCAGCACCACTGAAATCACAATTTCCATGCAAAGAGAAGATGAACAAAATCCAAAGGCAGTTAATGCAAAAAACTTAAGATCGTAAAGGATCTGCATTTGTGTTTAACCTCAAAACAAAAGGACAACTTTTTTTTTCTTTAGGTTTTATACCTTTCCTGCAAGTCAAGAAGACTTTGCTCTGCTGTTTGGAGACTTTCTAAGTCCTTCATCATTTTTGTGATATGTTCTCTTGAGGTTCTGTTCTGTGTGTATGCAAACCAGCAGCCTCCAAAACCAATAACTATAGAAACTGTCAATATAAAATCCTTCATCCAGTTGTGAGGGGGACCTGTGCAGAGAACAACACCATCATTAACTAGTTCATTGATACAGACAACAGACTAAGGCCTTCCCCCCTCTCCCCCCAACCTAAGGGGTGTCAGAACCTGGTGCTAAACAGAATTCTAGCTCATTTACCTCAAACTACCTCCAACAACTACCTTTCAAATGTATTCCACAGTATTTGTATTTCAAATGTATTGTATGTGTTTTCCATACAACGTAAGCAGCTCTGCTCTAATACAATTTACTTAATCTATACTAAAACATTCATTAGACTGATAAAAGCTTACTAAATACCTTTACAGTACATACTCTGTATCTTTATCTAGAGTTAAAATAGAGTTCCACAATTGCACTGCATCAGACCAGTAGAAGGTGTAATTAGATTTGAGCAAGTTCTCCCCAGTCTGCACCCTCTTAAATACCCTGTGCTGAGTTAAAAATGCACTCGGAAAAAATAAAGTACATTTTAAAATGGTAACAGCATCACTTTTTAAAAGTAAAAGTTGGATTGTAAAATCATCACATCCAAGATTCACATAACACATCTTTGTTAGTACAACTTTTATAGTCGCTTGCACCTCTGTAAAGACAGTTTCTGCAAGCATTAAAGGTCTTAAACAAAGCATTTTTTTTTCCCCCCTAAAAATTCCCAGCTCAGATCTGGCCTGACTAGCTCAGGAACACCTAACATGCACAGTACCAGAGCAGAGCTGTAACTGTGTGCGAGCAAGAATGCAGAGCACTGGTGATGTGGCATGGACATGGCTGCATCTGGTAAAACGAGTCAGATGTGGAACTCTTGCATTAAGTTTAACTGCACTTAAACTCAAGTATGCATAAAAGATGCAAGTGTTGGATTTGCATTACCACCTCCTTTCTTCTTCTTGGGGAAAGTAATCCCCTCTCATTTCAGCATCCCAGCTGCACTGCCCAAGCTAATTGAGAAGTGAACGTAACCTTAGCTACAAATGTAATTTAAACAGTCAAAAATATTTAGAGGCTACTTCTTGTCACAATAGCCAACATCCATCTGTCAAGTGGGGCAATACTAAAATTTCTACATGATCTTACACACAGAAGTAAACCTTTGTTCTGCTCACAGCACCTAAATAATCTTTTTTAATTCATTGCAGAGCTCCACAATGCATGCCAAGCAATCCATCAGCACACCCACAAAATAGATAAGCTGTCCTATCTACAGTATCAAGTGTCATGGAAAATATGCTCTGTTGAATTCCTACAATCAAGAGATAAGAAAAAAACTCCAAAAAGTTACTAACGGGTGAGGGGTCCAAATAAAACAACATCCAAGGCTTTAAGCTGAAGCTTCTGTCTATGACTCCGGTCAATTATTTTCAAGTGAGAGATCATGAAAGCATGTTCATTTACTGCTATCCTGTTAATGACAAGACAAAATGTTACCTATTCCATAAACTATATTCAAAATCAGTCTATGCAAAAAAAAAAAAGACATCAATAGCATTTCCCACAGTTATACAGGTTACAGCTATGAAATTAAGAGTGAGAAATACAATACAGCAGTAATGTTATATACATGCATATCAGCATGTAGCAAAAGAAGAAAATAAAATCATTTAACTATTCTTTTCTTTCTGGGAAAAAAAATTCATAGAACAAATCCATTTAGCATAGTTAAAGATATATTTACAGACTTGTGACACCAACTTCTAAATACACACAATACCTAGGTGTGGTATTCATGCTCCAGGAAAGGTATTTTACAGCTACATTGTTGTATATATCCATACAATAGATCAGAAGATGTTCAAAAGGAAGTTTGCTACCACACAGAACTATGTAACATTTGATAAGGTCCACAGAAAGAAAACCTTTATGAAAGTTATATTTTGAAATATTCTGGCAGAAAAAAAAATGCAGCCACCTCTTCAAAACTGCAAGGACACTTCTCTTTTCTTGCATTTGACTGTATCTTGTTAGACTTTAGGTTCACATATTTGTTCCTGCCATACAGACTAATGCAGCAACATATGGGGAATTATTTGAAACTAATCCAGAAGATATATTCACCTGGGAAGTGTTGTCCCATTGACATTGCTGTCTCTAAAATTCTTTTCATATTGGGGCAATTCAACAAAATCTGAGAGCCACTGAAGAGTGTCCTCTTGAGTCCAGTTATGAACTGAAAGAAAAATTCGATTACCTTAGGTTTTTAGTAAAAATCAACAGCTTAGAAGAAAAGCAGTAGAAAAGCAGGTTACAATAACCAAGAGAGTTTAGCCAAATATAATTCCAGAAAAATTAGCATTACTAAGGTGTATCTGGTATTTTGCCTTTTTCATTACATGCTCCCCTGTGAAAGCTTCGGCAAACTATATATAAACAAGGATGGGACCAATAGAAGTATTTCTTTATTAAAACTTTCACAGAACAACTTAGTCTTTTGCTTTAGTTTAAATCAGGACAGTATCTTGTGACTTTCATCTACTTAAACCGATTCCAGCCTCAACCCCTTTGTCCTTGCTTACAGAGCTAAACACACATCAGCTGGTGCTGTAACCATCAATGCACCAAGATCTTTCCCAGGATGATGCCTTAAGAACTTGTTTTGACAAGAATTTTCTTAGAGGCTTATGCTTACTAACCACAAAATGGGAGCTGACAAGAGAAGGAGAGAGGAGATTGAAAGAAAACACAAAAATACAGAAGAAATTTAAAAGGAAAACTATTAAATCTCTCTCAAACGTGCAAAAATATTCTAAGACAAATTACTTAAAATATGTAGAGAATAATTAACAGTTTTTCTTAATAACAGCAACATTCTACATAAACACAGCTACGGATGTGCTAAGAAAATACTACCCACAGATATTACCAAAAAAAAAATCACATTTCTGTCCCTTCAGAGCAGCTGCTGCAGTTTACAGCTTCACACTGACAAAATTGAAGGGAAATTGTTCTCTCCATTTATGAGTCTGCAAAAGACTGTCTCCATATGAAAGAAACAGGGACAGCCTCCTAGCCTCCTTCTGGCCAGACATGTATTCACATGAAAAACTGGGGGTTTTTTCAAACTTTTCTCTATCTAGAACTACCTGCATGTGACAGTGCTGGGCAGAGATTATCACTAGGATACATTCTCAGTGGTGACTTTTGACAATAATCCTTTAGAAAGTGCTGCTGAAAGCTTGACAGGTAAAGCTGCAGGCAATGGAAATTTTTATGAGTTCAAATTCATATTTCAGTTCACACTGTAACTAAAATAAGGACTCCTAAGTCTCTTGTCTACACTAGCACAGCTGCAAAGTAAGCTTAAACATTTTTGATTATTATCATTCCCAATAGGCAGAGACAGAACACATTTCACAGACTCACAGCTCCCAGAAACAAACTCACAGTACAGACCTCTAGTTATCCATCCATATGAATGGCTACACAACCTTCCCAGTATGCTGTCCCATTTCTTTCTCTCTTTGTAAGCTACAGTCATGTGTTGATGTGACACAGACTCGGTCTTGTCATACTACTCCAAGATGTTATGCAAAATGTCTAGGCTCCATCTATAAAGAGGTAGTTTTCCCATTGCAAAGATTCTTAACTGTTTTGTGAATAATAAGTAATCAGATTTACAAATCATTCAAAGTCATTTGACTGGTCATTACAAATCTCAAAAGAGTGGTAAAATCATGCGGAAAAATATCACCTTACCTGCATTCTAAAAATATGTTCATAGACTGATCCAAAATAAAGGCATTGTTTTGTTGTGACATGAGGAAAAAACCACCTAAAATAGCCACTGCACACTACGGACTATCACTGACAGTACAGAACACTCAATTTCAGAAACCACACAACTCACTGAGTTTATAAGTTGGGGGAAGGGTTAAAAATACCATTAAGAATTTTCATGTCTACTGCTGAAAGAATTTTGTAGACACTCTGACAAATTTCACATAAATTTATAGGTTTCTATAATCCAGTGGTAACACTAAACATATTATCCGAAAGAAATGAGCTACACATTTAAGTGGTTTACCATAGAGCAAATCACATCTGTTGCACTGCTTAGACTAGTGTGATGTTTTCTTCATAGACTATCAATGAAGTTTTCCCAAACAAATCAGTTATATTCTGGAAAAAATCACTGTATTATTCATTATCTATCACTGTATCAGATACCTCCATTAGTATAGAAACTGCAAAAAGAAGCAACCACAGTCTATCCTAAACTAGAACTAAAACCAGGACTTTCTGTACTCTTATACTGTTACTCATTTATTTAAAAATAGTATCAATTACTTCTTTATTTATGTTGTGCCCCTTTAACTGACCACTCAACCATTTAAGCTATGAATATATACTGTCATCTCTTATTCTGGGATGTCAAGATCTGAATCTCTTTTCACATACATGTTTTGCAAGAAATTTGCATTTATTATGTACACTAATTCTTCATTCACGGAAGTCCAGTGCCAGGGCCCCCAAATCCCCAAGTTTTGCAGGTGGACTCAGACTCTAAACTACACTGTTCTTCCTTTCCTATTCTATCAATTAGTGAAAACATTCAGACTGTTTCTTTTTGTTTTTATCTTCCATTTACCATATGTTGCCATATTACTTGACTTGTCTCCAATAAGGCTTCATAACGTACATACATACATGTTTGTTCTACAACAGCATAAAGCACTGAAAAGCAAACTGGCCTTTCTCCACAAGAAGCACTTATAGTCCATGCAACACGACACATGACAAGTGTGATATACACCAGGTGTACTGAAGGGCAAGCAGGACAGCTGAAATTCATCTTGATCAGCACTGTCAATTAGAATGTGCCAACTCACACTTATTAGCTGAGGTTGTAATTTTTCCTTAGTTTAATCACCAAAAAAGAAAGCAGTACTTCAGACAGCAGAGTAGCAAGTCACAATTACTGTAAGTTAAATGCATATAGCATCACAGAGTAATTATAACATCCCTCTCTCTCACACCTCTTTTTACAAAGAGATACCTTCAGAGAGAGGATGTCAGCAACATGCTTTGTGCAGGCAGGTAGAGAAGGAAGTGTTCACACCCCAGAGCAGTACTCAGTTTATAGACCTCCATCATCTATTTTATTCAGACCACAAGTTTGAGTTTTGGGGATTTTTTTCTACTTCTTTTCAACTGTTCTACCAACATACCTGAAGGTGAAGACAGCAAAAGCAGCTTTAAACTGGCCTTGTATGAAAGTTTCTCATTGTTAACTCACAGTAATTAGAAGATCAGGCCATTTACCAGTTTTTGTATTAAATTTATCATGTTAAATTTATCATATCACACAAAAGGATTCAAAACTTAGTTTTTAGGACCTTCAGCAGTAACATCAGCAGTATGCAGCATTATGTAACTCATCCTCAGCAAAGCCTTGCTTGCTTTCATTTCCAACCTCCAGATATTTAAAACCTGAGACAGCAAAGGATTAGAGAGCAAGGCAACCACAACATGTTTGTGGTATGCAGTTTAGTCCCACTTGCTGCAAGAACACTTGTGCAGTAGTACATCAGAATACAACAGGTGATCACATATGCAAATATAAAGCCATTTTTGTATCTTTTTACCCTAATAAATAATGTACCAAACTTTAGTTCACCTCCTATTTTCCACAAAGANNNATAAAAAGAAAAGAGAAAAAAAGAAGGGGGGGGGGGGGGGGGAAAGGTACACATAGAAGGCAAGGAGAAGGGTTTTTGGTATTAAAGGGCAGTCTATAGAAGATACATGAAAGCTCAAGTATGCCATAATAGTAATAAATAAAATTAATAAAATTTGTTTGTATTTTAAAAAATATTTTTATTAATAAAAAACTACTTTTTTTAAAGGCTGTTTGTAACAAACAGGCTTTGATAGGATTCAAATTAGTCTGACAAAAGCCCAAGCATTCATGAACTCCTGGCTTGACTTCAACAGTTTTTACTTAGCTACAAAATCAAGTTCCAAAGGACAATGCTGCATCACTAAGAATGCAGCATCCAACCCTACTCACAGAGAACTATTCAGCTGAAGGCCCTGGACTGATTTTACAGTCTCCTTGCTACTGAGACTAAATACCTACGACCCACTCTTCAGACATCAAATTCACATGACCACAGCTGATTACAGGGGCAAAAAGAGAAGGCAGGTGCCATTGAGTGAGATAAGATAATAACTTCCAAAGATAATTTTAAGATAATAACTTCCAAAGATAATTGAAAAAAGACTGGTATTCAGGCATCAAACCAAATGTTCATCTGTCCCCTTTTCCACACTCAAAACTACTATCTCTTCAAGGCCCTTGCAGAAAAAATACTGAAGATGCACCTTTGATATAAACCTAACAGTAGCTACTAAGTTTGTTACTTTTGAATAGCTGAAAGACTCTGTAGTACATGTATAATACTGCTTAGTTAGAAGAGCAGACAGTCAAAGAATGCCATACAACAAGCATATACTGGCATTTACATTTAAAGAACAGTAACACACAGTAACAGAAGTCAGAAGACTTCCAGAGAGAAATGTTTTCTACATTTTAAACAGCTATGAGAGTTCATAGTCACTCCTCTAAATAAAGCACTCTGTAGAATTAGATTGAGATTAAACAAAATTCAAAGGTCAAAAAAAGCACATTCTAACTAAACTGAATTAAATTATAGTCTTATTTTGTACCAAAAGGAGTCATTTGAACTGAGTGACAACACAGCAACAATAGGCTCAGATGCTGATTCAAGCCATGATATGACTCCTGCCATGCAGGTAAAACCTGTAACAGCCTTGAACTCCCTTTAATTTGCACCAGCCTATACTGTGCCTTAAGGATTCTGCACCAGGCAGGGACACCAAAAACCTGCCCAGTGCCAGAAATATTAAAAAGCAATATTCTGAAGCCCCCTCTTTTCTTAGGCAATTTTTAGAGCTTTGAATGCAGCCTAGCCTCAGTGTTGCATTCAGTGTATAAAATATTTCTCAATCAATTATTTAAAAGCAAACTCTATTTCCCTTAATCCTAAAAGGAGACACCAAACAGCAATGATATTTTTTTGCTTTCTTCCCTCAAATCTTATCTGTCCTGCACCACCAATATGTTAAACAAATAACACCTTTAAGCTATTTGACAAATATTTAAGACAAACATTCACATAAAGCAAGGCTTATGGCAAAAGAATGGGCAAATTCCACTCAACATAAACTACACAGCAGCAGATCATAAAGATGTTTCTGTATATACTATCAAGAGCACTAAAGTTTGTAATTCTCACATAGAGACCTCAAGAGATTGTTAAAAAGTCTCAAATTACTGATACTGTCATTTACACTACCTTCCATCTTCTTGTTTCATGTTGTCAAATTGCTATAAACTAGTGGCACATAACAAACAAATAAACAAAAAAATCCTAAAACATATAGAAAGGAATGGCAACATTTTCCATGTTACCTAAAAACCAAATTAAAGTAGTTCATTTTCTGAGGGGGTTCATGCTTTCTAACAGTCAGCAGACCACTGTTAACCCTGCTCAGGAGTCTCATTCTAAGGGTCTCCCTCTGGTGCAATTTTAGTTCTCTCAGCAGGATACACAAAGCCACTATAAGCAGATACAATGAGATGAGACATTCCTCTCCAAGTGTTTTGAGTCTTACTCACTCACTACATTCAAGAAAACTGGAATAAAGATAGACAAACAGACAAACTATACTTCTAGAATCACTATAGACTAAATTTTTGAAGAGTTAGTCATGACTTAAACCAACAGTTTTGAGAAGATAATTTTTTCTGATCATTTAGTTGCAATACTTTCAGGGAACAGGATCTTTAGCAAATAAGTATTTAAAGAACATTTGAAGAGACAAGGCCAAAAGTTACTGGTTAAAACAGATATTTACTACATTCCAAACACTTCATTAATTACCTCAGAGTGCAATTAAGTGATTTCCTGCATTAGCAGAATGAATCAATACCATATTGCTGGTTTCATTCCCCTCCTGTTCTTACTTTCAGTTGTCTGACCCATACCAAGTTTTAGATCTCCCTATGCTCACCATTAGAACATGCTGTGCTTTAGGAATGGTATTCTCAAATTTAGTAGTCCTACAAACTTGTGTGTGGCTGCCTGTCCCCCTCCAACTGGAGGCACAAAGTGTAAAGATCACAAGTTGGGATAGGAGCAATTTACTGGAAACAGCAATGCGATAAGAAAATGAACAATAACAGCAACAATACAGTAACAAAAGGCATAAGAAAAATAAACTACTCACACGGAAAGCCCCTGACAATAAGCAAATACCAGATGGGTCCGTTGCCCATGTTTCTCTCCCCGGACTCCCGTTCCCAGCTCCCAGCAGCGATGTGAGGCGGTGTAGGATAACACCCGGGCGTAGCTATGCCCCCTCCTGACTGCAGCTGAAAATTAATCCCGTCCTGGCCAGAACCAGGACAGCACAACACCTTCGGAATGCAGGCTGGGGTGGGGAAGGGGGTGAGGAAGTCAGGTATTTTTCTCCTAACAATTCCAACATTCCAGACCTCTTTTTTAATCACTATATCCTGGGACATATTTGGCAATGAACAATGTACTGTTGATTAAATACTGTCCTTTGATACTTGGAATAGTTGGCTCAACTTACTTGTTTCATTTAAATCAAAGTAAGGAAGGGCTGGTGGTGTTGGGTTGTCAGTACATTTTACTGTATATCCCAAGTTAAAGAAGATTTTCAAAAATTCATTGGATTAAGAATTCTAGTTCTTCGTAGCTCAAAAAAAAAATTAAATCAAAGTGAAAGTGCATTGAATTTTCCACTTAATACTATATTAAAAAAATAAAATAGCTTGGGAGAAACCCTTAGTGTTTATTAAATTAAAAACATGCTGATCTGGAATTCAGCACTTGGACCAGTCACCTTGATAAATCAGAACCTCATGTAAGCTACCTTAGTTTACTCACAATACACAAAACACATGAAGAGGAAATTACCTCCAGCTGGACTAAATGAGTTCTTAATCAGATTTATGTGTGCCTATAAATAACAGTGTCAAACAGATTCATGAAGATGCTTCAAGAGGTCATTCATTCACTACTCCATACTTGGTGGAAAAATTGTTGAACTATAACTATGTCAATAGCCACCATCATTTTCCTATACTTCTTTACCTACCTTCAGATGTTTTCCAGCGTTTCCACAGATCCTCAATGGTGATATGCTTGTCTTCTCTGTGCAGGTGACTGTGTTTATTTGAGGCATCCTTGTATTGCATATCTTCCCTTAGAAACTAAAGAAAAGGGAAAAACATCATCTTAAATGCCAAAATGACAATTTCTGAAGAGAAACTACACAGAAATTAGGTAAAGTCTCTCCCATCTCTTCCCCATGCAAGCAGCAGAGAATTGATCTGAGTTTTCTACATTAAAGACTCAGAAAGTAAGTTAAACACTCTTACAAGATTTGCTTTTTACAATTATTAAATCCTAGAAAAACTGATGATGCAGTTGCTAGTATAGTGAGTTTAACATTATTATTATGCCTCAGATTTACAATGACTACAGGAACACACCACACAGTCACACTGTACACTTCTCTATTCTGATGACATTTAACCAACTTCCTCTCCTTGAAAATAAGGCCATGTAAGATTTGAAAGTGTGCCAGTCATTTTTGGATGTGCAATGCCTGAATCCTGCCGTACCAGTTAAATGCAACTGCCTGAGGGATGAGAGTAAGCTGTTTACTAAGTAGTATTAAAGTCTTTTGATTAGACAACAAAAATTTGACTTCTATTCATTGAATTAAAAAGCAGAAGTCATCTGAGGGCCAATTTTCTGCTTGCTAATCATTCCTCAGTGGTTACACTCCAAGCACAGAAGCATTACATAAAGCTGCTTCATTTTCAGTAATTAATAGGAAGCTTTTTAGCAAACATTATAAAAAGAAAGATCATGCAATCATGACATACAGAGTGAGTGGTGAGGCACTGGCACAGGTTGTGCAGAGAAGCTGTAAATGCCCTATCCCTGGCAGCATTCAAGGCCAGGTTGGATTGGGCTCTGAGCAATCTGATCTAGTGCAAGATGTCCCTGCCTACAATAGGGAAGTTGGAACCAAATGATCTGTAAGGTCTCTTCCAACCCAAACCATTCCATGTTTCTATGATACAATTTTATGATGGCACTATTCCACAAGTTGCTACAAACAGTTCTCCAAATACATACACAAGAAAAGCCACGGAACTGTAAAGTTCATTCTATTTTTTTATTTCTTAAAGGCCTAGAGAAGTTGGAATACTGGCTGGCAAATGACTGCCCGTTAATAGTGGAAACCTTTCATATGTATCAGTCCCTGAAAGCATTGCATGAACAGTCTTGGTGGGTGAAGACTTAGTATTAGTATCAGAAAATTAGTATCTGGTACTAACAGTACCAGAAACTAAGTGATCTTCCACAGTAAATAGTTTGCTTTCTTCAGTTCGTGAAGGATAAAACTGCTCAAACAAAACCAGCTACAGATAGTCATGACAGCTAAGACAAAAACCAGCCTTTTATATGGCTGATCATATGTCATCACCACTTCAAGAGAGGTGAGGAAGAAAGCCAAGCTAGTGATGGACTGCAGAAGAACTCAATTCTTAAAATTCAGGCCAGGTAATAATTTAAGTGCAGAGCATCCCGCAAAGGTTCCATTTACAACAAAGACTCCATTTCTAACAAATCTAGAGATTATACCATTCAGAAACTGCAGGAGATACTGAAAAGCAGCCAACATTAAACAATAATATTAACTCTTAATAAAAAGAAACAGTGTACAATAGCAGAAATACACAAGCAAAAGCTAACACCTACAAATTCTCCCTAACTAAAATATTTTTACTAGAATGTGAGGGAATCTCAAACTATGAATGGATTCAAGTTTCTCCCCTAACTGACGGACTTGGGACAAAATACTAGTTGCCCTCCTTAAACAAACCACAGAGCCATAGTATTGAATCACTGATTGGATGTAAATCCTCTCGTATTTATTACTTCAAAACTTTTTCTGGTTGTCAGACTTCAGCTTTGTGAAGCCTTTTGATTCCTAGAAGAGCTCCATTTAGCTATTCTGCAAACTGCAAACAAACTGCATAAGCATTTTTAACTCCTCTTCCCCATGTGTACAAGAATGGCATAAATTGAGATATATAAATTTATATATGCACACACATGCATATACATGAGAAATATATGAGAAACTTATGAAATATATGAGAACTGAAAATAGCAGCCTGTTGGGACAAAGGCAATTACAGAACTTCTGAAAAACCATGGATCAGCAACAGTAGAAAGGTTTAATAGGCACAGGACTTTATGCTGTAACTGTACGCAAATGTAAAAATATCTGTTGCATATTCCATCATCCAAGTGGGAACTCTGAATACTTCCCATATTGGAAATGCTACCATGAAGCTGGCAAATTCTACAATTGTCGTGCAACAAAGATGGATTGTCTTGTTCGTTCCCGGTCCATGTTTACTAAAGGCTAAACTGAAGAGCAGGAACCAAACAATAAGAAAACAAACAAAATAATTTTCTTACCCACTAATTTCCCTAAACCTTTCCAGATTATAGTACAGTCTTACAGATGGAAGAGCAGGAAAGAACTGATGTTTTCCCACCATACCTTTTCCCTCCAGACCGCAAGTATTTGCTGTCAACTGACATCTCTGGAATATCTTTCAGTAACTTGCAAAAAACATACTAAAAATACAGCAAAAACATGTATTATATGTCCCTCTCTGTAAAGATTATCTCTTTTCACATGGAGGTTAAGGCAAACACGAACGCTCACTCTTCAGCTTTCTTGTGACTGATGATTCACTGTCCTTGGAGACTCCAAATGTCAGGCATGGACATTTTTTTTCAAAACAAGTGTTGTAGGGTGATCAAGTTGCTGAAGAGGGACAGAATATATTGTATATACAGGTTTGGGCCAATTTTGAGTCTTCTCAGCTAAAACTCAGATCATTTTTATTTGTACAAACTTGCTACCTTTACTGATAGTTGTCAGTAAAGGCTGTAAAATATTGAAAGATGAGAACTTTTGTTCAGTTGCAGGTGCTGTCAAGGACTATGAATAATACTACTCACATTGTTAGAAGTAAAGAAGAGAAAGAAAATGCTAACCAAAAGCTCCAAGCTGTCACACCTGCCCCCATCCTAACGCGACGAGGCCCTACAGGAACGCATCCCGAGTTACCCCGGGAGCAGCGCGGGCTCCTCTGCGGCTCCTCCTGCAGTTCCGCCGCGCGGCCCGCAGAGGGCGCCGCCCGCAGCCGCACGGGAAGCACGGACGCGAGCCCAGCCCGGGATTCGGCAGCAGAAGGAAGGGCTGAGCACCTGGCTCACACCGAGACACCGACTAGGCGTGTGACTCCGTCCCGCTTTTAAAAGGGAGTGTCAACACACAGGCTGGAAAGCAGCTTGCAGTTAGTAACCAGTACAGTTACTGCTCAGGGGCAGAGCATCTATGAGAACTTCTTCCAAGGGAAAAGCCCCTCTTTTGTTCTGTCCCATCCGTACTGCTCCCACAGCCTGAGAAAATAACCAGGATGACTTCCCCAAAGAGGTTCTCTGACACCACGAGGTCACAACACTAAAGTTACAGTGCACGTATCTGGAAAAAGGCCATCGTGTTTCAAAAAGTAATTTCATTCACTAATGAAGAGGCATATAACAGCATTAAATACCTTTCTTTCGTATAAAAGATCTTTGTTTCAAAAGTGGCCTAATATGGAAGTGCTTCTCTAAGAAAAAGAACTGGGACCTAAATTGAAGAAAGACAAAAGCAGAACCACTCTAGTTAAAAAGAGGATTTTTCTGCTCCTTGTCATGGCAGCTAATCTTTCCTCTGTTGCCCTGGTCATTAAGTGTACAAAGAAAAGGTTAGAAAAATAACTCTAAATAGGGAGGTTAAAAGAATAAGCTCTAAGAAAAACATATCTAAGTATTATCTTAGCCAACATAATTACTCAGGACAGATAAGTCCTTTTAAGACTACAAAGTTGAAACCAAGAAAGCAGAAGATAAGTTACCTAAAAACTCTGTAGGAAACAAAAATAATCATTTGTCAAAGCAGTTACTTCAAAACAAGTACAGAATTTAAAAAACACGACACCTAGACTTGAAACTAGAGTTTTGATCACTGAAGTACTATGACAGCTGCAGCTCTACACAGACTAACATCCCAAAGTCCAAGGTTCAGCAGTGTAATAACTCCAAAAGAAACTTCCTCCGGCTTGGAGGTGACAGGACCTGTGGAGTCCTGGAGAAGTCCCAGGATGAGGTACATAACCACCTTCCTTCCTCTTCAGAAAGCCTTCAGGACCTTAACTTTCACCAAAGTCCAGTCAACTAATAACCAAAGACTAACCTGAAGCAAGATGGAAAAGTGAAAAGGGAAAAGGGAAAAGAAGTTAAAATATTGAGGGGGAAAAAAAAGAACGAAAGAAAAAGTTAAAATATCGACGCTGCACGACACGCTTGCAGGGCAAACAAGCAATTGCATACTTTTGAGAATGCCACCGGAAAAGTAAAATTAACCACACTCACTAACAGCAGCAGGAACCACTCTCATGCTGTTTATATTTTGTTCTGGGTGAAGGCACAAGTTTATGATTTTCAGTTCCATCAACTTAAAATAGATCCTCTAACTGACAAGTTTACTTCAAGAGCAATTAGTAACATCTCCTAGCCAGGTATTACTCTCTCCCTTGAGCATCTATTCCTCAAACTGTGTTATTTCCTTTGGGTTTATTCCTTCAAAGGGAAAACCTGCAAAAGTTATAACTTCAGCCTTTTAGTACATTTCCTCACATCTATTTGTTACAAGATTTGTTGCAGCTATTGCAATGTCACACGTACTGACTAAATCATGATGGCAGATGTGCTTTTAAAAGGCAACATACTACGATTCAGGTATGACTTGCTACCCTACAGAAATGGCTTCTAAAGATCCTATAAAGTAAAATAAGAAAACATATTTGATAATAATAATTAATAATAAAACATGACCAGAACAACGTAGGACACAGCCAGGAAAGTGTTATCAAGTATATCTTAAATACACATTTTATCGAAAAAGTTACTGCAGCTCAAAACAAAACTGTAGCTATCTACTGCAAAGTAAACTCTGCAATCTCTGCAAAGCCAAGACAGAATTTCCAAGGGATCACTTCATTGTAGCAGGACTAAATAAAGAGGTGTAGACAGCTACACATTAGCTTAAGTACCCCAATGAGGCAAGGCGTGAGGTAGGTCTAGTCCAAACCACGTTGGAACAGGTTTCTATGCAACTGTACCCAGGATAACACGTGCTGCCTCTCTATAGGGCTTCTTTGCACAGGCACAGCTGTGAACTAACATCATCAATGTTTTCACACAAGACCTGGCTCCTTATCCTGCTCTGCAAACACAAATTGTCTAGACACGTTCAGAGCTGCTTACAAAACTTCTGGAGACTACAAAACACACTCTGCCTGGGGACAAATACATTAGCAGTTGAATGAAAAAAATTAATTCAAAAAAAGACCACAACAAATTAAGGAATTCAAAGTAAGCCAATAGCTTTGAAGGAAGGGTTTGCTGCACTGGTTAGGAAGCTCAAAATCCTTGTTTGAAAGATCAGTTTGTAACAGAATGTCTTGCACAGTGCAATGTACAACACACTCAGGAGCCATCCCAGTGTCATGAAAAAACAGTTGTTAGGTCTTCAGTTTCTGAACCACTGCAGCACTTATTTTTCCACATGCAGAATTTCGTCTAAACAGCTGACACCAAAATATTAAGTTGTTTACAGAAATATGAACTCCAGTTTAAGGACTTTTATTACATAAATGACAATGACAAAACCAAAATACTAAGGGAACTTGAAAGGACGTTTAACATCTTGCTGAGAGTGTATTTCCAGAGAACAAAATGAAGCTTATCCCTGTCAAACTTACTACAGCTAAAGTGTTATGATAGTATTATCATTCCAGACCATGCTAGCTACTTTTCCTGCTTTAATCACTGTGTAGAAGAGAACCATCTTCCCTGGTTTAGGCCACAAAAGTTAGATTCTATTTGATTCTTCCCTCTAGACAACATTTTTAAGTCAGTCACTTCAGCATATCATCTCTGAGGTTCCAACTTCTTTGACCATCCTGCTAAAAGCTATTCTCTGATGCTTTCAATGCTGCAGTCTCTTCTTCTCCTTAGTGTACCTTTTTGTCTTTTTTTAATTTTTTTGGGGGGGAGAAGGGCATGGGGTGGGGTGTTGGTGGTTTTCTATGGGGTTTGTTCACTTTGCAGTTTTTCTATGAAGGGATAATTCCAGTTACCTCCTTAAAAAACTCAAGGAAAATATAAAGTGATCTATGCAGAGAGACCATGCAAAACTGAACATTTGTGCCTTTAGCTTGGTGAGACATGAGAGACACAGTAAGACATTAATACTCCAAAAACATCAACTTATTCTAATACTGCAGAGAGATTCCTTGAGGAAATTACTTTATGTAGGACCTGCTTAGGGAAGTTCTCCGGGAACAGGAAAAACCTATGTAAACAGTGAACATATGATAAGTCTGTTTTATTGCTTGTGTCTCATCATTGGAACAAAACACGCTCCCATGGTGCAACAGATGCTTCCTGAGGCAGATATCCTCCCACAACATGACTAAAACCTCAGTAATACCATGTTCTCCCTTTCAGTTACCCATTTACAGCCTACCTCTTGAAACCAGCTTAAACAATTGCAATCCTTGACATCTAATAATATCAGCAGCTACGTCTGATAGGAAAATTGATGTTAGCCTGCCCTCAGAATAAGCATGGAGGGCTTTTTTCCTTCCTTTTTCCTTTTTTCTGCTGTACCATACCAAATAATAAGGAAAAAGTAACTACTCCATGCTCAGCCTAGAGCCCCTCTAACTTCCTTAGAACACATCAACAAAATCCCTCATGTTTTGCTGACTATTAAATCCCATGCTAAAAATTTAGATCAGGTTTCCTCACATCAACTTTATCAAAGTAAAAAACAAGTTTCTTTCCAGTCTGTACAAAGTATGTCCAAAGGTCTTCCAGTATCAGACAATTTTTGAGGAAACAAGAAATATCTTTGTTCAAACTTTCTAATATCCTAGAAAAATTCCTTCTTTACAGAATGGTTTTATGCGGGCCTTCATCTTACAGAGGAAAAACAAGCTACAACTAAAACAGGGCATGAAAACATTAGGAAAAAAACTGGATGCAGATGAAATGTCTGGAATAATTGTTGTGAGTTAACTGGATTAGCAAATTATAATAGTTAAAATAAATAGTTCAACATCTTTTGCTCTTTTTACCTTCCTGTCTCAAAATAACTTATTTACAAGAACTTCCTTCCTTGGTGTAAATATACCCTTGCAACACTGTTATAGTGCTGGTAAAACAGCAGAAAGTTATTCTACTTTGTCACATTCTTCCTGCCAAGTAAAAAGCTAATGAACATCTAATCCACATACTCAGTATGCTGCTCTTCAGGAGCCTTGCAAGTAAAAACCATGCAGCATAAAACACAAAATCCATTCCCTGCTGTTAAGTAAAATCCCTGTATTTCATGTAAGCTTTACTTCTAATAAAGTGGGTTTTTTAATTATCAGTCCTCATTCTTCATCAGAATAAGCAGCATTACCCACTGTGACAGAACAAAAAAAAAACTGGTTCTGAAATATAACTAGGACATATTTAGTACATATTCAGACCCGCTGTAATCAGGTAACTATGTAACTATGTTGTGTAAATGTAGATCTTTTAGGATAATGGTAAAGATTTAGTAAAACACTACAAAAAAACCAGAAATTTCAATTATACTGCATTTCTCACTAATTTCAGGTTTGCATTTATTGTGTTAGAAGAAAGCACACTATGCAAATACATATTCATCAGTGATTTGCATGGAAATTATATGTAGAAAAGTGCTACTTTGCAGGGAGTAGGTTATTAAATATTTCTTCAATAATTAAAAATGAACTAGCAGAAACAAGGGCTACAATTAAGTAATCTTATTTTATGCACAATGTGGAGTTTGAACATATAGTTTCACCCATCTCTAATGACCCCAGCTGAACAGCACAGCTCATCAACTATTATAATTTCAGCCATTTAAACAGGTCTTTAACATAGCTTCTGTTGCTTTCTCTGGAACAAGAAGAAACTTAAGGTCAGGTATGAAGATGGTCCACTGGAAACCAGGGCAAATCTTTAGAATACTAATAAAATGTTTCCAATGTATAAATGTTTCAGTATTTTCTTTTTAACTTCCTCAACTTCGGTGTATAAAAATGCAGTACAAGGCAAGAGAAACAATCAAAGGACTGGGAAGTTCCTCAGGAATCTCACACTCCATCACTAATGTTTCGTTTGCAGACAGAACTGTGCCTGTCCCAAACATTCTGCAATAACGGAGGCAGACTATATGCATTATTTTTGAAAAGTCATGGCAGTCAGGTGAAGTCCCTGGTGATCAGGAAAAAGGAAACACCACTCCTATTGAAAAAGAGAAGAAACGCAGACCCGAGAAAATAAAGACCATTGAGCCTCACACCTCTGTGTTTTGGAAGATCATGGAGCAAATCCTCATGGACGCAATATTATGGCACATACAACGAAGTGATCTGAGACAATCCAGCTTGGCTTTACTAAGGGCAAACAGTGTCTGACTGATCTGGTGGCCTTCTATGATGGGGTAACTGCAGTAGGAGATGAGGGCAGACCAAACAAATGTCATCTACCTAGACCACTGAAAGGCCTTTGACACAGTGGCACATAATATCCTTATCCCCAGATTGGAGAGAGGTGGATTAGAAGGATGGATCATTTAATGGATAAGGAATTGCCTGAATGGACATAGCTGTCAATCATTCTATGTCCATGTGGAGGCCAGTGATGAGTGGTGCCCTTCAGGGCTCTCTCTTAAGACAAGGGCTCTTTGATACCTTCATCAACACAGACAATGAGATCAAGTGCATTCTCAGCAAGTTTGCAGGTGACATGAAACTGAACAGCACAGTTGAACTAAAAGAAGGAAGAGATGTCATCCAGAGGGATCTGGACAAACCTAAGTGGGCCCATGAAAACCTTATGAAGTCCAAGGGAACTTGGACTTGGAACTTGGGAACCAAGTCCAGTGTTGCATCTGCATTGGAGCAATCCAAGACATGAGCACAGACCAGGAGAAGTCATTTAGAGCAGCCCTACCAAGAAGGACTTGGGGGTGCTGGTGGATGAAAAGCTGAACATGAGCCAACAGTGTGCACTCACAGGCCAGAAAGTCAGCTGCACCCTGGGCTACATTCAAAGAGGAGTGGCCAGCAGGTCAAGGGAGGTGATTCTGCCCCTCTGCTCTTGTAAGATCCCACCTGGAGTGCTGCCTCCAGCTCCTCAGCACAAGAAAGACATTGACCTGTTGGAACAAGTTCAGACAACCAAGATGATCAGAGCACTGGGGCACTTATCTTAAGACAGGCTGAGAGAGCTGGGCTGTTCCAAGGTTCCAAGAAGGTTCCAAGAAGACCTGATTGCAACCTTCAGTACATATAGGAGGGGTTTAAAATCGAGGGAGAGCAACTTTTTACACAGGCAGATAGCAACAGAACAAGGGAGAACGGTTTTAAACCAAAACAGGAGAGATTTTGACTACATGTTCGGAACAAATTCTTTACTCAGAGGGTAGAGAGGCTCTGGAACAAGCTGCACAGAGACATTGTGGATGACCCAACCCCTCGAAGAGTTCAGGGTCAGGTTGGATGGAGCCTGTTGATGCTGTTTGCACACAGGCACACAGAAAAGTAAGTAGCATCACGTTAAATTTGACAATGATAATAATAACTCATTCAGGGAGAACAATCTTCCCCTAGATGTCATAAAACAGGGCTAGATTCTTCTCCCATTCATCTACAGTGAGAATGAGTGTCAGAACTATATGACAATACCCTCATTTTTAGGGGACATCTTCACTCCCCTTGGTTGTGAAGCGTGTGCCTGACAACAGCCAGAAAGCAAAATAAGCCATTACAATGAAACTACATAGACATTTCCATTTCTGCCCAGTAATTCTGAGAATCCCAATGGTAAACTTGAGTAAATGCAAGGACAAGTCCTTTGCCAGGACCACCAAGAGCCTACCTACCAAACTCATTCAAGTACAGTCACAAAAAACTCCCTTAGGTTATAGGATTTAATTTACCATTATTAAGCACTATGTTCTTAATAATTGCCTGTAAAATTTAAACCAAACCAGAAATCTTTCTTCTAGACTGCTCTCTGTAACAGGTATTGTTTTACACCATGAAGTGCCTGCAACAGATCTAAGGTAATTAGGATAGCCCAGTGATGCCTTAACCAAGAAAATTTTCAGTGAAGAAACCGTAACACCAAGCAACGGATCACATCACTGTCTTACTGCAAGCTATACCTTCCACATTGTCCACCTCTTACACCAACCACAAAAGTAGCACCTTCTATACATAGTCATACAAAACTTTCCTTTAGGCTACAACAATGGGCAGTAATATCCCATTTCAGACAAATACAGAAATTGGACTTTCGTTCCATATCTGTCTGAGGAAAGGGCTGAATTAAGAACAGCAACAACTACTCAAGTGCTGAAAGATAAAGAGCAGCTATACAAAATAAAAGGATAAAAAAGACTTAATGTATGCACAAGTTAAGTTTTTTTACTCCTACCTCATCACTTTCATCTACTTCGATACCACCATCTTTGTCATCATCCATTTGCTTATGGATCATGCGGAGAGCTTCCAGGCTGAATCGGTCCTCCTCCGTAAAGCACGGTGGGCTGAGCAAACTGCAGGGATCTAAAGTCAGGAGGACAAAAAAAAAACAAAACAACACAACAGAAGTGTTACTTTCTTTCACTTCAGAATATGAATCTCCCAAGCAAAAGAAAGTTTAAAATTCTGTATTGTGTACATGTACTTCACTGCACATAAACACCAGGTCACATATCAAATGTAACCGTAAAATAGTAATTGCACAAAAAAAGTGAAAGGCTTGTGTGCAAATCAACTCTTTTTTTATTCAGGAAGGAGTCCCAACAAATAGGCTGGAATAGTTTTGACTCTTCAATTTATTTCTTCCATCCCAGTAACTTATTATCTCCATTTTTTCTTTTATCATCCACCTTTAGTTTATGTCAGTGCAGTGGTAAATAAAGCTACCACATTTCCCAACCTTCTTTCTGAAAGTCTGAACAAAACAAAGAACAGTGGAGGAAAAGAAAGTGAATTGTCATATCATACAGTCATAGTTTCATAAGTAGATAACAAAGGGATGGTAATCACATTGCAGATCAAATTCTAAATAGGTAGTACTACTGAACACAAAATACTCAAGGATTGCAAGAGCAGAAAGCATACTGCAAAGAAAATTCAGCAGATAGTAGTTCACTATGCATTAGTCCTGTACGCTCTGATCACAAACTGCAAGCACTGTAGAGCAGGATTCCAAGTCAAAAATAGAACACTTGCATTTGCATTCATTACTGAAAGCTCATGATTTGTGCGCATCTGATGGCTCAGCCTGCACATCAAATTGCTAAATCTGTGTTCTTCCCTTCTACAAAGTACATGCCAAATGCTGCAAAATTCTACAATGCATGATGATCAACCATCACCACAGTGGCCTCAAGCAGACCTTGGCATTAACTAACAGCAGCTATTACATTAATTCTGATGTACTGAACACCAGCAAAGAACAGAAGGTGAAGAAGGATACAAAAATCATTTTTGCAAAGTTGAACTTTAATAAGGTAGCAAATTCCCACTGTAATAGCCATTATAAAAATGCACTGACTAGTTCCATAAACTGTTACACTACACTTAAATCACATCAATGCAAATAAAAATTGAGAGAGCATGAGTAATTTTTGCTTCTTCTAATCTATCAAAGAATTAAACTTACATGTTGCTATAGAATTTATTAAAAGACTCACAGATAAGTAAAGAAAGCACATCTAGAAAAAGAGAGGAATCAAATGTTTTCAGCGAAAAATAAATTCTTTAGTTTACAATTTCATACCAGGATTAGCATGATTCTGCTTTTTGGTCTAATACAAATTTTAAAGTCATTAAAAATCAAAATAAAGAAGTGCATAAGGTTACAAAGCAGGAAGTGCAAAGATAACAACCATGACATAGGTGGAATCTCAGACACATAATTAACAGGACTGATTTCTACAGCTAGACACGAGTCAATGCATTCCTACTTCATACTTCAGTTTTATTATACAGGAGTTAATGGAAATCTCTTATCTGTTCTCATGCATCAATTAAAAAACAAACAAACAAACAAAAGAAAGGCAGCAGAAAAAACCTGAGCACTTCACTGACACGGTCCAAGAACTGAGATGTGTTGCTTCTAGAACTACTTCATGAGTAGTATTCAAAGACAGATTTATATATGTTTATGAAATTATTAAATATTAATTTAAAAATAATTATTATTATTAACTAAATATTAAACCAGACCAATCACAAACAATATAATCTTCATCTTTGGAATGTAACTGATATTTTATGAAGGGGGGGTTAATTAAAAAAAATCTATTTTATTTGTCCATTTTTTGTTTATTACAAAAGGTTTAATTTGCACAATACTCAGCCTTCAGATTTTTGCCTTGCAATGAAAAAATTACTATCATTGGAGGGGTTAAAGGACCTATCCCTGCAATAACAGGGTGCTTCATGTAGAAAGGTTTGCCTTGCAATAACAATGAATCATCTCAAAGTTCTAATAATTAAATTCCCATGGCCATTAACAAAAAATATCATTTTACTAAAATACAATCATATCAGAAGAACAATCTTTGCATTACAAGTTATGATCTATATTGTATCTTAAGTTAGAATAAAGTACAGTTATCAAAACATAAACAGATCCCTCAAACACACCCAACTTCTTTAATTTGTACTTAATTCTATTCTAACATGGAATTAAATTTCAGATACATGTGTTCACAGTTTGCAAGCACCCACTCAAATGTTTTTTTCATTTTGTTCAGCTGAAAGCCCAGTTTTTCAAATCAAAAAGATTTTCTCAGAGTACATTTTCTCACAACCATGGCTGATAGGCCCCTTAATCAGGGTACTTATCTGAAATATGCCTTTTTAGGATATTTAAGCATGAAGGCACTTTAAAGAGCTATGGTTTTTCTTGAGAGAAGTAAACAGGCTGCTTGTGCTTCAAATGTCCCATACGCTGGCTCCAAGAACACTTGATCTCTCTCTTAAGAGCCGATAGAGTGCCAATTGCTCTTTTTGGGACTGAGAAACAGAGTAGGACCACACGTCAACTGTAATAAAAATTAACCCACTCTAAAGAGAATCCAGATTTATTTTCAAGTTTTTTTTTTTTATCTGATAAAACTAAACATTTAGACTGACAACACTGGTCATCCCCTTCCCCAGAGAACAATCTCAAAACAAACTACAAAGCCACAACCTAAAGAATAAGTGAAAAGCATTTCACAAGCATACCTGTGGAGCCCTACCAAATCCAAAAAACAGCTGATGGAAACTTAATCATCTTCAGTTCTGCAGAATATTCTATCATGCAATAGTTTGAATCAATTGCATGGCAAAAACAATTCAAATTTATATTAGATGGAGTTAGCATGGAGATACTAGATGGTCAGTTAACTGGATGTCTGGGAAGTTTTTGAAGACAAAAGCCAAGAGAAAAAGTCTTAAGACACAGCAAACACCACAAATATAGCCCTGAAGCCCCACAACAAATCATAAGACTAGTTGATAATTTTTCACTTTGAATCAACACTATTGAAGATGTTCTGGGATTCCAAACCTTCTCTTGTACTTTAAGGAGAAGCCTAATTTAATGTCTAGACCGATTTCTCCATCCTAGTCTGGTGCATTGTCATAAATACACTTAGTCCAAAATCATCACCACAGGAAAGAACAGAGACGATAAATTCACTCAGCGAGTGAATCAACAGAATTTGGAATTTGAGCTTTCCTTTCGTGAAAAGCACAGAAGAAATAGCAAAGGAAACAAAAGAGACAAGGTGGGCAAGAGGCATAAAAACACAGCTGATACCACTCCAGGCACAAGTTATTTTATATTTCAATTTTTCATGTTCCTCAGAAGCAAGGAAGTTTCAGAAATACTGGTGATAATAAGGAAGGAATTTGTTCCTAAACTACTAAATGTCAGACTCGTGGCTCAGAAAACTTGGCAGAGGATTTTGAAACAAACCTTCCTCCCACCTTGAGGCAGTAAGTGCCTCCCATCTCCAAGGCAAGGGGTGAAGTCCTTACCGGCGCACAGGAGACTCCCAAGGAGGACAGTCTGATAATGAAGCAAGCAGTTATCCAACCCAAGATAAAGAAAACTTTACAGGTAAAGGGAAAATAATACTTCACATCCTTTCACCCCACCCCTCCTTCTCCCCCACTTTAATCTTCTTCAGTGAGACTAAAATAAGGTGAGACTACAAAAAGAATTTCAGCTTGAAATTCCCCTCAACTTTAAATTCACAGCTTTTTATTCCATTTCCTAAAGACAATAGAAGTTAAACTCAAAATGTGACATTGTCAACACAAGCTAGTAAGGAAAATTAATTACCCCCTTATCTTCAAGCACTCATCTCAGCAAAGCCCCTGAAATTTATTTCGGAATACACCATCAGAAGAGGTTCCATAGCAAAAAGGCATATACACCTCATAGCCTCCCATCCATCTTGCATTTGCTTTTCCCCAAATAGCTGCATATGTTACAGACCTCACAATAAAAAGGACTGACAGACCAACAAACGTGGATAAGCCTGCAGTTCTTTCACACACCTCCTTTTGCATACAGACACTGGAGCACAAGAGCTATATGGCTGTGCCCAGCCTGGCCGAACGACTCCAATCAGGTGTTCACAGCTCCACTCTGGAACTTTTCAATATCTGAAAGAGCCTTTTTAAGAATACAAGGACACACAGAAGCTTCATGATTTTTCACAGGTACCTGGAATCAGGTATACACTTCCAAATCTAAAACTTAAATGCCTTTAAATTTTCCCATTAGTTCACTGAGAGCAACGTAGCAGCTGGGAGTTATTTCAAGAGACTGACTACCACATATTTTTGTTCTGTGAGGATGTTCAGCATTCACCAAGAAAGAAAAGCATGTTTTTTAGAATAACATACAGCAGTCCTATGGAAATCTGCAGGGTTTCCATGTCTGTCATTTACTGATGAATTCAGAAGTGTACCATGTTGTGCTAGGTTTATGATTCCTCATTCCTAAAAAGCCATATGGGATAAAGGGAAGCCTCACAGAAAAGGCAAGCACTATAAAGCATCAGCTTCCCAAGTACGTACTCTCATCTTAAAATAACTATACTTCAGTATGCCATGACGACAAATGTGGATTTCTATGCATTTTCCAGACACAAAGGAGGTGTCCACAATATGTTCAACCCCCTGCCAAATGAATATTCACTTAACTGGGATTCTTACTTCCTTATGTTTCTGTTTTACATGTACGTTAATATATTGCAGTTTCTTAATCAATTCAGCGACAGCTTTCAAGGCAAAAAACCTTCATGAGAACAATTTTTGAAGTCCTGAGTACAAATTGGAGTGTCAGATGCAACAGGAATTAATGAAAATACTGAAAAGCAAGTGTTTTTAAGAATTTTACCTAATGTTCAAAACAAATTTATTCACAGTAAAGGCAAACATGTTTTTTATGTTAAATCCTTACATAAGGTGTCACTAATCTTCTTCAAATGCTTGAGACAGTCTCAGAGTGAGCTTCTTATAATCTTTCAATTAAAAGCTCCAAAAGCAAATCACTCCTACTCTCAATAATTAAACTCCTCCATATGGCAAGTAGGCTTGAGCAGCATCTAACAGTTAACTTGACAAAGTAATTTGTGACATTATTTTTCACTCTAATTATTTAAATAAAAGTTCATCATTGCAGCACATCTTTCCACTAAAAACATTAGGGGAAAAAAAAAAAAAAAAAAAAACAGATAAAATTTTGACAAAAAGTACAGAATACTTTCTCTTCTAACCACAACAGTGATGTTACTTAAATAAGCTTCCTGAAGAGGAAAATGCAATACTAATGACAGCAGGGCAAGGGGAAGGGGTGCAACAGGAAAGGAAATTTGGAACTTTGTTGTCCCCAAAGATTTTGAAAATGTTTCACATTAGGCTTTTCCATTGCTCTGTATGAGAAATTCAGGTGACTTCTATAAACTCATGCAATAACAGTAATTAAATTCATAGGTGAAACTCCTGACTGCTAAGTCTGGTATCTGGAGCACTTGTTTCTGAATACACGTGTCATGTTTAATGACTGGTAACACTGCAGTTTAACAGAAAAAAAGCAATCAACAAAAGCCCCAAACTATTTGCCGATACGCTGCAAGAAAACTGCCATTATTCTTCTAAAATCCACTATACACCTTCAGTAAAAAAGTGACGTTTCAAACAGCCTTAAAATAAATCCTTACAGCTTCAACATGTAACAAGCGATTTTCACATGAGAGAGTCAAAACTGATTTTGTCAGTACTGAAAGGTGCCCATTTATTCTGCTATTTCAGTATCTTTTCATATATACAGATCAACTAGAGTCTTTCCCCCGCATAGAAACTTGATGCAAGCAAGGCTTTGATTTTTTTCTTAAATCATCACTAGCTCATCTCTGCTTTCTCCACACCCACAAAAAAGCTGTCTAATTCTGAACTTCATTCTCTATATACTAGGGAAAAAAACGAATATCAGTGAGATCAGTTTATTTAAAGTAGAAATTCAGTCAAATAATGTTATTAACAAAATCAAGTGTTAAGGCAGGTTTATTAAAGCTCTTCTAATCTTTCCAAGGTAAAAGCTTTAAAAGAAGCAGCAGGCATTTAATTTTCTGATCCCTTGCTAAGACATCAAAACATCACACACTATCTCAGAAGAATATTTAAGAACTTCATACCCAGATAAAAAGGAACTCAAAGGAAAATATATGACAGGAATTCCCTAGAGAATCAGATTTGATGGCAAATTAATTTTGCTTTAATATAACTGCATTAAAAGCAACTATTCCAAATCAGCAATGCTTGTTTAAAAAGGGGGTTGAATATGTTAATCATAACAAGGATCATTCTGTCAAGATGAAAATATCAGTATAAATACTTCATTTAGACTGATAGGAAATTAATTATTAAAATTACAATGCTGCTCTGTCTGACTAAATAAAAATCAAGAAGATGAGTTCATGGCTTTTCCATCTCCTTCCCACACCCTCCCTGAGCAATTACACAGTTTGAAGGGAAGAGGAAGTTCGACAATTATTGTATACAATGGGCAAAGCAGACTGATTTAGAAGAGGAGCTCCTGCCAACCCTAACAAAGCAGGACTAGAGGAAACTGGGAGATACATCTTACGCAAGCCCCTAAAATCTTGTTTTTTCCTCCTTCTAACCTTACTTGTACTTCTATGATACCTATTATAACAACCTACAAACATATATGGATGGATATTCAGGGTAAAAAAAGATGCCAAATGTCTGATACTTACTCTCAGCAACAGAAAAGTCTCTTTCACTTTACTTATATTTATTAGCAAAAGACCACGAAAGGAAATACTTAAAGTAGTTTAAATCTAATTTTTCATGATTTGGTAGTAAAGACTGTTTAATGCATCTTCAGAAATGTATGCTGTACTCTGCACATTATAGTGATTATCAACACTATAAAACTATAATAGTTCCAAGAAAAAAAAATTACAGACTTTTAAATATGACCTGAATTCACCTGGAATAAACACATCCTTCACTCAAACAAAATTTAAAAGGACAGTCTTATTTTCTGTATGTGTTTAGAAGAAACGTGTTTAGAGAAAAAGCATTTAGTGAATTTTGAGTTCGTTTGTCAATAGAACATTCATTAATCTGATGAAAAAAGTTACAGATTTGTATTCATACGTACTTGGTGCCAAGGCATAACACACCTAAGCATATATAACAACACACTTCTAAGCTTTTGGTGTATTTTAGGTCTGATTGGTTCTTTACTGCTCTTCTAACAACCTTCTCTCTTTTTGAAGAGCAGGGAGCTGGAAAAGATGCAGTATATCCCTGATTATATACTTTAATCTGCCCAAGAATTTGTCAGCTCTTAAGAAAGAGCAGCAGCACAGTATTTAAGCCACTTCCTCAATTTGGTCAGGAAATGAGAAATGTGATATATACAGGTGACCTTCAAATGTCTATAACATGCCCATGTGATTTCAAAAGCAAACATGCTGGTAACCATTTTCTTACTAAAACCTCATTTTCTTGCTTGGAATTTCATCCTTCTTAACATATTAACCTGGAAGCCTGATCTCCAGATGCCTAGTGAAAGCCTATAATCAATACTGAGTGTACTAATTCCTATTCTAGTATGGCTCATGAGCTAGAAGGAGCATGAACCACTAAATTCCTTTTTGGAAGACAGTGTCTGCAAAATATAACAACCATGATAATATGACTGATATTAAAATTTCACAGATTTTTTTCATACTGAAAAGGCAGTTCACAACTTCCAAGACTGAAAAAGGGGAAGGTAGGGAACCACTGGAGAAAAGAATTTCAGCACCTTATTTTTTTTAAAGTTTAATAAAAGGCATAGAAAGTTTTATAGATATGGGCTTGAAATTTAAAAAACAACTGATTCTTTCAGGCAAATAAACTGAAATTTTCTAAAATTAGAGGAGTTTAGAAGCCAAATTAATTATTTTAATATAAAATTATATATATATGCATACATGTTTAAACTTAAAGTTTTAATCACGTCAGTGTTTCCTCTGATATATTTGTTTTCACATGTGATTCATAATCATATCCCATATCCATGAATCAGGCATGTAAGCATGACATTGCTGGCATTACTGAATTACTTCACTCTTCTACACCATCTGATCTAGTGCGCATATTATTAACTGTTCCAACCAAGGAATCAAATTTAATCCTCTGTGAGCACCATCTGTAGCATCATCAGTTCCCTCACAGTTCCTGTAACAACATGTTGTCAAGATGTATTTATACTTTAAGAGATCATATCAGAATTATAGAACTGAAATCTATATTAAAAAGATATAATATAGTACTTACTATAAAGGAAGATTAAAATAAAGCAGCAGGGCACTTTTTTTTAATATATAATCTGTTAGGATTCTAGCATTTGAGTATTCAATTTGCCAGCCTATGTTTATACTTTCAGAAACACAAAGGCACTGAATGCATAGATTCACTTTATTTAATAACACCATAATGAAACACTTCCTTTAAGCCTCATTCAACATACCAGTAATTTTAAGTATGTATGAATATCAATTTTTTCAAATAGTCCTATTACCTTTTGTGAAAATTTAGTAGTACAGATTGTTGGCTAGTTAAGGACTATCCTACTTCCAGAAGCTTACGTGAACTGCTCTGCTGTTAGCACTCCAACTCCAGATTGCATAACTGGCAGTTTTGCTCCTACTAATATGCTGCTAAATATTTTTCTCATGATGAATTTCACCAAGTGATAAACCAGGCTGACAAATCTACTTATGGTGTCTCAGTTCACCTTGGCTTATTTGATGGAAATTAGATTTAAAGAGCCTTTTAAAAACCCCAATCTTATAAAGAAGAAAAAAAGATGAAATAATTAAATAGTCATGCATCTCGGGAGATACCATATCATCACTATGCTCTTGCTCAAACTTAGCCCAGATAGTAAGATGTACAATTATCAGAATGTTAGAATAAATCAGAGCTGCGCATATTTTAGATACATCTTGGCTGATACCGTTCTGGCAAATGTATTTCTGGGCCTGTAAAAACAGTGGCAAATGATGTACTTTTCCATTCACTATGTATTTCATAGCTGTTAAAGTGGTGAATAAAATAGAAGGCAGTCTTTACACAATGAGTACACACTGAGCATATAGTCTGTTCAAAAGCCATGCAGTGGAATCACTCAGAGTAGAAAAAGAGGAAACTCAGTAATTAAATGAGAACTCCAAAACCTAGAATAAGTTCTATCATGTTAGACTTAGCTCAGACTGATTGTTTAACAAGAAGTCCATGCTACAAACACATGGCTCTTACTATCAAAATGAGTTAGATGTAATTTATAAAAGTTTAAAGTAGTACTATTCCACCTCTAGACAAACCTCAAGTCGCTGCATACAGAAGAAGACAATAAGGGAAACTCTACATTTGCTTGAACAGCACTCCCTGTACAAATACTACTCGTACGGCTTCAAACCCTGTCAGCTGCTCCCCAACAGCATGGGCATATTTGGGATGCAAGGAAGAGCCAAGTCAATAATTCCACATATGCTCTAAGGCAGAATAAGCCAAAGACTAATGCTAAAAGGATTTCTAATTGTTCATGCCCCTGCTGTTCATTTCTGTCCCTGTACTATCTCCTTCCTGCTACCAACACAAGCACATTTGTACAATCCCCCTGCTGCAGGAAGGATCAGGAAACTGATTCTGTCTGAATTTGTTCTCTATGCACCTGCACAAACACTTTTCACAGCAAAGGTGCAGAGGAGGAGGAGGAAACCCAGGCAGGAGCAGAGAGCTGCCCTGCACAGCCCCAGTGCTGCTGCTCAGGCCTGGTACTGACACACCCCATGCCACAACTGCATCCAGCCAGCAGCACAGCTGGGGACCAACGCACTGAAAAATGGAATGGAACAACATCTACACTACTGGAGTGGAAAACTCCACCTCATTTTTTAGATCCTGGCTTTCACTACTAGGAGGTACACCACAAGTACAAGGATGTGTCCTAGACAACTTGTTGCAATTAATAACTATCAAGTGTTTTTCCAAGTTTTTTTCGAGTGTATTTTGTAGCCTTACAAAACCTAAAACAGACCTTTGCAACACTATAGCAGGAGATGAAGTAATAGAAAACTCAAAAAAAACCTCTCCACAACACCTCCCTGAAGGGTTTCAAACACCACTGCCAGTAAGCTAACAATTTGTCCTTTCTCCAAGGCCCTCCCCAAGAGCCTAGAGAAGTCACATCTCCAGGCATAGCCCACTCAGGCAGCAGTCAGTCCACATCATAAACAGCAGGCCTTGACAGACACCACATCTCTGCAAACACACACCAGCAAGTCAAGGTGTCTGCTGAGTGCACGTCTGCCCCAAACACTGCTCTAATCTTTGTTGTGCCTTCATTTAAGCTCCAGTTTTTTTGACCCTTTTCCAAAACCTTGGCGCCAGAACATGCATTAAGAACTAAATACACAAGGCTATAAAAAAAGCAGCATAACAGAATCTGTCCCAAAGCTGACACTTGGGATAGAAACTATGACACTTGGCTACACAAAGGCAAATGAGTTTGTGTTTGGGACTGTTTTGCTCCCTTGAGGGGCTTTTAAAAATTTTTATTATTGGCAGACAAGATGACAGCTTTCTGAAGAGAAGAAACAGACAGACATACTTAAAGAGAGCTCAAAGGAAAGAGCAAGAAAGTATAAAGATCTTTTATAATTTAAGACTGTGACAATTGAAGTTATAACCAATTGCAAAAGAATATTGATATACAATCCTTAAAGGTAACAAATGGCATTAGGTGATACATAATCTGCTCTTCAGTCCTTATTTAAACCCCACTGTATGTTCCTGACACACAGGGAAAAGTCAAGAAGAAATGAAGGGCAGTGTGCTTTTTCCAGATGATGACAATTTTACTTCTGAGATTCATTACACGTACTTTATGACATTTATACGTATTATTTATTTAAACATAAAATTTTAGTGTATAGTTTTGTAACATAAGAATTCAAACACTAACACTGATTTGTGTCTATCACATTTGAAAATACTAATGCATGAAAAATAATATTCATGGGGGTTTTTTAACTCTCCTAGACACGTACTGCAAACAGAGCTGTGTCTCTTGCACTGCATTACTGAAGGTGCTATTTGCTCCCCCCACCAGACAGCAGCAGGAAAACAGGCACTGAGTCAAACTGCAACAGACAAGTGTTTCCACTACATTACCTCCTCTTAATGTATCAAGTATCAACATATACAGGCAGTCCATCATTTTCAATATCAAAAAGGAAACAACTTCCTAAAGTTAAAAAAGCCATTTGCCCTTCATTAAACATAAACAAAAATAAACCAGAACCATGAAAGATTAATTCTACTTCAATACATTCAATTAGACTCCATTTTCAAAAACTACAGGAAGTTAATTTCACAAGAAATGTGATTCTGCTTCTCACAGAAATATACTACAAATACAACATATAGAAAAAAACCACTTTTAATAAATCAGAATTGTTTTCAAATATGTTGGGGTTTCTGTCGTTTTGTTAGGCATCCTGTTGCTGGGCTATGGCCTTCATAGGCAATAAAACAGATCTGAAGTTCTTCATTCACAACTCTGAGAAACACATTTGGTAATACTATTCTGCCTTCTAATTTCACTTTGGTGTAATCAAATACAAGGAACATACACAAGGCTTTATCTCGGAGCCTTGTTCTCATGCCCTAAATGCAATATCCGACAAAGCCGACACCCAAAAAACAACTATTCCATGTCAGCCACATCTATCAATCAGCACAAATGTTTTAATATTTTCTATATCAATACAGTGACTTGTAGGTTATAGATCTTTGCTTTAAAACCTCTTCTGTCTGTAACAATTTTAAAGCAGTTTTTATGCTGAGTCGTCTGCTGGGGGCAGGCAGACAGTGTTTTTCTATTCTGTATTTCTGAAAAATACTGAGCACAATCAACATACAGCTGATACCAGAAAATGGGGAGCACATTTATGCCTTACTGCCCATAACAAAATGCTACATTTTCTATTTGCTCTACTGAACAACAAAGGAAATTGTTTTCTCCCTTCATTAACTTAATTTCTTTACTGAAATTTTAATTAACACATATAAGGTAACACTTGGAAGTTTCCAGTTACTATGAAAACAGAGAAACAAAAAATCCTCTTCTGACATTTAATACGTTTGCTGAAGTTCTCTTCATGCAAGTGAAATTTTACTACCAATGCCAAACTAAAGCCAGATAACATTGCCTCTAATATATTTTTAAAGTTACTCAGCTAACACTATCAAAAAAAAAAAGAATCAAAATTTTTCAAACTAGGATAATATGCTCAGAAAAATTTCACTCCTATTCAAAAATTCTCTCTAGAGAAAACACACTGGAGACAGATCAAAGAACAGCAGTATTTGCATATGTGACAAAGATGAGGCTATCATGAAAAGAGAACCCAGCTTTGAAAACCATGGCTTTAATAGTTTACTTCAAAGTGGTATCATTGTAAATGGAAAGCTTAGTATGCTCACCATATTGTAAGCAGATGCAGGTTTTCTCACTTCCTTTACCTATGATAACATTACATACAGCCTACACCAGACTATCCTACTGACCCACTTCCCTAGTAGCTCAGTAACAATCAATTAAGTTCTCAATTTGTCCTTCCTTCCTTCTTTAAAATTTGAATTTTGTATTCTTAAGATTTGTTCAAAGGAGAAGGCACCAAGGCATTAAAGGAAGTCTTCCATCCAGGAATGCCAGAAATTCAATTCGAAATCTTCCTTTTAAGTAAGTCTATAAATTTACTTCTCTTCAGCATTTGGGAGCTGGCCAAATTATGTGTTCTTGCAATGGTGACATTCTTGCCCAAAGCACAAGCTTGACATTCAGTGGTCCCTTTCAATCAGCATCTATCATCTCTTTGCAAAGGCAGATCCCACAATAATAACTGTATCATCATAATTTCCTCTCCTACCCCCTGATACTGAGGGCTCCAATTCACAAATACAAATAAAAATGTCATCCGTATCTACGAAATCTTGTATCCTTACCCTATTTTCTTAGAATGCTCCTACACTCTGTTGTAAAGAAGCTGCTGACACACCACATTTACATCCCAAAGCAAAAGTAAATTATAACAGAAGAAGAAACAAGGTAAGGTTGAAGAACGCCTTGGAAAATCCTGATCAAATCCCAAATAGGATTATCTGTGGCCAAGTTCTACTTCCTTTCAACATGTATCTCGTGTCAATATTTATATGCATTCATTCATGCATATAAATAAACTTCTAAGCAATGCCTTGGCAAAAGCTGTATGTTTTTACCACCACATCTAGAACCAATACATCGTATATAATGAAGAGAGACGAGTTTCAGTGGAACTTAAGGCATGCGAAGAGAACAGGGCGTCAAGAATTGGTATGCCTGTAGAAGGCCAGAGCTTGAAAACAGGGCAATAACCATCCAGAAGAAAGAATTAATCTCAACAAGAACAGGCACGTTCATTCAAGAATGAGGATTGCTGTAAAGCTACACTATGTTGTATAAAATTGCTTTGCATCTTGCAGTTCTCAAAGAACTATTTTTTACACAAGGAGACATTTTGTATGCACAACCTTATAAAGGCAAAAAACTAAAAATCTACCTGCATGGCTATGTCTAGTCCCAAATAAATGATAACCCACACTTTTAAGTGAGATCTATTACAAAAGTCTACACATTTGTCCCATAGCTAGAGCAAAGAAACCCTCTGACACTGCTAGTTTCCTAAAGTTCCAGTAAAACTCCACATTGTTTTGGTAAGAAGCCTCACCTTTGCTTTCAGTGATTTAATAATTGAGACATCTGAGATTCTCCGAGGACTAATACATTTTAAAAAGTTTTATACAGCTTTATGGCATTTACCAAGTTTTAAAACATTTTGAGAAGAATTAGCAATTTTCACGTGCAGAAGGAGAATGGAAGAAAAGACAGGTTTTTTTCAAAATGCTTTCACAAGTCAAAAAAGTAATTAATGAAAAAGTGTTACATAACTTACTGCACTACAACTGCAGTAGTGATCAAAAATAAGATTCAAGAGCTTAGCTTAGCCATTTAGCTAAGTTGCAGTCAAAAGCAGGGGGAAGGGAAAGTGAAGAGTATGGAAATAGTAGAAAAAGAGATAAAACAGCAAACCATCAATTTCACTGATCTATTTAAGAGCACTGTAACAAAAGCAACTTACAAAAAACATTCAGTGTATTGCAAAAATTATTTGCAACTCTAGATAACCTTCGACTTCATCCATATTTTGACTGGAAAGCTGTAGAAATTATTCCATATATGAAATGCACTAATGAAGAGAAGCAACCAAATCAGATATATTGAAGTGACATTAACATGAAGAATTAATGCAACCAACAACCTGAAAAACCCAAATATATCCCAATAGAGTTCAGTTCTTAAACTCAAAGAAGTTCTACCTTAATATGAAAAACACTGGGCTCAGAGCTCATTTGTTTGTAGCTACCCACAGCAACACCTTACAGAAGGTGCAAACCCGGAAGCAAATTCAGGACTTACACAGAAGGCTGAAAATAATTCCAACCTTTTCTGAACAGCATCAGCTGTTCCATGGAACAGCACATTGAACTTGGGCATTGCCTAAAGGTAGGCTTTAATGCAATCAATCAATCAAAACCTCGTCTCTCACTCTTGCCAGGAGTTGCTCACCTAGTAAGCAGAGTAAAACTATTAACATTTTTAAGTAACAGCACTTAATCAGTCTCAGGCAACAAACTAACAGAGAGAAATCAATGCAGCAAACATCGCTTAAGTTTACTAAATGTACTGGCGTAAACAATTGCAAGTTTCATTGGGCTTTTAAATCTACAGATTTTGAGAATACAGAAGTCAGCAGATAACATAAATTATGGTAATAAAATTTAATCTCTGCAGTAACAGCTTCTTTGTTCTTTCTTTTTTCCCCAAGGAGTGTAATTATTTCAACAGAAAAACACAAACTTACTTACACTTGGGATACAACATGTAAGTTACAACAAACAAACACTTTTGTTCTTTAAATTCCCTTGTTTGATACAAGACCACAGGGTTAATGATTTACTGATCCCTTACAAAGGTTTGTGTGTTGTAGTAATACCTGATTAATAGAATTCCTTTAGCTTGGCAATTCAAATAAATGTTACATGACTATTAAAAGCCAAAGACAGAATTGCAAGAGCACTAGACTGAGGCAAAAATTAAGTATATACTATTCCAAGTACAGATAAACAAAAATTTACAGAAATTGCCAAACAAGTGAAAACACAAAAAACCCACAACTTTAATAAAAGGAAAGTTGAGAGACAATTACAATTTTTCAAATTGCAATAAAATTTTGCAAATACATGCAGAGACAACAAAAAAAATCTACTAAAAGTGCAATCTATGATGCTACTAAAGCAGTGCCTTTAAACGAATCATTCATTTTGCCATCACTTTGGTGTGCCTTTCCAGACCAAACAAGAATAAGCAATTCCACAAATGCAGACCAATGAGATGACAAACAAAGTCACTAGCTCCAGAACATGAATTTTCACAGCTTTTTACTCTAAAAGCTAGTATTCCTTTTATTCTAAAAACAAGTAACAACTATTTCCTGCCTACTCTCTAGTATATGCAACTTCATATAGAGTTTAAAAAGAAAAAAATCTCCTTTAATAAACACAAGCACATGCTTTTCTTACCTGAAAGTGCTTTCTACCTACAAGCCTATTTGAAATGGCTCCAAAAAAGAGAGAGCAAGAGGGTAAGGATT
This sequence comes from Irena cyanogastra, assembly GCA_013397155.1. NCBI lineage: Eukaryota > Metazoa > Chordata > Aves > Passeriformes > Irenidae > Irena > Irena cyanogastra. The sequence goes on from VWZV01016552.1 coordinate 430,872, forward strand.
TTCATAAAAGGAGATAATATTTTATATGCTTCAACATCCATTTTCACTTTTCAAATTAGATCATCATTTGTCAGAATTGCATACTTCCATATATGCACAAAAAAAAGTACATACGTGAGCACAAATAAGCGTGTACGTAATTGCTAAATAAAAGATACTTGAGGAAACAGGACACAAGCAACTAAAGAAAATTAAAATGAAGACAAGTAGGATTTTAGCCCCATTTTTCACACAGACATCTTGATACAAATGGGATTTGAAGATTTACATTTTCTCACAGGATTTAATTTTTATTCCCATATGTATTGCTACATAATAAGCCACATCAATATATGCCAAGTTCATATAACAATACCTGAGCACAGACCCATTGACCTTCACATGAAAAACACCTGCAGTAGCCCAGTAAAACCCGGAAGAGAGGAAGAGTTTTTGAGAATAGTTTTCTACCTTGTTGAAAATAAGCCAGATGGCAACTTAGAACAAACCTGGGCAACAGTTTTATGTTACATTTTTCGTTCAAAAAATGCCAGTTAGAATTGTTCAATGATCCCTATTATCTTGATCCAAACCTAAGAGTGTCACCTGGTGCTGCTCTGCCTGCACACCGTACATGAGTCTGATTAATCTGTTTCTGCAGTGTAGCAAATTACCCACCTACATGAAGATGTGGCTGACAGAAGCCACACCTCAGAGAGGCTTCAAGCAGAAACAAGGAAATCAGGTCAAACACAGAGCCATGTCTGCTGCGTGTCTTCCTGTCACCTCTGAGCTCCAAACTAACTTGAAAACCTCTCTCTCCTCACAAGCATCGTCCCGACTCCCATCAAAGCTCCAGCCACCCCCAGGGCCCTTGCACAAGCACGAAACAGGAGAACAAACTGCAGCACAAGCCCAGCACAAGGTGAAGCTGCAGCCTTTGGTGCGCCATTAACTAATCAGGAAGATAACAGAAAGATGATTTCATAAGTCAGTTTGGAGTTTTTCTGTATTGGTGCAGATATTTAACTCAGCTTGCACTTGCCTCAGGCAGGACTTGCAAAGTGAACATAATCACCAGCCTGTGGTTTTGCACACCCAGTTCACAGCCAGGAAAATACTTTCCCTTCTGTTAGGGGACAAGAGAAAGACAAGAAATGTGTCGAAACTAAAGGAAATAATATCTCCATAATTACATATTCAATTGGAGATACAGTAACTCACTGGAATCTAAGCAACATTACCAAAGAAGGTTTGTGCTTAAATATGCATAATACATAAATAAAATGTTTGTTCTTAATAGGAGTTACCCCCAAAAATGTGATACCATTCATCATTTGATATGTAAAATGTTTTAGCAGAAATCAGGAAAATTTTGCCTTGTTTGGATCCATAGGAATGCTTGATCACACGGAGCCAACAGATTCCTGACACAATGTCCTCCAATTGTTTGCTGTTTAACATAACACATTTACCAAATATGGGAAAATTACCCCTCCCCATAATGGGCCTTTTTTAACTCAGCCTACCCAAGCTTCAAGGAAGCTTTCTCTTCCCTTATCAATATAATAAATATTGCATAAATACGTTCTAAGAGAAAAACAGCAGCATTCAATTCTGTGTGAATGTTGACTTTGTTTCTTGAAGGTAAGCTAGTATTTTACCTGTAGATAAATTCATCAGCCAATAGATCATACAAAATCCTTTTCATAAGCTGTTGTACTCTATAGAAGAGACAGTACAACATGTAAAACCAAACAAAAGACAATTTTCAGAGACAGGATACAAATGCATCAGAGAAAGATTGAACACAATGTATGGAGCACTTCTTTTGTACTCAGAAGCTTATAACCAGTTTATGACTTCCTTTTTCCCTGCTGGAGAGCTACAAGTTCAGTTGCAGAAATGACACTGAGCATAACAATCTTCTTCCTTCCTACTGAATTTTGCTGTTGGCAAAGGAAAACATGTTAGCAGCAAACACCATGACAACTTGCAGAGAAATTCAAGTCTGAGCTGCAGAGGGAGAGGTGGAGGGGAAGAGGAAGAACAGCTGACCATTGCTGACTGGCACACTAAGTCGCCTGAGGTAATTAAACATATTGGAATGTTTTTGAGAACTTCTTACCAGAAAGATTGCTAATTGGTGCTAACTCCATTAAATTATTTGCTTAATAAGCAGCTATTAAAAGTTGCTAAACAGAGAAAAGCAGAGGTAATTACACCTTCCTTGCTTGAGTACTGCATACTGCTCTGCTCATCTCTAAACAGAAGGAGCATAATTTCAAAGAAAGGGGAAGTCTTCATAAGGAAAAAAAAAAGCATAGGACAGAAAACAAAGTGAAGGAAAAAAAAAAAGGATACAACAGATAACAAAGTGAAGAAAAACAAACAAAAAGCATACAATAGAAAATAAAGCAGTTATTCTCCAATTGATAGTATTTTGAAAAGCTACTAGCTAAAAAAAAAATACAAACTAGATACAAATTGTCTTTACATAAATGCCTTAATACACAGTTACAATAGTGAGTTCTATTGACCACCATGTCCAAGACACCAATTTTTTTCCAAGTGAGATCTACATGATGAAACATAAAGCCATGTTTATATTGGGTAAGATAAAAATCAAGCAGTCTGGAACACATCTTCACAGTTCAGGACACGAGGATATTAGAAGAATTATATCAAATTGCTGTGCACTAGACTTCTTTCAATACCCTTTCTCGAGCCCCAGGCAGATAGTTACTTCAACATATTAGACAAGCTATTTATTTTCTGAATTTGTAAGGTAATGATTAGGCTGTTAAACAAGATCTTAACCAGTTACTTATGGACCAGTGCAGGGGGGAAAGCACACAATAAAATGCCTAAAATCCTATTTGTAAATAGCATCAGTTTTTGTCTGACAGAGCAGACTCTGGGAAAAAAAACAACTCCCTAAAGAGCCTCCCTGGATTTCTACATTACACCAGCATGGATAATAAACACAGCTTTTTGCTTACAAAAGCAGACACCAATGTTTTAGTTAGAGTTTATCCCACAGGAATTGTCTCCTCTCTCCTATCAGGAAGTGAAATTTCAGGAATATGTTTCTGAATAACAGAAACAGTGATGACAATGACAGACGCTCAGCAGAAATGCAAGTAAGTTAATTCTTTCATGAAAGCAGTAAAAACTGTGCCCAAGACCACTTTGTTCTGAATACAGTATTTTGATAGTCTGTGAAGATCTACAGTTACATCCAAAATTTGATTCCATTAACTAATTTCTTTAAAATGGGTTAAGAGAAGAATATGATACATCCATCCTTCTTGTCTGTTATCCAAGTCTTTGGAAGAAAATAAATAATTGTAAGTAAGATTAAATAATGTACAGCCAAGTGAAAAACCTTTAGGGTTTCTTGTGGCATTATTTTCAGTACTACTGCTTTTTGGACAATCTGTTCTCATGCGTACACGAAAACAAATTCTGCTAAACCAAGTTTTTTAAAAAAGTAAACCTACTCTAAACACAAGGGTGCTTTGTCAGTGAATTAGCTAAGAACTTCCAGGCATGTAACAAAAGTATGCAAGAATATGCCATGAGTGGAATAAAAAATACACAATGTACCTGTCAGGCACCCTCAGAGTGGAAAATTTCAAAATCACCATATTTCTCCTATAAAAATAAACAACATAATTAAAGATGTTTCTTAATTTAGCATTTCTGTTTTGCTTTATAATTGTTTCTTCTACAGTTCTAAAATTTATACAGCTAGAAAGTATTATTTGCTCACATGAACAAATACACCGAAAGAATGGGAGACAGGGAATAATCCAAAGCAACATTTCACAGCTTCCTGACTTGTTTACTGCTGGGAACTGTGTATGCACCCCTTTAACCCTACACAAAACAAATCTGTCACCTCTATGTCTTTAGGATAGTATGCCATTAATAGCTAGGGATGTTTTTTCCTAAACAAATGCAAAAATTACTCAAAAATTTTTTACAATGGAACTGCATGGACAATGTTTGCCACCCTCCCTTGACAGAGCTTTTCCCAACCCATGCCTTATTCCACTGGCAGCTTTCACTGAGTTGCTCTGTCCCTGTTCAGTCAGTCTCCATCTTCTGTGGAACATTCACTAGGCCACACTGGCACCCTCTCCTTAGTTACTCTCTTCTTTCTACAATCTGGTTGGGCAGCAGTGACAGCTGGCTGGGACACCACATCCTGCAGCAAGCAGGTGCATGGAGAGAATGGAAGAGTTAAAACTTCTACATAGCTTTTGCTGAAGGTTGACTATGCTACTCTAAATTATGGAATATTTCATATCCATGGAACATTCAGTTATTTACTAGCATCACTACACATAAGCAAGGTCCCAGTTCAGAGATATTAACACTGTCGCACTGCATAAAACAATCTTTTTGCATATATTCAGTCATACAGGCATTCAATAATTGGGTAGAAATCACAAAAAGTTAAAATCAGACAGTAATACAGCCTTAACTAATCTAAATGGCTGTACATCATATTTATTAAGAACAGATTTCTCAAGTACACACCCTCACACCATTTACCCGCTATCTGAACTGAACTACTTTATAAACAACATAAAAGGAAAATTTGCACACAAATCTACTTCTGGATTTTTTTTAACCCATTGCTTAGCAAGCTCCACTGGACATTCAACTGAGGAAAAACCACAAGTGAAGGTAATGTTAGATAGGCATCCAAAGCCAGAGTTTTCCCCAAACAAAAACAAAAAGCCATATATTTTAAAAATTACATGACAAAGTAAGCAATTCTATACTAGAAAAATCACTACTTCTAAAATACTTAGTTATGAAAAGATTTGCATATAAAGAAAGATTTCTAGAAGCCCTAATTACATGACACACATTTGCTATGCTCAGAATTACAGTGCAGAACTTAAGAATAAATGTTCATCTATTACAACTTGCATTGATCAGAGATAATAGGCAAGAGTTCCTGCAGATTCCAACGTTAGTCCAAAAAAGCGAACAGCCACTCAGGAGAATCCTGCCAGCTATTCCCAACAATTTCTAAAAGATCCTCAAACACAGGACTGCAGCTTCCTAATAAGCTGCAAATTATGTTACCAAAAATTCTTGAAGATTCTGGGTTTTCTCTGCCTCTCTGATATCTTTCAAAGACAAGTCTGTGCCATCAGAAAAAAAGGCACTGCCCACAACTCTCATCCTTCTGACTGCAAAAAAAAATATGAACAGTAATAAAGCACTCAGAGCAACTCCAGGGCTACGGTAGCTTCAAAGGCAGAGTAGGCAGCCCAGCATTCTGCCTGTGACTAAACCAATCACAGCTGCATAATACTGAACAATTGTGGGCGAGCATATCATAATTTCTAATTTAGCACAACATTCTGCTATGAAGTACAAAGTGTAACTTTAAGCTCCCTGATGCAATTAATGCAGAGGTGGAATTGTTCTTTTTTCCATAGCTCTGCTTCAGTCTTATCTACTAAGAGTTTTCAGAACCACGTTGGCTGATGGCAGTCTACTCTTTACTTCTGACACTCTTTATGAACATAGGCAGAAGGGTCTAAAACCAGCTGTGCATCTTACATGCTCCCCCAAAAAAGATCTAGTAAAGCAGTGAAATTCTTTCTGGAGTCTACGTGGCATTTTCAGCTATGCACCCTTGCACCCAGCATTTTACAAGACCTACGTAATTCCTGCATCAAAAGTTTAGCATTAGAGAAATGCAGTCTTTACCTTTTCAGTATTCTTGTTCCATTCTTAGCTTGGAGCAAAAAATAACTGGTAAATCAAATGAGTTAAGAAGGCCTGTTAAGGCTGCTTGAGGTACACAATCAGAACATATAAAATATGTATTTGTTAGGGTGAAGAAGGCAAGGCAAGACACATGCAACAAATAAGACATTTTGAAAAGAAATTACCAAATACATTAGGAAACATTACATCCTAAAAAATTCCGTTATACTGCAACTCAGATGAAGTTCGTAAAACTGTTCAAAAGCTGAAGTGAATTCAAGCATTGATCTTCTCTAGTAAGTAAACCATCTACTAGGAAGTCTCAAACCTCCTGAAAGTAATAAATTATTGCTAACAAGGCTATCAAAGATGAGGAGAAGGAGTTAACACCACTTCCCTTTCCCTGAGTAACATATTAACTATAGCTTCCCAGGTAGTATTACTGATTGGCTGAAACCTTATCCTGCAACATTTTCAAACTAAATAACAGAGAAAACAAAACTTAAGTGCACTTTGTAAGCATTGCAAACATAAATATCAAATTAATTATTCATTCTGTAGCAATCAAAAAACTTAAAGACTTTTGAAAAAATGGCAAAAATTCCTGACTCAAAAAACACTTAAGCTTACATATAAACATATACCCTTAAACAGAATAAAGCACTGCTTTTAGAGCAGTTCTCATATAAAGCCAGGAGAGCAATATTTCTTCTCCTGTATCTGAACTGTCTATCTCCCCACTCAACAGGAATCTGACACAGTGAGCAGACTTAGTGCCACGGTCCATATGTCCAAACAGCATTTCCTATCTCACGACAAAACAATTTTAGTCTATTATAGAAGGAGCCCAGATGTCAGTAACACCACGGGTATGCGGTTCAACACCTCTGGGCCCTACAAACTCAACAATGTTAAACAACAAATTAAAATAACATGACTAGGTGAAGCAGGAAACTGCATAGTAAATGCTACACAAATATGCTTTTCCAACCACATCTTGAAGTTTGCATGGTATGAAACACCAGCTCCCAAACGATGCTGCATTCTCAAAGTCCAGGATAACAACAATAGCCTTGGCATGAGCAACAGCCATTCAGAAAAGCCAAGAAGGAAGCAGGCTCACTGCTGGATATTTCCAGTGTGAGAAGCAACACCTGCTACTGGTCTGGCTGCTTTCCTGTACCCTGTACCCCAACAGTATCTGCTGCAAATGCTTCACCCAGCACTGCAAAAACACAGCTTTCTGCCTGCTCTGCCAAATGCAAATCATCATTTCCCTATTGCCTCTGAAAGGAACAACAACCAAGAGAGAAATGGAGGACGCCCGAAAGCCATCCTCTGAATGGTGACACATTAACAAAAATAAAATATCATTTCTGACAGAAGTATTTAACCCAAATTCAGATATTTAAGTATATCCATTGTCTTTAAAATCTTCTAGGTTAGGAATGAAATATTGAAGTTGCTTTCATACAATTAAACCTCATATCCCCTTCAATTGCTAACAGAAAAGTACAATCTGTAAAACCAAGGGATTTTGCCTATTTCACAAACAAACTAGCTCCATCTTGTACTTTGAAGTACTCTCTGTTTAACAGCAGTTTGACAGGCCAAAGAAGTAGCAAGCTTCAAAATATCCAAGACTATCAGCTGAGGCTACTTCATAAAATAGGTGAACATGTCAAAGACAAGGGTTCCTTATTCCTGCAATTACAGGCTACTAAAAACTCTTGGGCAAGATGCACAGGATAAGAACAGCATTTACCTTGCCCTAGCACTGCAATTCATTGAGAACTTCATTATTGGCGTTGGCACCTGAACTCACACCAGCACGAACATCATCATTCACCCTTTACTATGTCTCTAATTCACACCTAGTTCACATACTAACACTAAGTAAAGACTCAGGAACTATCTACTAGGTATCGAACAACCCTGGGGTTAAGCAGAATACTTCAGGGAAATTCCTTATATGCTTTAGCTCCACACAATACAGACTGTTCTGTAGCCAGGTGCTGAGGTCAAATTCACTACCTCGCCAAACAAAAGGAGCTTTGAAATACCCAAGCAGTAGTATAATGGCAGCCTCTGATCCTAGGACATAAGATGTCGTTTTCCATGGTGGTTTACCATTGATTTTTCCAATTCTCTTCTGTGTGCAGAAAGCAACAAAGAATTTCATATTTAAGTCAGTCTTTGTCAAAATTCTAAATGCAAAACCTGCCAAAGTCTGTCTTGATAGTTAAATACATGCTCCTTTCCAGCTTCTAACCAGCCTCTGACTACATTCCCAATTAACATAGGAGAATTAAGCTTGTCCTTTATGATCATTCAAACTGTAGCACAGACCTGGAAAAGCAAACACAATTTTCACTCCTTTAAACATCATATTTCCCTTAATTTTTATGTATAACAAGTCCTTGATACCAGCAGAGTGTTTTATTTCCACTTTCGTTTTAATTGTGTACACCAACAAAATGTTGAAGAAGGCAAACTGAACTAGACACATTTATGAAACATTTCTACAGTCAGTTTCCAGAGCAGAACACAAGACCAGATAGTATCGCTTCAAGTATTCACAATCATATAAGAAGCAGTGAAACAATTCCTCTCATTCCAACAACCTTTATAAAGGGGGGGCAGGGCAGGTGGTGGACTGAACAAAAAAAATACAAGAGGTCACAAAGTCTGAGAAGTTAGTTATGTTCCCTCAGTATCACACAAATAAGAGTGGCCTGGTAGTAACTACAGAGCAAATGTCCATTTTCTGAAACAATTTGCATGAATGATCTTCAAAAATTAGTTGATCAACCTGCAAAATCATCACTGTCACCCGAAACCCAACAGCTGCCTAAAATCTCCACTCACTGTCAGATCTGAAGGTAAAATACCGAAGACAGATAGCAAGCCACAATACCTAGTCTTTAAGAAGTTACACTATTACTGCATTCTGAAAACTCTGTATATTCAGTTGGTATGCTTAGTTCTCTGCCTAAAGCCTTCTCAAACACTTCACAGACCCCAAAAATAGAGTAGCAAACAACAAATGACCAGAATTAAAGAAGCACTTCTTAAAACATTTCTACTAAAGCGTAAAAAACATCTATGCAAATGAATAATCAACTATTACATTCATATTTAAAGAATAAAGACAATAATTGGGGCAACAAGGCAATGACTGTCTTGTTCTTTGGCTTTTTGTAAAGAATGTTAACGCGCTGCTGACAGGCTTTTGGGTACAGAAAACTAAGCATGATAAAAGTAATTTTGCTAACTGCTGGCAGGAAAGAAACTTCAGTGTTAGGAGACTGCAAACCAACAAAATCAACAACAACAGCAAAAAAAAACCAGCAAAATCAACAGACAAATCAACAGCAGAAACACAGTTCAATAAAATCAATTTTAAAAGTGGGTCAATGCCAGCAAAAATTTTGCCAATCCTCAAACTGAAAACACCAAATTAGCTACACCTCCCAAAACCTACCCATATAAATTATGATGCAGCATACTGCAACATTATGACATTCTCCTTTAAATATTTCATCCTTGCTCTTTCTACTTCAGCAATCACTTTAAACATTTGCACAAAAAGAAAAATGAAATGCTAATGGAAATGGCAACTATACTGTCAAATTGTTTTGTCTCCAACAACACAATCATACCTGTAGTTTCACAGAAGATTAGCAAACACATATGAAATAGCCATCCTTACTCAAAGGTGTCCACCCAATTCAATCTTGCCAAGGATTATCTAGCAGCAAATGGTGCAGTACAGAGGGTGATGGTAAAAACAATTTTTCCCCAAAACAACATATTTTTCTTTTACAAAACAGTCCACTGTAATGAGATTTCTATCTCAACTGTACCTGTTCATGCAGACACGTTCTCCCTCCTCACCCTGGAAACTGGGAAGCAGGGCAAAGATATATCTATTTTCAAGCATTCTACTGATTGTAATATTAACGCCTCCAGGTCTCACAGCATGCAAATAAGTACCAGTTTTCTTATAGTTGCCTGCTTTATAATACTCATTATTTCAAAAAAGGCCTACCACACCCTTGGTATCTCCCTCCTAAGACTTGAAACCATCACCATGCCTTTCTATCTCTCCGTCCCTCCACCTTCTTGGCCTTCCTTGCTTCCAGCCCAGTGTTCATTCAACCTTTGCTTACCTAATTTCAGTATATGATTCCAGCAAAAAATGAACCCAACAATCAAATTGATCATCATGAGGAAGAAGACATGCTGAAGGTCTAAATTGCAGCTGCCTTTAACTTCTGAAGAATTACGGCCACAGAGCAGGTCTTTTAACACCAAGTCCTAACTTATCTTACACAAAAATATGTATATAAAAGCACTGGCAAGCTTCATTTAATAATCTTAGCTCAGCTGGTTAGAGCATGGCTCTAGTAACACCAAGGTTCAGTCACACCATGGGTCATTCACTTAGGGGCAGGACTCAATGATCCCTCCAGCTCCCTTCTAACTCAGAATATTGTGTGTTTCTGCATATTTTCTAGTTTTACATATCCTTTCAAGAGACAATGATTAGTATTCTATTTCTCTGTATTCATAATTCATAGTATTTCTTCCTGACCAGCACCCAGGCTTTTTCCAAAGAACAATCCACAATCACTCCCAAAAACCTCAAGTATAACAGCTAATCAGAGATCCATTTAATCAGTTAAATCAACTCTAAGAATACACTTAATGGTACAAAGGCACTCATTAAAGCTCCTTCCTCTTTTCTCTCCCTGCACCACTCTTTTGCATGTCAACACTGCCATTTCATCACTGTCACACACAAGTATCATGAAATACTTTCAGAGACCTGTGCAAGCAACAGCAGCTTAGACTGAGTCCCAGTTCATCACCTCACTACACACCAAACTTCCAGTAATTTCTGATGCTCCATTTGTAACCATCTAGTACTGTGAAGATGCATCCTTTTTCTTTCCAGTAAGACAACATGGTACCTGTGATTGCTCATTGCTGTTTTGTAAGAAAACAGTGATTTCTGAGAGCCTGATCACAGAGCAGGTTGCACACAGAGCTCCCACTCTGCTGGAATAAGGAAGTCCTACCACTCGTCAACATCAAGAGAAATTAGAGCCTTGATTACTGTTCATGGGATACTATAAACAGACATGAGGCAACATAAAACAAGCTTCCGAGTGCTTCGGAGACAAAAGAACAACACATCACAGATGCATCGTTTCTCAGGATGTTTACTTAATAAACAAAACAAACTAGTTTTACTTGGATTCTTTTATAACTGTTTAAAAGTAGTCAATTGGATGCATTTAGAGTTCAGCTAGGTGGGGTTCTTTAGCCTTCAAACATCTACAGCCAAATCAGAATGGGACATGTTCTTATTATCCTGTATTAATAAAATCACATTTCATCAGTTTCACTTAATAGAAGTACATAATTATGCCTGGCAAGCAATTTTAATTTTGAGATAGAAACTCTCTTACAACAAATCAATAGGCAAAAAACAAATTAACTCCCAAAACAAAAGTTTCATTCCAAACCATCCATTTTTCTGCAAGCTAAGTTACTATCATCTACAATAACTAATCTCTTTAAGAAGCCCTACTAAAATGATGGCTCTACTGCTAATCTAAAAGCCTCTCCAAGCGTTATGGATAGCCAAAGTACTTCCTTATCAACTTTGAATGTCATTTTTCAAATTCAGTTGGTAACATCTGGGTAAAACACTGCTTTTTGTAAGCTAAGTCTCCCTTAACCACCCTTCTCAACTGCTATTTACTTGGCATGTGAAGGCTTCCACTAAAATGGTTAATAATCGTTTCCCCCAACACTTTTATTTCCTCACAAGATGCTGTTGTGCAGCTGTGCACTGAACTGAAGCAAAGACCTGACCCAGATGAAAAACCCCAGCTTTCAGCTCAGTCAATTCCCCCAAGCAGACCAACTCCAGACAAGGTAAGTGAGCAGTCAGGACACACAGAATAGGCAGGGAGAGAGAGAAAGCAAGAAGCACAAAGAAGGAGCACCCCTTCCTGCAGAAACAGCCCATTTCAGGGTCAAGTTAAACCAGCCACAAGGTTAACATCCTCCCCAGCTGCAGAGCTACAGCTCCCCAACCCCTGCCTGCAGCACTGTCACTGTAAAACCAGGTATTGGCAGTGGAGCTTCGCAAGAACCAAAACCAAAACATTACTTTACTTTAAATGCCGTCTTGGAATGAAATCCCAGTGAATACATAATACAGATTCATACACTGAAGGCAATGGAATCCTTTTCAGTGGCTCTTATCGGTATTTTAGACTGATATATTACTGGGCTGCTTCCAAAGTAACTAGAATACCTTCTACAGCACAGATAGTTTCAGCAAATATATTTAGAGAACATGAACCAGGTATGAACAAGAGACTGAGGCAGCCAGGTTCCATAAAAATACTGGCAAAGTTAAGATTTTTAAATAAAAATTAAAAATATACTCTGGGAAAAACAGAACTGTTTCTATACATTTCATTTGCAACTAAAATCCACCAGTAGGAAAGGATATAAACATATTTTTTCTTCCTGATACTTAACAACATAAATTTTGGAACTACATGACATCATATAATCTAAATTTCATATTTAGAGAAAGAGTAAAAAGTACTTGGCACTAAAAAAAAGGCAATTTCATTTTCACTTCAAAACAATTTTTAATACTTCAAGCAACGAAAATAACTGAAGCCAGAAGTATTTTCACATAGACATGCAACGTTACAGCAAGAAGTTACCTTGCAACCTTCTATATACAGCAATCTAGAATTAAAACTATGGTAGAAGGAAGACTCCTACTCAGAATAACTACCTTTCATATTTGTTTCAAAATCATCACAGAACACCTGATTTACATATGCTTTTTATTTGTTAACAGTATGGTATTTCTTGTTTCTTGTTCTTCAAATGAAAACGCTATGCAACACTTCAAAATGAGGAAAAACTAATCAAGCTTGTCATTTCCAGACTGCTAGAAAGAAACAACATAAGATTCTTTTTATATGCTTTAGATCCAGGCATAAAAACAGAAGACCCAACTGCTTAATGCATCTAGTGAGGGCAGAAGGGAGGAATGCATTTCAAGTAAAGCCTGTGGCTCAGACAAGAAAAAATTCAGATTGACAAAAGCTATTAGTAAAAGCTTATAATTTCCTAGCAAAGCTCATTGAACATACTTCTACATGAAAACTGAATATATCTAAAAAACAATCACTTATTGAGCTATTCACTTATTTGTCAAAGGCTATCTATATTAAAAAAAAAACAAACAAACCAAAAAAATTTCAGGAGTTATTCTTGACAAATATTCAGGGGAGTCACAAGGAGTTATTTATTATTAAAAATAAAATACCATTTGTGTGAAAATTTCCTTTCTAAATAACATATTTAACTTGCAGGAAACTCTGAATTTAAATAATTCAGTTCATAGAGCCACTAGATGGAACTGAGAAAAACTGTTCCTTTGTAACATTTTCACATGTGTTTAATAATTGCATACAGTTAACCCCTTCCTTTATTCTAAACCGCAAAGAGAGAAAGAGCATTCAGATCACACTTGTACAAAGCTTCTCCTTTTAAGGAGAAAGTACACAGAGCCCAGAAAACCAAAATGTCTTAAGTAAATTTTATTGAAGAAAGCATTGCTAAAATTAATATTCTATCACAAGGTTTGCTTGCTTTTAAACACAGCTTTAAATAGGTTAAGGTAAACTACTGGTTTTAGTAAACTACTCGTCTCAGTTCTAGAACTGAGTATATGACAATTTCTTACAAATGAACATTAACTACAGAAACATAGTACACAGAAAAAGAAAATCAGGTATTAAAATTTTTAGCTGGAGACAGTACCAGAGGGCTGGGCTGCTGACAGTTTTTAAATGATTCATGACACACAAGAAAAGGTAGGAAACAGAAACTGTTGCCTAGAGGAGAAGGATCAAAGCTATCTTTGCATTCCTATAAATTCTGAGCTACTGCAGAAGTTAAGCTTAACACAATCCAAGTAGCCTCAACAACAATTCCAATTTACACAAGTTTCTGTGGTGCTGCTTGTGGTTTGCAATACAAGCTGCAACAACTCAGGGATGGGTTCCCTTCCCATCTCAACATCTAGGAATCACTGGAGAAGAAAGATTCACCTGCAGTAACATAACACTGTCTGCAGAGAGAAAATCTCCTGAAATACTTAAAAATCTTGGCTAGACACCACAGGAATGAGATCAAAAAGGTCAGTGGTTCTTACCTCTTAATTTGAATTCTGTTGAATCAAATGAGTCAATGGTTCTGAGTGCTGTGAGCTCTTAATTCTTAATTGTACTGACAAGCACATTAACTTCAATTTCCAAGATGAATTTTAGTTAAAATTCTACAGTACATCTCAATATACAGATTTAAAGATGCCCACCTCTACCAGTTCTTTGAAAAATGCCATGGATTTTTTGGATTTGAAGGAAAACGAGCAAGATCCAGAAGAAAGGGGCAGGGGGAGGAAAGGTATAAATAAACTCTCTTCAGTTAAGTTGGAATTGCTCAGAGAAATCAAGTGAACAAGGGCAAATTTTCTGGCAGTCATCACATTCCGTTTGTGCTGATTCTAAATTTTAACGACACATTTTAATTTTATTCACCCCTCCTCTTTCAGATATGCAGTTTCCATAGTAACTGGCAATACTTAGTAGTAACCATAGGCAGAATAACACTAACTTATGTAATAACTTGAAACTCACCTTGGTCTCTAAAAATGTGTATGTATATGCTTATGGGACAACAAACATTGTGGTTATTTATTTTTTACACATTCCCTATGTGGTCAAGATAAACACCTCAAGTTCCTGTATTTTAAAAAGCCAGCTTCACAGACAGGATGTAACAGACTAATAAAAATTAAGTCTTTTCATACATCAGGATTTCTGCAGTAAATTAGTCAACATTTATGTAAAATAATACACTTTTGACTTCTGAAGAGTCTTTAACCATGAGCTAAAAACTAAAAAAATAAAACCAAAAACCACTAGTAATTTTCTTAGCTTTCCCACATCACAGCTCTTTGCTATGCATTCCTCTTCCTAAATATTGATTGAGAATGAACGCTAAACACAAAAAAGATGTAAAGATGTAAAGATGTACAAGTTAGAGAACATAACCTAAAAATCAATTAGAAGGCTATCAAACTGCTTACTTCATACAAATGCTAAAAAACCCCAGTATTTTTAGGTGATTTTCGTAGTAGTAGTAGTATCATCACGGCAAATCTTATCAAGATCAACTGCTCCTGTCACTGGGAACAGTCCTCTTTTGACAAATATATGGCAGCTCAACTCAGTTATGATAGATCAGTATCCCTGGAGTTAAGTAGAAGAAAATGAGTCATGCCCAAGTTGCGTAGGCCCAGCTTTGCAGAATCGGGTAGGAGGTCCTCAGAAAAGCAGAGCTGTCTTCAGAAAGCTTAGAGCTGAAAGGGCAACACAAAAACCTGCTGATGGAGAGATGACAGAGCTCAAACATCTCAGGGAGCAACACTGCAGGTATTAAGAAAAGGTCTGCTACATACTACTACTCTAACACAAGAAAAATATACCAGCTAAATAACCTGTCTAAATCACAACACTAAGATTAAATCCTCAGAAGAGGTGAAGGAAAAACCTCACAGGACACCAGAAGGTGCAGAACACATTGGCAGAAGCACTGAAGAGATACAATCAAAACACTGGAAGACTGTAAGGTAAAAAAAACTCAGTTAAAGGCAAAGGAAGTTACAAGTGCTTGATGTCTTATCTCTGAGTGGGAGTCCAATGCCACTAAGCTACATAAAGGTCAGGATTTTTCCTGGTTAATTGCTTTTCAATATTTGTTTCAAAGATGTCTACAAATCCAGCCATTCACAGCTTTTTTAACTCTCATAGTTACAACAATGCAACTGCTGACTGGGCTATCAAAACACAGATCTCTCCTGAATTTCTTCTATTCTTCATCACTAAAAATAAAAAACATGCTAAGAAATTAAAAACTTAATTTAACTGAGAATTCTATTTCAAAGCCAGATGACTTTGAAATGCCTTGAGATGCTATCAAAAAGTAAATGACAGCTTGAAGTCAACACCCTTTAGAGGAGATAGGATTTGAAATTTCTGTCCTCCCACCAGAAACAGTAAAACCAGATTACAAGGAGCTTTACTAGAGACAAACAGAAGAAATGGAATTGCAAAAAACAAACAACAAAAGAGAAAAACTCAAACCTGTAACGCTGAGTCTCCATCACTAGAGAAATCTACTAGCAGCTTACTAAGAAAGCAACGGAAGTTTCAGAGCTCACAAACTTTTAAGACAAGTGCATGCCAAACAGGTCATGTAAAAGCATTTTGCTATGTGCTCAAATTCACCGTCCTCTTTGTATTAGCTCACCATACATGAAGTCTCACACACGACCTCCAAATTCCAAATGCATTATTCAAGCCCCAAAAAGGTCACTGATGCAGTTTCACAGTCACTTTAGTGATAAAATTCCATCAACAGCTCTGTTCAGACTATCACTAGGTGTCATCACAGGAAGCAGACCATCCTTGTTCCTCTCTTGACACTATGGTCCTCCCTCTTCTTTGCACTGATGCTTAAAGTAAGTCAGGAAAGAGTCTGATGAGAAATTCATAGTTTTACCTATTACCTGTGGTTCTTGTCACATTCCTGCAATCCAAACCAACACACAGTGCTCATCACAACATCAGGGCAAGTCAGGCAGCACAAAGCAGAAAGGGAGCAAGAAACTCCTTCCCTTCTTGTGGGTTTCCAGTAGTGGGATGAGCATGCCTACTCCTACAAGCTCTCTTCTGGTAACAATACTGCGTGCATGGCCAGCTGGGGTCAACTCCAGAGAAAAAAGCCCCACTTTAACAGCCACCCACATTAGAACAGCTTAAGCCAATTGCAGAGTTGCAGCTAAAAACACTTTTCCAGAAACCTTCGCTTCTCAAATGCCAAAGTCTGATTAATTTGAAGAGCTCAGAGTGTTAAGATGATGGCTAAGTTCCAGAATAGAAATGTAATTAAAAGGAAAATCTTTGAATTACTAAAAAAAGGTTACAATATGTTGCCTATTGGTCCTTCAGTAAATACAATGCAGTGTTGTAGTTAAAACTACCCTCAAATATTATAAGATATAATTTGAGAGAAATTTATTAGCCAATTACAGGTGCAGGTTCTCTGTCGTGCCCAAAGGTAGCCAAGCTAATCCATGACCATGGATTAAATTCAAACATGAAAAGTATCCACACTATCCATAATTACAAAGCAACTTAAAATTGGGTGAATTCAAAAATGTGAAAACCCAGTGTTATCTTCAAGCTTAGAACAGAAGGTTCCTTAAAAGCTTCTACCAAATTAAGCAGTGAACAAGCAGAACCGGAGTGAATAGCAAACAGCCTCATGATGTTCCCTCCAAGGGAGACAGTTCTGCTGGTCCAATTTTCATAATCATGACTAAATACCTTCAAGCACAGTGTCACATGTTACATATTCAGCTGTCACTTAAAAATACTGTTAAAAAGGCACATATACACAGGAAAGACAACAGTAATGATAATCTATATACTCAAGTAAATACCTGAATATCTGATAAAAACATGGCAAAAATAGAATCATAGGCTCTTCCCTAGTCCTAAAACCCATCACATATCCCTTTTCTGTCAAATTCCTAGATTATCTTTGCCAGCTTCTTCTCTAAGCCAATAAAAACCTCTAACACTGGGAACCTGTTTAGCAATACTGGGAACCTGTTTACCATAATTTGACTGTTATACGTAAAAACTTTCCAGCCTATATTTAATCTAAATCACACCCACTAAAATTTACTTCCTCCTAATCTACCTCAACCACAGTAAAAAAAACAAAAAAAAAAACAAAAAAAAAAAAACAGAAAAAAACCAGAAAAAAAGCTTTAAAATACTCCCAGTGCTTCTGTGAACCATTTCTTACATACCCATCGCACAGCCTTTTCTACCACATCAAAATAATGCAATACTTTAATGAAAAAAATAATAATTTCTAGGTTCTGAAGCTCTCGAGTCACATCGCTACATTCCTCTGTACTTTTTGGATTTAATACTCGAAACTAGACACAAAAGTGCAATCAAAAAGAAAAAAAAAGGCATTCTGTAACTTAAACTCAATCAACATATCCAAGGATGGCATCTACTTTTGCCAGCTGCATGTTGCTCATTCAGACCAATTTGTGACTAGAAGTCCTGAATTATTTCCTACAGCTCTGCTTCCCTAACATCTCTATCTGAGCATACCATAGCCTCTTCTAGCACAGCATTTTCTATTTAGCAGCTTTTATCTTCTGGATTGTACTTCTCAAACCAGTACAGATCACTGAATGAAAAGTTTATTCTGTTGTTCTTCAGACGAGTGTTGGCATTCTCTCCTAACTCAACACGGCATTTGCAACTTTCACCTTTTAAGAAAATGATAGATAATATAACTGAAGTTAGTCCCTGAAAAAGTCATCTGTTTTTTTTCCAAACCTTCAAACTGTTTGTAAGATGGCGTTTAAGCATATATACTTTCCCAACCATACCGTCATGTAACACAATAAATGCACTTAGAGCATGTTAGACTTCTCAAATAATTGTATTTCTTCTTCACCAGAGTCGCTACTAAGTGGGAGAGAACACAGCTGATAGGCATCTCAGTACCTTTAGTCCATGAAACATTTTAAAAATTTGGTTTTTTCCATACAGACTGCCATTTCAAAATTGATTAAGCACAAAATGTAGACAGCATCAGCAGTATTCATAGTAAGAACTGTTTAAAACCACCTACAACCAGATTAATCACAGTCAAAAAATAAAAAGAGAGAGAGCTGTTCTGATACAGCACTTCCACAACACCCTTGGGAGGTGACTGCTGCTTCACAGACTGCGGATGATCCAGCTTCCTTAGTTTATACAGCAAGCCAACAGACTGGACAATTCACATTTCAGAAATGTCCTCAGACAGGACCGCTAGATCATGTAGCCTTGCATCTCTACCTTGGCGCTATTTCATGACTACAGCAGAAGTTTCATTAATTCTAATTAAAATTAATGTCTTTAAGGTGTCGGGCTGAGGAGAAGCTCAGGTGTCACCAGCTGAAGTTCAACACTTTCAGTTCAGGGTGTCAATACTGTTCCAAACAACACAAAAAGTTTTTCTCTGAGAAACGCACACTACTTTGGTTCTGAAGGGATATGGTGTTTTCTTGTATTGTCCAGCTTCCATGTTCTTCCTTCCAATTACGGAGCTTTTTGAAAAGCACATTATGAGACAGAACAAACTTCTAAATGTTTCCGAGAATTTCCTAACATACAAATCCCATTTTCTTAAATGAACTGTCTAAAGGCAGTAAAGCTTCCTCCTGTTCATTACAGGATAGATTCAAAACATGTACAAGCAATTCAGAACCATCAAAGTCGGCTGAAATTAAATTATTTTAAATGTTTCAGTACAACCGCTGATTTTAATTGCGGGCATTACCCTAAGTACGGTAATGTGAGTTTTCTTTAAAGAATTAAAGCTAAGGCTGGAATGTCTTCCACTTTCCTGGAGAACTAAACCCCCCTGGGGGCCGGGATGGACACCTCTGCCCTCGCAGGAGCAGCGCTGCGATACAGCGGGACTCGCGAGTTGGCTGTGGCGGCTCCCTCGCTGTCCCCGCCGCAGCCCCGTCCCCGCCGGAGGCCGCCCCGCGGGTGCGGCGCCGGGGCGGGAGCGCTCGGCCGCTCTCGGCCGCGGCTGGCGGCGCCCCGGACACCCGCACGGGCGGCACCGCGGGAG